>CAXKVI010000004.1:88356366-88421366 GCA_964058755.1 Campiglossa producta | reverse complement strand
GTAATCAACATTGCTAGCAGTAATATTCAAAGAGAGTATTTTTCAATCCCCCAAAAAAACACTTGAGAACACGGAGGGAAATCTATGGATCGAACATCCATAATTATTGATATCACATTAAATAAATATTGATATTTCTGTCCCATCAATGAATATGGATGTTTCATCAATTCTTTTTTGATAAATCACTATTGAAATGGTATCCATATAAACTATTGATAAATTCTAAATAGTTTAAAAAAACCAAATTTTATATAATTTGACATCTGGTTTCAGTGAGACTCGAACCATGTTCCTCTGTCACGTTAGCCCAGTATTCTACCATTCGGCTACGGCATTTTATACAATTTTTAGAAAAATGTTCAATCATAAGAAATTCAAAAAGTTTTGAATTTAAAAAAACCGCTCCAACAAGTTGGAATATTGTTAGAAAATCCATAGTAAAAATTGTTGAACTATTATGATTATGCGTTCCAGAAAAATTTACATTTCGCCCACATATATTAATACGCTGTCTCTACCATTATTACTATGTAGTAAATATGGATATGGATATACCGACAATAGAAATTCATATCACGACCGTAGATATTGACATGCCGTTCAAACATATTAGTATTCTATCCATAAATATAAAAAATAGTACATCATATCGAAGTGGTTGACATGTCACTTTACTTTTTATTGGGAGCAAATAATATTTGATAACTCGCTCATTCTGAATGAATATTGCATCAAACTCGGCGCTATCAATAGTGATATTGTCACAACATTCAATGCATTTCTCTCAGTGAAGTAATAAAAAAACTAGCAGAGGCCAACTGAGCTAAAAACTATGATTAGAATCAATATTTCAATAAAGATAGAGTTGCTCAGTGACAGTTGTAAGACTACTAGTGTCACTGAGAAACTCCATCGCTCTTCTTATCTAACTCAACAAATTGTTTCAATTAATAATACTAGTATCGCTTGTGATCAAACATTCGACCAATAAAATCTGGAGGTAGCATCCATCCTTAAGTTTCGTGAACGCCCCTGAAAATATATCGCCTATACCTCAGTTTTTTTTCAATTTCCTTTCCATCGGTGCATATTTCACTTAAATCGGCCAAACGGTTCGCTCACAGGAGCTTCCTAAAGTTTTTCATGTGGCGTATTTATATATAGACTAGCAGATCCCCGCGACTTCGTCTGCGGACCTTACCTCATTTCAGTGGTTATATGTTGTGGATTACAAATTGAAAGATCTCTAATATCTTTTTGCGCTAGTTTAAATTATTTATTCACAAAATTTCTTTACAAATATGAACTAAATCTGACCATAAATACGGATTTTGTAGATGTAACGACTCCTGCGCAATCTAGCGGGAAAAATTATAAAAATTGTTGGTACGACGTATCCAAGGAATAAACTGTGAAAATTTGGTAAAAATCCGTTGAGTAGTTTTTGAGCCAATTCGTTATAAAAAAAACCCCCTAAATTTGGAAATATATAGATAGATACTAGTGCGGGCCGTTTGTGAACTGTTCTATTAGAATCTATTATTAATACTATTTCTTAGAAATTTTAAAGTTTCAGATCAATACGAAAAGGATTATAGTAAAAATTGGTGAAATTTCCAATACACTCATCTGCTGTTGCTGTGTAATTACTTATACAACCTATCACAATCGACTGCTTTTGTGACCCAGTGACAGTTAATTCACCAGAAAGGACTTAAAACGTCATTCATCTACATACGACAGCGATGACATGTAGGTATGCACTCGTATACACATACATACATGCATCGAAGCACGTCGTCATAACACACACTACGTCCCGGGCAATATTTTTATCGTACATATGAGTAAATCCTACCGCAATATGTAAACGACTATTGGTAACAAAGCGAAGAGCAAAAACAAAGCAACAACATTGGGAAGTGATCAAAGTAAGCAAGCAAACCGCCAACCAGCCACTCAAACAGCCATCCAACCAACTAACCCAGCTGTCATTTGCGGTGGTCAGGTCATGCCAAACGGCAGTTGGCCAAACTTACAAATGTCACACGCTGCTTCACTTGCCACTGCATACTTAAGCTCTCAGCTGCATGCGCATATATGTACATAGTTGCTTCGACGACTTTACGCTATTCGCTTGACTTTTTACTAATTTCTGTTTTTTCCTGTTCTCTTAACTGTTTTTGTGTTACGCGACAAACTAGTACCTACTACTCGTGCCATGATCAAGTCATGTGTATAGGATATAATTTCACTTCCACCAACCATCAAAGTAGAAAAGCTTTGTTGCGCACTTTGTTGTTTTTTATACTCGTCTATGGTTTTTATACCTTTCATGAACATGAAATGGTATTATAACTTTGGTCCGATGTTTGTAAGTATGAGATATTTGGCTGAAATTTTGAATGCGGCCACCATTTTCTAATATAGGAATCATTTGTCGGACCCAGCAAGATCTGACCGATATTACATATAGCTCCCATACAACCGATTGTTCCGATAAACGGATTTTGGGCTATAACTCCTATAATTAAAGAGGTAGGATCGTGAAATTTTGTAAAAGTTGCTTATTTCATATAAGAAATATCGATGTTGAAAATCATCGAGATGGGATAAATGTTTCACATAACCCCAATACATACGATTGTTCCGATAAACGGATTTTGGTAGATAACTCCTTTAATTATATAGTTAGGAAAGTGAAATTTCGTAACAATTGCTCTTTTAGAATGTGGAATGTCGATGTTAAAAATCAATGAGATCGCCCCCATATAACCGATAGTTCCGATAATTTCGGTATGAGCTAAAGTTAAATTGAAACAGGCTGTACTGGCGATCGAACAGTGAGAATCGTGACGCTTATTCATGAAAGGTATATAGCCTTCGGCACAGCCGAAGACAGCTTTCCTTACTTGTTTTTAGTATAAGAAATTGGCGTATAGACGAGTTAAGTAGGGTAGAAGGGATGCATTCGCTACAAGTATTGAATTTTCTTTGCGTTAGCGCTTTTCTGAAACTCATTGTGAGATAAAGCATATTTGAATCACATTTTTAAATACGGATTTATTGAACAGTATTTTAAAACCCATGGGTAAAGCAGTTTTGCTTAATTGGGTAAAATAATATTTTTCAAAGCTGCAAAAACACTGAAATATTAATTTAGTGATACAAAGGTAAGTAGATAAAATCTGTGGAGATTTGGCAAAACAACTTATCTCGAGATATGACTTTTTTAGATATTGACTAGCTGACCCGGCAGACGTTGTCCTGCCACAAATTTATTTCCCTGTCTGTTTCTCTAACCCGATCCCTATATCTATTTTAAACCATATCCCTATCTCCTTCATATAGGAGAAACCACGCCCCCTTTTTCCTTATCCCCAGTTTTTTTTGGAGTTGTCCGGGATTGATCTTATATAACTCCTCACAAAATTTCACTGGTCTAACCTAAATACTTCTAGAGATATGGACTATGAAGTATTATATTCGTATGGGAGGTGCCACGCCTCCTTTATCGTTAACTCGAGTTTTTTGGGAGGTATTAGGGATCGATCACATATAAACCCTCACCAAATTTCAGTGGTCTAACATAAATACTTGCAGAGATATGGGCTATGAAATGTTTCCTTCGTATGGGAGGTGCCACGCCCCCTTTTTCTTTATCTCCAGTTTTTTTGGAGATGATGGGATTAATCTTATTTAACTCCTCAAGAAATTTCAGTGGTCTAACCTAAACACTTCCCGAGATATGGACTATGAAGTATTTCATTCGTATGGGAGGTGCCACGCCCCCTTTTTCGTTATCCCCAGTTTTTTTGGAGGTGGTAGGTATCGATCTCATATAACCCCTTGCCAAATTTCAGTGGTCTAACATGAATACTTCCAGAGATATCGACTAAGAAATATTTCATTTGTATGGGAGGTGCCACGCCCCCGTTTTCGTTATCCCCAGCTTTTTTGGAGGTGGTAGGGGTTGATCTCATATAATCCCTTACCAAATTTCAGTGGTCTAACATGAATACTTCCAGAGATATCGACTATGAAGTATTTCATTCGTATGGGAGGTGCCACGCCCCCTTTTTGGTTAACCCCCAGTTTTATGGGTGAAAATGGTGTTGTTATCCTATAGGTCTGTACCGATTTCCAGGTCCCTACCTTAAACCCATTTAGAGATATTCACCTTGAAGAAAAATGTTTGTATGGGAGGTGCCACGCCCACCTAATATTTTGTTCTGATTTTATAACACGACCTGCGCGTGGTAATAACAAACAAACCCCCTAAAGGAAGTATATGATTTGGTTCAGCCGTTTTCGAGTTTTAGCGTAACGACTGAACACCATTTCATTTTTATATATATAGATTGTATGGGAGGTACCACGCCCCCTTTTTCGATAACCCCAAGTTTTATGGGTGAGAATGGTGTTGTTATCCTATAGCTCTGTACCAATTTTCATGTTCCTACCTTAAACACTTTTGAAGATATTCACCTTGAAAAATTCAGTTTGTATGGGAGGTGCCACGCCCCCTTTTCCTATTACCCCTTCTTTTATGTGTAAGAAGGCTTTTGATACCATATAGGTCTGTACCAATTTTCAGGTCCCTACCTTGAACCCTTTCACAGATATTCTGCTTAAAAATTTAGTTTGTATGGGAGGTACCACGCCCCCTTATTGGATAACCCCCGGTTTTATAGGTGAGAGTGGTGCTGTTATCCTGTAGCTCTGTACCAATTTTCATGTTCCTACCTTAAACACTTTTGAAGATATTCAACTTGAAAAATTCAGTTTGTATGGGAGATGCCACGCCCCCTTAATATTTTGTTCTGATTTTAAGACATGACCTGCGCGTGGTAATAACAAACAAATACCCCAAATGAAGTATTTCATTTGTTTCAGCCGTTTTCGAGTTTTAGCGTTACAATTATACACCATTTCATTTTTATATATATAGATTGCTTAGGATTTTCTTCTTTGCTATGCATAATTGTGTCCTACACTCAGAGAAAAAATACAGTAGAATGAACTGGATTAAAGGTTAAAACAACAGATTTCACAGGCAAAAACCAGCCGAGCG
Source organism: Campiglossa producta (assembly GCA_964058755.1). Taxonomy (NCBI): domain Eukaryota; kingdom Metazoa; phylum Arthropoda; class Insecta; order Diptera; family Tephritidae; genus Campiglossa; species Campiglossa producta. The sequence goes on along the minus strand of CAXKVI010000004.1, from coordinate 88,416,289 downwards.
ATAAATCTGTTGAAACAACAGATGCAGTTCGTTCGTTAAAATTTGAACAGTTTTACTGTTTAATATAAAAAATTTCTGTCCAATCAACTGTAACTAACTCGTTGCTTCAACAAGTTTTCTGTTAAGTGTTAACAATCGTGACAGTTGATTTGCCAGATATTACTGTTGAATTTACAAAATTTCTGTCCACTTGAACTTTCATCTGTCAATTCTTAACAAACGGAACTGTTCATATGCCAGATTTGTATGTTTATGCTGTTAAGTTAATAGTTACCTAAGCTGTTGTTTTAACAGAAAATTTTATTGTTTTAGGTATTCTGAGTTCGATTCTCGGTGAGGTCAATAACTAAAATAAGTGATATTTTAACACCAAAATAAGTAAAAAACCGCAAAAAAAAAAATTTTCAGAGTTCTTATATTGTGACTTCAACGAGAATCGAACTCAGTTCTCTTGAACGCTCAACCCAGGTGTCTACTGGCTAACCATTATGCCATCGCTTACTTATGCTTGCTAGCGTCTAATTACAACTTTGTTCTAAATGACACTTTCCCACGTTGCTTTGTTGCCTCCACCGAGAATCGAGCTCACACTGCTTTGACTGCTGAATGGAAATGTTAACCATCATACCATCGCGTACTTATGCTTGATGGCGTCTAATTGCACCTTTGTTTTATGACAGTAATGACAGTATCTTCGCTGTTGAATAACTGCAGAAGTTTGTTGTTTTTCAAATGGCAATTCCTTCACTGTTGAATTAACTGTTAAATCTGTTAAAAATAACCAAATCTGTTCATTCAACAGTACACAACTGGCATTTCTATTATTAATCAAGGGTATAAATCTGTTTACTTGTCCAGATTTCGTCAATTCAACCATTTTTGGTATTACCAGTAGAGGACTGTTGATATAATCGTCATTTTTCTCTGAGTGTATTGGCGTGTTTCTATGACCTTTAGTTCAAAAGTTATGGTACCGGAAAAATCAACATATGTAATTCAAAATTTTGGTACAAAATAAATCATACATATGTAAAACAGTTTTTTCGCTCTCCTAAAAAATTGTCAAATCTGAAGTAAGTTATTTTGTCAAAATTCCACAGAAATGGTCAGATTTTCTGGTAAAGAAAGATCAAGCTAAACAAAATAATATGTGTTTTCTTTTCACATCACTTTTGACGATTATGCCCGTTCTACCCTACATGTCAGTGTATGTGTTTGTATGTGAGCTTTCACGCATTGGCGTTGAGCTACGCAACTGTGCATATTTGAACACTTTATAATAAAAGACTTAAAAAGCGCGTTTGCCTCTTGTGTTAGTTGGTAAACTTATGAATAAAATTAAGTGAAAATTTTTAGAGTAAATAAATTTTTTTTTTTTTAAATGTATGATAAAAATGCGAACCCAGAAAAAAAGGGAGAGTTCAAGTAACTACACTTGTAATACTGCCGGACTAGAAATATCTGTGTGCAAGCTATATGTATAACAAGGTGCATACATCGACTTTCATATAAAGTGGACCCATTTCTGAAAAATTTAAATTTTACTTTTAACTTTTCCTGAAGAGAGCTAGCACTGTTAACCGCTGTGCCGACGATACACAAAAAAAAGCATTATATCTAAACTCAAATAATAATTTTTAAAGTTTATAATCAATCAATCACTCGTACTACGGATTATCCTTAAAAACAACAACAAAAAACATCAAACTGAAAATCATAGTACACACTACAATTTCGCCGCTTGAATAATTCATTTTGAGTTTGCCGCAATTTTGTGTGTTCAATGAAAAATTACAATAGCAATAACAACAAATACATATGAAAAAATTATAAGCTCAAAGCCAAATAAAAAAATGTTGCCCGACAAGCGTAGCAAACCCGATTTTACAAAGTGAAGGCAATCTTTTGGCAACCGAATCCCCAAATAGCTATGCAAAAGCCACAAATTGCACGCAAAAACTAAACTATTCAAAGAGTAAAACTGCAAGCAACAACATCAACAACAAAATTCAAACAAAAGTATTCATAACAAAAATTGAAAGCTAGAGTTGCAAATAAAATAATAAAATTATAGCAAAATTCCCTTTGGGTAGGGGAAATAAAACATGAAAGAATAAAAACTGCAAAAGTGGGGCCAACGAATCAGTTGCAGTTCAAAGCCCCCAAATGAACAAGAAAAGTGGGTAGTTTCATGGCGCGAGTATGTTAAGTGCTTATGTGGGTATATGACTGGTCGGAAATATCTCTCGTTCTTAAATCTCCATTGTTGTTGACGGAAATTTAAAGATTTCTTGCCCTAAGGAGGTCAATGAAGTGACGACATTAGACTCTTTCGTCCAGGCAAAATAGCTGCGGGCCAAAGATGTATATACGATTTAACTAGTTCTCTTTTTGCACAGTAGCTTTAGTTTTGAATTAGTAATTGATTTCGATAGTTCCCCGCAGGGTACCTATGTCTGCCAGCAAACGCATCCGAAATTTACTTTAGTTGTTTTTTTTTTTTTACGTAGAAAACTAATACATATTTTAATTTTCTGTTCCGCTGAATCCATCAACAACAGACGGACAATAGAGTCCGAAGTGATTTAAATTTCAAAAAAATTAAAGCGAAGTGTCTTGTTTAGCTCAATTATTCTCGTTAAAAATTTCCGCAAAATTTTTTCTCTAGCAAAGAGAATAGTTAGAGAAGACGAATTTAAAATATCGTCGCTCAGCTAGGTGATTGTCTCGGTTATATGAAACCCCATCCGGACGAAGATATATGTACATATCGTCGCTCCCAACGAAGACTAACACGGTCCAGTTTTCTGCGTCGAAGACTAACACACTTCGCTCTCTGCGTCGAAGACTAACACACTTCAGTTTTCTGCGTCGAAGACTAAAACACTTCGTTCTCTGCGTCAAAAACCAACACACCTCAATTTTCTGCGTCGCAGACTAACACACTTCAATCTTCGACGCAGAAAACTGAGGTGTGTTGGTTTTTGACGCAGAGAACGAAGTGTGTCAGTCTTCGACGCAGAAAACTGAACCGTGTTAGTCTTCGACACAGAGAACGAACCGTGTTAGTCTTCCACGCTAACTGAACAGTGTTAGTCTTCGTTGGGAGGGGCGATATATTCAACAGACGGGCAATAATAAAGTACAAACTGCTTTACTTTTACACCAAATTCCAAATATTTTGACGGAATTGTATTCCTTTGGATACTTTTTTTTTGCTCTCATTACTTCTAAGGAAGCTCACGAGTTTACGTTTTAATTTTTTTTCTACCTGACCCAAAAACTCTAACTAAGCTTTGATTTCCTTTGAAACAATTTAGCTACCACAACTCAAAGTGTATTTTTGTATGCAAAATTTCGTTTACGCTTACTTTTGTTTGTAGTTTTAACTCTGCATTTAACCTTTTTCATTTTTCTGGCTGTTTTAAAACAAGTTTTGATACCGTTTGAAATAACGTTCCGCTTTCGTTTTCGTTTTAGCAACGGGTTTCGGTTTCGGTTCGTCGAATAGAACATTGATATGAGTGATGTTTTCTGAGACGGGCCACTAAACTCTTTTTTCGGATCTCGTAAATGTTTTTCGGTTTCTTCATTTAACTATATGTAGTTCAATTTCTATAGGAATTTCGATACTGAGTTGAAAACATGTTCTTTGTAACCTTTGTAAAACTAATCAGGGTACCCTTTCGTAAAATAAAATATGTGCCCTCAAAAGGAAGACATTAAAAAATTAAAAAACAGTTTGGAACCAGCTCCAGCTTTTGAAACGCTTTCGGTTTCATTCTTTTTCGATGCAAATAACGGTTTCTTTTTCGGTTTAGGTTTTGAAAAAACGGTTACGGTTTCACTCCTTGATTTAAAATCGTCAAAAAAATTTCGTAAGACGCAAGTCTGCACAGATATGTAGCTCGAGATATGTAACAGAGCTTTCATTACATATCAAACATACCTGCCAAGACCTTATAAAGAGATTTTGTAATTAAAGCGGCCACAGCTCCATCTAGCGGGGAAATAATATCCTATGTCGAAGATACATATCCAAGGAATAATCCTTTGATGTTTGGTACACTACACTGAGAGAAATGCCTTGAATGTTGTGACAATATCACTATTGATAGCGACGAGTTTGATTCAACATTCATTTAGAATGAGGAATTTTTCAAATATTATTTGCTTCCAATAAAAAGTTAAATAACATGACAACCATTTCGATATGATGTACTGTTTTTTATATTTATGGACAGAATACTAATATATTTGAACGGCGTGTCAATATCTATGGTCGTATTATGAATTTCTATTGTTGCTATATCCATATCTATATTTTATGCATAGTAATAATGGTAGAGACAGCGTATTAATATATGTGGGCGAAATGTAAATTTTTCTGGAACGCATAATCATAATAGTTCAACAATTTTTATTATAGAAAAAATTTAATAATATGTCGTAGCCGAATAGTAGAATACTGTGCTAACGTAACAGAGGAGCAGTGTTCGAGTCCCACTGAAACCAGATATTAAGTTGTATGAAATTTTGTTTTTTAATCCAAGTATTTAGAATTTATCAATAATTTATATGGACACCACTTCAATAGTGATTTATCAAAAATGTATTGACGGAACATTCATATTCATTGATGGGACAGGATTATCAATTTTTATTTAATGTGGTATCAATAATTATGGATGTTCCATCCATAGATTTCCCTCCGTGTACGTTTAGTAGTTTTGGAGTCGTGTCTTCATACACAAACCCCCAATCCGAAACAAACATATTTGCCCACTAGATGGCGCTGAAGTCGCTATATCCTTCTTAATCAAATTTCTTTCTCTTCAATATTTTAATTTTCGTACTTGTATACATAATTGCTACTTCATTATATTTTTACGTCATTAATCAACACTATGCAGTCTTTTATTCAAGATTAATAATAAGATAATGAAGCGGAATAGCCGCCAAGATTATCACCTCATCTTTTTGAAATATAAAAAATAGCAAATAAAAAGCATTCTGTGTTAAAAAAGGTTTTTGTTTAGCCAACGAATGAAGTGTGCTTTTGTTTCTGCTGGTAGTAGAACTAAAGTGGCACAAAAGGATGCACCAAGGACAAGGATCTTAAAAAGTGGAAAAATGAGACAAAATATAAAATACCTTCTTGCACACACTCACGCACACTTAATGACTAACATATTGATGCACGGCACAATTATGACACTCTGACGTTAGCATACTTTTCTGAAAAGTCTTGATAGTAAAAAATTTGTATTGTGCTGTCTTATTATTCTTTACATGCGGCTATAGAGAAAGGACACGGGTTTCCTCGACCATACAAACTATACCTTTACCATACCATTACATTACATTTAAGACGTTACCTTATTTATTTATATTGGTATTGAATCACATGGTTAAAAAAGTAGAAAAAATATATGTATAAGATAATTCGCGCTTTACCACTGAAGCTGAGAAAAGTTGTGCAAATTCCATTACTATGCTTAATGTTGGTCTTTGTACTTGGGTGACCGAGCTTGTTCGGTGCTATCAATTTAGCCCTAAACCGATGTCAAACTGATCCAAAATTGATTCCCAAATGACCACAAAACACGCTTAAATGTACCTTAAAATGATCCTAAAATGATCCAAAAATGTTCCTAAAATAATTCTAAAATAATCCCAAAACGACCCCAAAAAGATCCTCAAATGTACTATCTATATGCAAAATTTCATCCGGTTTCCGAAGTAGTCCGGATATACAAATATACTGCTGTAAGGTGGCAACCCTAGGTGGAAACCCGACTTGAAACTATTCAAGTTGGCATGTCGCTGAAAATACCTTTCATTTGATGCCCATAATTAAAAAAAAAAAAAAAATAGGCGGCAACCCTGTAAACCGCCCCAGGTGGCAACCCCCAAGGGGATAGTCTTAGAATCAACCATACTATCTATACTCAAAATTTCTTCCAAATCGGTCTAGCGGTTTCCGAGATAGTCTGGATATACAAATATACAAATGTACAAAGTTATAAGATATAGAAGCCAGTGGGATTTGAAATAGGTAAATGGGAATAACAGTTTCCATCGCGGAGCTTGAAATATTTCCTACAAATTGGCGGCACACCTGCAGAAGCCTCACGGTTATACAAAACAACATTGTTAAGGACTGCACGAGAAAGAAACATGCTGAGGCCACGAAACATTATGGTCTATAGAGTTTAGATACCATTCATTAAAAGATCCAATAACAGCTTCCTTTTCACTTTCAAGCCACCTAACTTAAACAAATCCCTATTCCAGCAAGGTACTGCAAAATATTGCATAAAACAAAAGTCCCTATAAATAAAAAATTTCTGTCATTTCATGATGCGTTGCAACACATTTACATCATACAACTTGCTGTGACGTATCCTCTTACATATTAAAACACTTCCTTTAGAATTGCTTCGATTGCTTAATGTACTGAAATGTATATCTGCATGTGCATATCTATTTGTATGACGCTGTCTTTCCTGTTGAATTAAACGACATGGGGCATGAAAGCTACACCAGCACCGCCAGCATAATCAGCATTACAACTCGTCTCTGCTCTGCCTTTTCACAACTCATCATCTCTGCTGCTCTGCCTTTTGTTTGTTTGTTTTCAGCATTTTATTTGGTGTCCATGGCAATGCATCGCCTTCATCCAGTCAACTTGCACACGCAAGTCATCAACGTCATCAGCGCCAGCCAACAGCGCAATATCGTCATGGTCGTAGATGATGCCTGTTGCCATATTATCGCTGTCGCATGTCCTGCCGCATATCCGGTATGACACACAGCCTCAAATAACGTGCGTTTGTATGTGTGGGAATATTTGTGCTTGTTTGCATGAATATGTGTATGATAGATAAAGGGTTCCACGCGCATTATAATTGCAGCAGGCAAGCAGTTTGCAGCAAATCTCACTCATCCAGAATTTTCATTCGGGCGTCGTTTCAAATTTGTCTTCTCATTTAGCATTGCCGTTGCTGGTGAGGCGATGCTGTTGGCAAAAGATGTGCTTTTATATGCCTTTGCATGTGTGATAAGTGAATGAGAAATGAACAAAGACGACATACAAGTTCATGTGCGAGGGCTACTTGTGCAGTTTAAGCCCATTGAGGTATTTTCGATCGCATCAAAAATTTCTTCATGAGATCTTGGAATAAACGTCCATGATTGAAGCTGTCATTGTGCAATTTGATTTATGGCACCTAATTTGTTAATCTTGGACAGAGATAAGTAAAAGCCTAGCATTTGCTCAAACTTGATTTTTTAGTAAAAGCTAGGTTATTGTTGTTATAATAAAAACCAACAAGAAACCTTTCACTCACTCGAGGAAATGCTCGACTTTACATATCGTCGGTGATTCTGCATAACGACGCATGCGACATTTTGAAAACGGCGTATGTGATATTTTAGTTTGGAGGTTTTACAGCTACACATTATTGAATTTTAAGAAAACTCTGATCAAGATCGATTTTTCTAATTACATACCAACGTAAAAGTAGTTTTCTTGAGAATAAAAAAATAAGTGTTAATGCCATGGGCTATGAAAGTGTTTGTCACAAATATCACTTACGCTGTCGCTCTGATGTCGCTTACGTTGTTTTGCATAATCACCGACGATATGCATCAGATTCATTGTTCGGGCATGCAATGCTAAGATTCCAAGGCAAGTATCTCTATCAGTAACAAATATCGTCGCTCCCAACGAAGACTAGCGCGGTTCAGTTAGCGTAGAAGACTAATGCGGTTCAGTTCTATGCGAACTATGTTAGTTTTCCACGCAAACAACGAACAGTGTTAGTCTTCGTTGTGAACGACGATATCTTCTCTGCTTTATTTAAGAAAAACAAATTTGGGAAGACTTAGCTTTATTTCCATGGAAATTTAGTTGGCATTAAGCGCCAGTTCTCACGAAGTAGAAATTACTTTTGCGTTTTCTTATCCCGAAGACGATAGATAGATGGAATAAAAGTCCAAAACTTATGTCACAATCCTCGCAAGCGCATATCGGATTTGCATCTGGAATTCCATTTGAGAATCATAAACAAATTTATTCATACCAAGGTTAGCCCAGTGGTTGAAGTTCAATCATGAAAGTGGTCAGAATATTTAATTTATCCTTTATATTCATATATTATATTATATTAATTTATTTTATTGTTTTTATTTTACATTTTCTATTTAACTGAATTTTTTTTATTTCATTTAATTTTATTTTTTTTTATTTGATTTTATTTAGTTCTGTTTTATTGTTTATGTTTAGTTATTTTAATATTTTTATTTTTATTTTTTTCTAATTTTTTTTTTTTGTTTTTGTTTTTTTATATTTATTTATTTTATAATGTTTTTTGTTTTCTTTTATTTTTTAAATTTTTTTTTCTTATTTCATTTTATTTTACTTTCTTTTATTTTTATATTTATTTATTTTATAATGTTTTTTTTTTTGTTTTCTTTTATTTATTTTATTTTTTTTTTCTTTTCTCATTTTATTTTACTTTCTTTTATTTTTTTATTTTTTTGTTTTCTTTTATTTTATTATAATTTTTTTTTTTCATGTTTTTTTTTATTTTTTTATTTTATATTATTTAAATATTTTTATAACATAACATGCTCTTGTGAACACTCTGAACGTCCTATTACCATTCTGGTCAATTATCACTGGGTTGTTCACAACCATTTGCACACTACCATAGCAAAAAGAGTTTACCCAGTCTGCATTCAGTGCAATAAAAAAAGGATATAAGAAAAGAATAATAAGAACTTATGCGCATGAGTCTAAATATATCTACCTACACGAGGGCATGCAGGACACGCATAAGACAAAGGCAATATGTATGTTTGCGCCTCAGCTTTTATATCGTATCCTTCATATCTGATATTAAAAATATGATGAAAAAATTGCTCCGTATCCGTACGTCTATCAAGTGTATGTGTGTTTGTATTCCTTCACGTATTATGTAAACTTTTCTTAATTTGAAAGGGATATGAAACATTGCTTAAGGATATATTTTCACGCTATTTTTCCCATGCACAATTTCATTACCACAAACTTTACCCTTCACTGAGACACTCACACAAACACCTTCAGGATATTCTGAGCCACTTTTTTTACCTTTTCACTTTTTTATCAACTACTTCTTGTTTCTTCATCTTGGCCAACTTGGTCTCTGTGCTCTTTTACTGTAACTGCACTGTGTTAATAGTGTGTTTTATAATGTAAATCTACTTACAAAACTAATTATATAAGAAACTCAAATGTCCCTCTCATACCCCTCAGGCAAAACATATTCATTCTTCGTTTGCCAATCTGTTTTTTTTTTATACATTTTCTACTTGCTTAAAACATTCAAAGTTGCCACTCACTTGCAACTTCACTTTACCTCTGTTTCCTGCATTCTGAGTTCTCATTCATTGCTTCAAAGATTCTTACAGAAAACCTGCGCTCTAAGCAACCACAGACGTTTGTTACATTGATGACCACGTTGATGATAAAGTTGATAATTAGAAAAAGAGCTACTGTGCTTCCATTGCCGTGTGCCACAAACCGGGCAATATTATGTTAAAAAGAAATGTTGTTTGCCGGAAACCGGAAGGATATTGTGGTAGCTTGTGAGAAAGCATAGCGCGTAATTAGACATTTTGCATTTGTCTCAATTTACATGTTCGTAGCTATTTGAATGTATTCTATTGGTGTTTGTGTGTATGTTGGTGTGTTGCCTTGTGTTTTTAATGAAATTTCATTTCCGTCTAAAAGTTGTTCACCTGCGCTTACTGTGATACTTTATGTAATGTCGTTAGGAAAACAACAGAAAAATTACCTGTTAACGGATGGCGTAAGCGATAAGCTGACTTTGGTGTGGCATAGATATATTATTCAAAAGCTAAAAATATTTAGATAAATTTAAGTGCTTGCTGGCAAGTTTAGGTTTATTATGAAAAAAAGTGGATTTCTCAGATATCCATTAAAAAAACACTCGCGAGTACTCGTAATATGTAAACGGATCTTATTCATTTGATTTTATTTCACTCATATTTTTGTCATCTCCATTTTTTTTGAAGTTAACTTCTTAGACGGCGACATGAAGTTTTGATTAAGAGTAAAATTAGAGAAAATGGATGATAATGCAACGGAAATTATGCAAGGGAAATAGAAATTGTAGCCGACTTTCAGGCGTAGCTGATTTTCACCACGATGCTTAGCTGTGCAATCAAATAGGAGGTGAAATTCCAGGATCTAGGTAACACACAAATTGTAATAGTTAGGCCGAGCAGAATTCAAGCGTGTTACCAATTTAGGCGGCTTACAGGGTTGCCACTTATTCCAATTTTTTATGTACATATGGATGTTTCCAGCGTTACGGACGTTCCATGCTGGCACACTATTTTAAGTATAAAACCTATAGTAGGCTTTGGATCATAATAGTTTTTTTGTCATATGTAGCCTTTGTACTCATCTATCCAACGCTATCAAAATTTTTTCCTAGAGATGACACATTACCTATGAAGAAGGTTTTAAATCTGCCGTTCGGACGTTCCTACAACGTACCTCATATTTGAGGTTTTTTAAGATTTCCTTAAAGTTCTACGAATTGGTTCGTGCTATAAAAAAATGGAGGCATAAACAAAGACTCATACTGCATTAACATTTTCTTTATAGAGAAGTTTTTTCGTTTTGACCCCTCAGAAGTTTTTCATTATTGATAACTTAAATTACCGAATATTTTTTGTAAGGTTGTCTTATCAATTACTAACTTGACCTTAAAAAATATTTTTTTTTTTTGGCCCACCCTAATATATGTAAATATATAAATTCATATTTATGTATGTACGGATGGGTCAAGTTGCGTCCCATACTTGGCCTTGTAATGTTATTAACAAGCTTGGCCTAGGGGCATTTTCAAATATTTCTCCTTGGTTGACACATTTTCGGAAACTCCCATATATAGAGCTAAATATGCCAATATGAGTATCAAATAAAAGGTATTTTCGACCGTATTCCAAATAAGATAATTTCAAGAAGGGTTGCCACTTAGGGTTGCCACCTAACCGCAATTTACTTATTTTTTCGTATATCTCGGGAACTGCTTGACCGATTTGGATAAAACTTGGCACATTGACAATTTGATTAATTCTAAATTTATATAAATGGGTGTTGACACTTAGGGCGGTTTACAGGGTTGCCACCTATCCCCATTTTTTTAATATAGAGCTAGATATGACAATAAGGGTATCAAATGAAAGGTATTTTCGGACGTATTCCAAATAAAATAATTTTAAGCAACGTTGCTACCTAACTGGAATTTATATATTTTTTCGTATATCTCGGGAACTGCTTGATCGATTTGGTTAAAATTTGGCACATAGAAAATTTGATTAATTCTAAGTTTATATACGTGGTTGCTGCCAATATGGGAATAAAAGGAAAGCTATTTTCGGCCGTATTCCAAATATGACAATTTCACGCAGGGTTGTCACTTAGACTTGCCACCTAACCGCAATTTACAACCACTTTTACAACTCTCCGTCCTATCTTTCTTCGCCTTCACACTATCTCCCTCCCTTTTTCTCTTCATTGCCCTCTTTACTTCCACCTTACTCTATATCTATCTAAGAAATTGTGAATCGAAACCATTCTCGAATACACGTTATTCATAGCTCGTTATTTCTGAATTTAAAAAGTTAACTTCTTTCACGTGTACACGAGGTCTTTTATTTATTTTTATTATTCAAATTTATTTAATTTTTTTTATGTTTTTTATATCATTTCTTTTTTTACATTGTTTAGTTTTTTTATCTCATTTTATTTATTTTATTTTTTTTTTATTTTATTGTATTTTAATTTATTATATTTTTTTTTTTCATTTTATTAATTGTTACTTTGTTTTTTTTTTTTACTTTTATTTTATTTTTTAAATTTTTTCATTTCATTTTATTTATTTTTTTTTTTTGTTTGATTTACCTAATTCAAATTTATTTTTATTTTCTCATATCTTATTTAATTTAATTTATTTTATAAACAAATATATTTTTTTTTATTATTTTCTTATTCCTCTTTTGTCCATCGGATATTAACTTTGTGATTATCTCAACTGAGAAAACTTAAGACGTCAAAAAAATCATATAAAGAATGGTAAACAAATACATAAAAGAAAATTGTCTAGCAGAATTTAATCAAAATGTTATGTTTGAATTGTGTTTATGTAAAGGCATGTCAGTATGTCAATTCCCAACATAAATATGTTAGCCAATCGATATACATAAGTACATAAGTATGCACATATGTATATCTCAGTCTAGTCCAAGAGTGCAACTGAATAGCTGTGAAGGAATTATTCCCGCATGAACAATGAATGCAAGCGGAAGGATGTGTAGACAAATGTGTGTCAGTTTGAAATGATAAATGTGTGCTGGTGTGCGTGTTTGCATCCTTTCATGTAGCTATGTGTGTACCTATGCTGCGAGCATGAATTCATTCAATGAATAGTAGTGTTAGCTAAGGATACACTTAAGGAGCATTCAATGGAAACCTATTAGAAAGCGATACACAAAAGAGCTGACACACATACAAATCACTGACCAGACAAATGAAAAATTCACTCACACAAAACATGCAGGCGTCAGCCATTTCGGGCAGAACGGCATGACAGCCGGTCAACCAATGTTTTCAACATTTGCTGAGATTTCATTGCATACATTTAGGCGTTCAAGCACATTCATAACAACAATGCGATACGAATGTTTGGTCAAGACTTCTTTAGGCAATAAGCAAAGAAAGCATTAATTCAAGCAAAATAAAAGGGTAAAAACAATGTTTATTTTATTTACGAAGAGCGTGCAAACAAACACACCAACTTATTAGAAAACCCCATTTATTTATTAACATTATTTAGTTACCGTAAATATTTATACTTTAATAATTGCCAAAACAAATATTTCAAGCTCACAGCTAATTTATCTCAGCAATCAATAAGATGCAAGTGGTCTCAAAGCACACAACGCCTGGCAAAGAGTTGTATAAGAGAGTAAGCAATTTTTCAGTCATGCATTTAGCTAATGAAAACAAGTACAAACTGGCAAATTTGTCTAAAGGAATGCACACATCAGTCTTGCTCATGCATACAAGCATCCATAGATCTAAGAGCTATTTAAAAGCATATACATATGTACCATTATGCATGGGAAGGAAGTTATAGTGGTCATTTGGTATACAAGCGCACACACAGATTGTATGCAAGTGATGTATTCATGTGTGTATTTTCCAACAACAAAAGATTTACGCTCGAATTAACATTGCATACATGCAGGCGTTGAAAGCGCATCAAAGCCATTTAAAGAAAAGGCGTTAAGAATAGCAGCTAAAGCGATAGCAATGAAATAAAGCTTGTTTCATGTAAACACAGTTGGAAAGCAGCACATTCCAAGATTATGTTTTTTTTTATCAGACATAGCCTCGCTCATTTATTTGCACGTTTTGTAGTCACCCTGCAGCGAAAACATTTAGTTTGTGCTACAGGCACAACTAGACAGCCTTTTTTACGTGTTGATGTCCTACGAGATTTCAACTGTCAGATCATCTACTAATCATGATAAAGTAGAATCATACTTGGTGTAAAATACCAGCTACATACTAGTTCAAAAAGTATTGAATCTGGTCTAGTAGGATTTCGACCAGAAATTACTAGTCGCATTATTTTCAGTACCTGGGTGACCGAGCTTGCTCGGTGCTATCAATTTAACGCTAACTTTACTTACCCAAAATCATCCCAAAATGACACTAAAATAATCTCAAAATAATCCTAAAATGATCCCAAAACGACCCCCAAAAAAAACCCTTAAATGTTCCCAAAAGGATCCGAAATTGAACCCAAAACGACCCAAAAATGTTTCCAAAATGATCCCAAAATGACCCTCAAATGATCCCAAAATGATTCCAAAATGACCCCAGAAAGACCCTCAAATGTACCCAAAATGATCCGAAAATGACCACAAAATTATCGAAAGATCATGCCAAAATGACCCTAAAATAATCCCAAAATAATCCTAAAATAATCCAAATATGATTCCAAAAATATGTATACAATACAAATACAATACCTTAAAATGGTAACTCAGGGCTACAACCCCACTTGAAAATATTTTTGTTGGTATGTCGGCGAAAATACCTTTCATTCGATACCCACCAAGGCGAATTCATTACAGGTGTGTTCGAGCGAATTCAGATCTACACGCACGCACACTCTCCTTGTGCCTAAAAATGTCAGACAAAGCAACAACATAAGAAATTTGACAGCTACGATTGGATTTTCAAGGAAGAAGAAGAAGTCATATGGTGGGAAAAAGTCACCTGTAAATTTATTCGCCTTGATACCCACATTGGCATATCTCGCTCCATAATTTAAAAAAATTTAAAATATTTTAGTTGGTAGGTATGTCGCCGAAAAAACCTTACATTAAATACCAATATTGGCATATCTTGCTTCATAATTTTAAAAAATTTAAATAGGTGGCAGCCCTGTAAACCTCCCCAAGTGGCAACCACCAAGTGGATAGTTTTATAATCACTCATACCATCTATATACCATCAGTCGGTCAAGCTGTTCCCGAGATAGTACGGGATATACAAATATACTCGGTAAGGTGGCAAACCTAGGTGACAACCCTATTTGAAAATATTTAAGTTGGTATGTCGACGAAATACCTTCATTTGATACCCATATTGGCATATCTTGCTACAAAATTTGAAAAAATTGATATAGGTGACAACCCTGTTAATCGCCCCAGGTGGCAGCCCCTGAACGGATAGTCTTAAAATCAACCATACTACCTATATTCAAAATTTCATCTTAATCGGCCAAGTGGTTCCCGAGATAGTCTGGATATACAAATATACAAGTTTTGCTGGTTTAAAATTACTAGTATCGCCTGTGATCGAAAATTCGACCAATAAAATCCGTGGGGTCTTTAGCACCGTACCCCGATCCCTAAATTTCGGGGACGCCCCTGAAAATATACCGCCTATACCTCAGTTTTTTTAATTTCCTTTCCATCGGTGCATATTTCGATAAGATTACTTTATTTTTTATTTATTATTTTATTTTATTTTATTTTATTTTTTTTATTTTTTTTTTATTTATTTTTTTTTTATTTTATTTTTTTTTATTTTATTTTATTTTATTTTAAAGCAGCGACAATTTGTATTTACCCAAACATGAAAAAACATCTGTGAACTTTAAGAGGAAAACGAAACAAACGAAACATTTCAAATGATTTTTGGATTTTTTTAACTGGTATGATCTTAACCAGGAAATTTTATTGTTGTACACTAGTGTGGAAGGGATATTTCCTGACTCATATGAGTTCAGCCAGGAAATTCTGGTGTTATTCTAGTATATATTTTTATACTCCTACTATCTCTGGAACCGACTGACAGATTTTAATCAAATTTGGTATATACATAGATAGTATGTTTCTTTCTAAGATTTTATACTTGTGTGTTGCCACTTGAGTCAATACACAGAGAAAAATGAGCTGAGAACGGATAAGAATTGACCGTGATTTTGGTTGAATCAACAGATATTTTGGTTGATATAACTATATTTTGGTTGATATGACCAAATTACTGTCAATTCTTATCCATCACCAGCTCAATTTTCTGTGTGTATGCATATGTAATGCAATATGGGTATCAAATGAAAGGTATTTTCAGCCGCATACCAATTAAGATATTTTTATACCTTTCATGAACATGAAATGGTATTATAACTTTGGTCCGATGTAGAGATTCCCGTTGTTTTTAAAGTCCCGAAAATCCCGGGACTACTAGACCTAAATCCCGGATTCACCGAAAATAAATTTTTAAATACATTCAAGTTATATTCTATATATGTACTTTAAGTAGAACATGATTCTGAATTATTCTAAACTTCTACCTAAAACATCCCCCTTTCAGGGAAAAATAACTACTAGTACAATATTTGCAACACCGCCTTTTTACGCCTTTTTAAATAATCCGAGTAATAGGTATATATGATTTAAAGTATGAATTTTCTAAAGAAATTAGCTTATCAGTCATTGGGAAGGAGCTCGAGAGCATCCTTCGTAATACAGAAAACATGCTTCATAACGAAAACGATACTAATATCACCGACGAAGTGGTTGAAGTTGACAAGCCCGTTAGTCTTAAAGAAAAGTTGCATCAAGTTTTGACCAGTAGCTCCCAAATGTCCAACAATAGAAAAGAAAATGAATTTAAAAAAAGGTTTGGGGAAAGAAATTGATATTTTTTGTAATGGAGGCAACAAAGGCTATTACCTTCAGAAAGCATTTGACTTTTTGTCAACAATGTTTAGGCAGAGGCCAGGTTATAGTAAAAACAATAATTTCTTTAAGATCACACTTCAGACTTCATAAAAAGTAATTTTTCTC
The DNA here is from genome assembly GCA_964058755.1 of Campiglossa producta. NCBI lineage: Eukaryota > Metazoa > Arthropoda > Insecta > Diptera > Tephritidae > Campiglossa > Campiglossa producta. The sequence goes on along the minus strand of CAXKVI010000004.1, from coordinate 88,399,837 downwards.
TAAGTCAAATGGCATTCATTATTATTTTTATCTGCAATGAAATTTTTATTATTACTATGCATACCTGATTTGTCGGAGACCAAAGGGAAAAAATTTAATTTAAAAAAAAACATAAATATGTACGTAGTTTTCGCCACTATCGATTAAGAATTTTTAGTCATTTATATACATAAGTCGTTATTAATGTATAAAATAAGCTATTCCTGAATACATATATTTTATTTACAAATTTAATGTAAATTTTTTTTGTAAGTCGTATTAATCAAATATGTACTTAAGTATATTTGGCTATGTTTACCAGTAGAACAAACACCTTATGTTTCAAGTTCCTGAATAGTAACTTTGAGTTACAAATTTAATGTTACTTTTCGTTCGTTATAAAAACGACTGCCTTACATACATACTTAAATGAATTACTATAACTTAGTCTACTTTATTACATAGATATGGGGTGCCATTTTTAGCAACAAAAAAAATTCGGGACAATCCCAGGATCCCGGGATTGAACTTTCAAATCCCGAAAATCCCGAGAGGCTAGAAATCCCGGAAATTGGATTCCCTAGTCCGATGTTTGTAAATATGAGAAGACGAAGAGATATACCCATCAACAAGTATACCGAAATGATCAGGATTACGAGATGAGTTGATTTAGCCATGTCCGTCTGTCTGTTTGAACGCAAACTAGTCCCTCAGTTTTTGAGGTATTTGGCTGAAATTTTGAATGCGGCCACCATTTTCCAATATAGGAATCATTTGTCGGAACCAGCAAGATCGGACCGATATTACATATAGCTCCCATACAACCGATAATTCCGATAAACGGATTTTGGGCTATAACTCCTGTAATTAAACACGTAGCAACGTGAAATTTTGGAAGCATCGCTATTTTTATCATCATTGAGATGGGATAAATATTTCACATAGCTCCCATACAATCGATTGTTCCGATAAACGGATTTTGGTCTATAACTCCTGTAATTATATAATGTGGACTGTTTAACATGTGTCACTGTTTAAAATCAATGAGATTGGACCAACATAACATATATATCCCCCCATATAATCGATAGTTCCGATAATTTCGGTATGAGCTAAAGTTAAATTCGCACAGGCTGCACTGGGATCAAACAGTGAAAATCGTGACGCTTATTCATGAAAGGCACAGCCGAAGACAGCTTTCCTTACTTGTTTTAAGTAGGGTTGCCACTTAATCGCATTTTATTGATTCCTTCTTATACATATGTATCTAATATCTTGGGAACGGCTGAAGCGATTCGTTCTAATTTTGGCATATAGTAGATATTATGATTTATTTATGGATGATCTCCTTCGATGTTGCCACTTGTTTACAAGGTTGCCACCTATTTGATTTTTTTTTTAATTATTCCTAGTTAGCCTACGCCAGGTCACGGAGCTGAATATAAGGACTTGATGGCCTTCATCAAGTCATCTAATCTTTAAATGTCTTCTTTTTGCGGTTATATTGGCTATATTTTTGAAAGCTTAATGATGATTTACACGGGTCGATTTTTCTAACTTTTTTTTCAATCGACCGTGTAAACAGCAATTCGATATATCTTCACCTTGTATTTAAGGGTTGAACACAAGTGGTTCGATAAAAATCGACCAGAAGTTGGCAAGTAAGATTAAGAGACAACTTCGAAAAATACCAGGCAAAACTCGTTCACCTAGGTACTCGAATTTATTAACTAAAACTTGGGTTTGAAACTTATAAAAAAGTGTAAGTTTCGAAATTTAATTAAAAATGTCCATGATAGGATTTTTACAAGCTAAAATTACCCACAAAGTGCACATCTTCACAGATTGAAGATCGTCGCTATATCGATATAAAATAAAAATAAACGCTTTCATAACACTTAACTATCAATCACAATTTATCATCTTTGTTTCACAGTACCTCTATCAAAGCTCCAATGTTTTTCATGTATTTTCTTGCCACAAATTTTTCCCTTAAATCAAAAAATTATTACAAAAAGAGTTTTAGAGCGATTTTTCTTTAGCTAATTTATTTCTATTGTTTTTTAAAAAAAAATATATATACTTAGATAAATTTAATAAGTCGTCGACGGCATAAATATATGAAAAAAAGAAAATACAACAACAACAATAACAACACCAAACAACCACATGAAGTGACATTTAACAATCAACAAAGAAAGAAAAACAACAAAGCGAGGCATAGAAAAATTGTCAACCAAAAGTGACAAACCAAACCCGATCGAGATTTCAGCAAAAACCCTAATCAGTCGCACTACTAAAGATCGGCCGGCCGTAGCGCCAAGCGTAGCATGAGTAACATGACTGACCACAATAACAACAGTCGGGTTAGCGAATCGAAAAAAATTATGAAGAATGCCTCCACGAAGCTTAGTAGCTCGACAAGTGACGCCGGGGGAGCTGCGTCTAAAAATGAACGTTGTGTGTTGTGTTTGGATGAGAAGCGTTTCCCAGTGCGCATCACATGTGGCCACTCTTTCTGTCATGAATGTCTTGAAGTGTATAAATCTTATCAAAAATATGCTTGGGCCAACCGTTGTCCGATTTGTCGCGGTATGCTTAAGGAGAAACGACGCCCAGTAAGTAAAAGAGATTATAAAATACTTTTTAAAATTTCTTCAGTCAACAACACAAACGTTTATCAACAGGTCAAGCGAAAGAGTTCAGAAATGGAAGGCGTATCTGCTTCCAACTCAGCTACCACAGCAAGCAGCAGCAGCCACAACACCGCCGCTCGTACGCGCTTGAATACAACTTCAGCTACAATCGCTGCTGCTACAGCCGCTGCAGCAACTGTGACAGCCACAGCACTCTCGGAAACTGCTGCAGAAGCATCTGCTGAGCAAATTTACTGGCTCGAAGAGTTTATGGCAATTGCAGCTGATTCGAATATTTTCGGCACAGGTTCTGCTAGCGCAACCACGCCTACAAACTCAACATCGACTGTTAGCGCTAGCGAAGCTGCAGGCGAGGATGAAGATGAGGGCGAGCGTCAAGAAACGGAGGGGGATGACTTTGTGTCAGAGATGGGGGAGGAGGAAGCTCTAGAAGAGGACTATGAGGATTTTGAGGATGATGATGAAGACGGAGACGACGATGACGATGATGATGAATCGAATGATTTATACTTTTTCGATGAATACGACGACGAAAATGAGGACTATCAAGAAAACGACGATTACGATACGGTAGATGAAGACAATGCTGGCGATAATGGGGATGAAACTGTAGAGTATTATGAGGAGGATTTCGATTTGGGTGAAGATGTGCTCTTGGTTGATGAAGACATTATTGTCGACTAAGAAAGAGGGGGAAAACAAAAACGCCTTAGAAACAAGTGGAAATGACTATATACTTGTAATATACTGACTGTTCAATGTAAAAATACTAGACGTATCTGTGATGTTTGTGTGTGCAAATATCTGCTTTACCTGTCTTCTTATCATGTGCCCTACTGGGCTTCTTTTTCAAACTTTTTGATGTCTTTTCTACGAAATATAAATATTTTTATAAAGTAAACTGCAAAAGGAATTTTGGCAAGAGCAAGCAAAACAAATAACATGAAAATTTTCAAAAAAGAAATACGTATGTTGAGAGTTGCCAAAAGCAGCTAAGTATTAGCTTCGACTACTCGAAGTGAGCCCTAGGAGTGAGACTTCGTTGGACTCAAAGGGAGGGCGTAGCATGATCATCGATCGATCATCGAGCAAGATATGTCGATATTGGTATCAAACTAATGGTATTTTGGCCGTATATTTTCAAGCAGGGTTACCGTCGTGTATCGATTAGTACTTCGGGAACCTAATAACCGATTTGGTTAAAATTTGTGCTATTAATATCCTCACTCTAAAATTTTCTACCTACATACGTGCTGCCACTTGGCTAGTTTACAGAGTTGCCACCTTTTTTTTTATTGAGCAAGATACGGCAATATGGATATCAAATGTAAAGTATATCCACCCGTATAGCAAGGAGATATTTTCTAGCTGGGCTGCGAACTGATCTCTTTTCATTTATTCTTTCGTATTTCGAACATCAGCTCGGGAACCAATTGACCGATTTTTATGAAGTTTGGTATTCAGATAGTGTACTGCATCCAAAGAAACTTGGTTTTAGGTATGGCCACTCAAGATGCTTTTTTGAGGTTGCCGCCTACTTGTTTTTTTTTTTTTGTAATGAAATAAAATGTTTCTAGGTATTATTACGAGAGTTGCCACTTAATCCCATTATATTCAATTTATGCATAGCAGCTATTATCTCCAAAACGTTTTGACTAATTTAGATGAACTTTCAAATGTAGGTTACATGTTAAATTTGAATACCTTCTATTTAGGTCCAACAGTATAGCTTCCGGACCGTTTTCGGATACGGAAAATTGAGAAAAAACGAAACAACAGTAAATCAAACCCAGCAATATAATTTCCGGGACGTTTTCGGATACGAAAACGATGGAAAAAAATATACGATCGTTAAAACGTAATTTGTTTGCTGGCTGGGTATAGACGAAGACTTGTTAGAAGATATAATTTTGATCAAAAATACATCATTTGCTTATTTAGTATTTAAGTTTATCAAAAGAATGTCTTCTAACAAGTCTTTGTCTATACTAACCCTTAAGTCCTATAAAATAAATTTTAAAGTTGAAAATGCTCTTCCTACCGACACTTGTGCGGCAGGAACAGCAAGTACAATCTCAGCAATTATTTTTAATTCTTTCGCTGAATATGTTTCTCAGAATTTTAAAACGCCTGAGTGTGGAGAAAAGCGTTTTATATTATTGAAGCAATTAACCCTTTCGAATCTGCTTTTTTGTATTTGACTTTAAAAATATGTTTTTGCGTTTTTCCTACTCTTTAAGCCATCGTAATGAACAATTAAAGAGAAATTTTGAAATTTTTTTTTTCTAAAGTGGGTTTTGAGCACCATGCCGTATGGCATGGAATTTACTTAACGGAAAGAAATTTTACATACGTGCGTAAGTAGTTTAAGAGGTTTTATGCGTGAAATATACAAATAATGCCGCATTCACATAAAATGTGAATAAAAAAAAAATATTTATATTTGTTATCATAGTCATTGTTGAGATCCGATAACCTCTGCGGGTTAGGGGTTTAGCATATACCCGGGGAAGGCGACCACAATAAACAAAATGTAATGACGTGCGACTTGATGGATGATGTGCGAATTTAATGCCCCTCATCTCCTTTTACAAACCTTGTTCTTCCTTAGACAAGGAGGGATAAAATTAGCAAGTAGGTTCCACTGGCCATACCAAATCGTTCCCGCGACATTCGCGCAAGTACCGCAAGCTGCTAGTACCGGAGCATACGGAGTTCATAACCGGCTAAAAACTGCCACTATCGACAATACACGCTAAAATTTATGGGAGGGTTTTGTTCGTTACTGCAACAACAACAACAGATCAAGTCCAAGTCTTCCAAATTAACTAAGATATTCTCCTTATCTTTGTTTAGCTTCTAAGACATGTCAATTACACACTAAGGCATGGATTCCCGAAGCTTTTTGACAATCCCGGGAATTCAGGATTTTAAAATGGCAATCCCAGGGTCCTGGGACTTTCCGGGATTATCGCAGATACCGTCATAAAGGTCAGGAAAGGTATCCAAAGACGCGTTTTGACCTATAATGCATAATTCGAAAGCGAAACCCGATATTTTCTGTCAAGAGCCATTTCAACCCAGAAAGGTGCTCTGTACTTCTGGAATTGGACTAGGTAAAACTGTTGGATTTTTTCCAAAACTTTCCTCAGAAACAAAAACTTTTACTCTCGATTTCTGATTATTGAAATTGAAGTCAGGTCAAGAAGAAGTTGATACCTCTCTCAAGAGAAATTGGTACCTCTCCCGGCCTTTTTAGACGTGTTCCGGCAGTTTCGTGGGACTGTATTAATTTAAATCCCGGTATTTCAACAAATATGGTACGGGAGGCCTGGAATTCGAGATCGGGATTCCCCGGTCTCGATGCCTTATTACATTCATTTTAAATCAAGTCAAAAGCTACTTAAGAAACGTCTGCCGACCGCGGCGTTTATCAAATGAATGCGATATTGTGGTCTATCAGCTATTACGGCGGAGCTACCGACCGAGGAAAAGCTACCCCTGCGTGTAAGGGGTTTGAAATATGCCCAAGGTAGATATGCCGGGCGTAAGAGGTGCCTAAAATTCACTTGGACCCCGGCTACGAAATCGTTCCAAGTTAGTCGGGCTAGTACCACAAGGTGCTATTCACCGGAACGTACAGGATCCATATCCGGAAAAGCACTGTCAACATCAGTACAACCCTGTCTGGTCTGTCAAGTAACTTTTTATAAGTTGATCTTCCGACTAGACAGGGCGAAGTACTGCCACAACAACAACGGCGGAGGAAAAGATAATGGTTTTATCAAAATTTGGGATGGATTTCGCAGTCGATGCAACCTCTATCGACACTCCCGAATTATTTCCGACTGAAGCTCCGCCGAAATAGCTGATCGACCTTATTGTTAGAGAAATTATAAAAAATTAATGCAGACTATATTTCATCAAATACATTTTTTTATTTCCGTTGGGTAAAATCTATGCCGTATGGCATGGTATGAAATGAAAAAAATCGTAGAACCTTACTCAACTGTCCTATGGTCTTAATTTTTTTTAATGCTATTTAGGACATTTATTTTTTATTAAACTGAATTCAAAAAGTTAAAAAACAAAAGTTTTTTTTATTGTTAAATTAATAAAATTTTGAAGTAACTTTTCTTGCAAAAAACGAAATCGATAGAGACACTTGAGTTTTTAATTAAAGCAATTTACTGGATACAGCCCTCAAAATTTTTATTATTTATTCTTATAGATAAAGCCTCAAAGAAAAATACAAAATTAAAAAAAATTGTCAATTCCTTAATTTAATGTCACAAAACAGCAATTGAAATGCGACTATGCCATATTGCATAGAATATCCGAAAGGGTTAATGATGTCCACTAAAGTTTTCCTATTTGGTAGAATAAGATGATTTTTCATACATTTTTTGTTTGCATCTTTTCACGAATGAAACATTATCTTTTCTTTTCCCTTGAAAAATTACAGTTGCTGGCAACGCCATGGACTTTCAGTTTTGTATGTTTTGGTTTGTTTATGAGAAAACCAAAGTAGATAAAGGAAGTGGGATGCATGACGAAAGGAAAAACTCTTCATCTTCACGCTGAGAAATGAAGACATGCATGGATGAAGAGGGTATGTCGCGTTTTGAGTGAAACGAGAAAATCGGCTTTAAAGTTTTGCTTAAACATTTGAGGTTTTTTCGAATCTTTATGGAAAACTGACAAAAAAATTATGCAAAGCCATAAAATACGTTGCATAATATGCAAAAAAAAGCATAAGTTTATATTTAGTGTTTTATATGAAAAAACGGAACATACCCCCTTCTTCCACAATTCATATTGAAAAGTTGTGTACATACCCCCTTCATCTATGAATTATCTTCTACAATATTCACGATAGGCAGATTCTGATAAGACAGAAATATAGATCTGCATAAACACTATTCACCAATGCCAAAAACAGAAATTGAGTGAGAATGCGACATACCCCCTTCATCCATGCATGTCTTCAAATGGCATGTAGTTGGCAGGAATTGAACGCATTTTGACAGCAGCGCAAAAATGAAAAAAGTGTTTTTCTTGCGTATGCTTCTACCTTTCAACCTTCTAAACTAGAATCTTAATCGAAATACCAGTGAGTGCCATTTCTAGGAAAATTTATGTTTTAGGCATATAAGTTGAAACTCTTTAAAATTTATTCCAATTTTGAACCGAACCGAACCATTTTTTTGCAGTTTCCGGTTCGGTTCATACATCTCAAAAAAAAAAACAATGGTTCGGTTCGTGGTTCGGTTCAAAGACTGAAAAATGGCTGTGGTTCGATCCAAAAACCGGTTTTCCAGCCCTGGAATTTACACCTTCTTATGGTGGTACCAAGGCGAATTCATTACAGGTGGCATCCTCCCATCATATGGTTTCTTCTTATTCCTTGAAAATCCAATCGTAGCTGTCAAATTGCTTATGTTGTTGATTTGTCTGACATTTTCAGTTATAAGGAGTGTGTGCGTGTGTGTAGATCTGAATTCGCGCGAACTCACCTGTATGAATTCGCCTTAGGTGATACTTTATTGCATAAAATTCTGATTTCTAATTATAAATTTAAGGAAGCAGTGCAAATAAATGTGTAAAGCACTTAGTACTTGATTGGCAGTTAGCGTGAGCACCAGATGTCGCTTTGAGCAGCAACAAACGTGAATTTATATAAAAAAATTAATTTTTAGCGCGCTAGCTTGTGCCTTAAATTTCGCCTGACTGCTTGTCTCAGCAGCATGACGAGTTAACACCTTACACTAACAACACAAATAACACCAACAAAACGCCACCACTTTTTATTGCATACCAAAATGAGTTTGGTTTAATTTAATGATTGCTTCTTAATTAAAAGTGAGTAAAGGGCGAGAGTGAGTTAGCGCTTGAAAAATGGCAGAAAAAACAATAAATTTTGCTAAACGCTCACTCATACATACACAAGGTTACACACTTGCATTGCGGAGGTGAGCAGCGGCGCTAAACTCTTCTTCGGTTCTTTCAATTCGGGTTCATTTGCCGCAATAAAATTTAATTATTTCAAGAAAATTTTTATAGCACCAAATAGCTTTGCTCCTGCAATATCAATCCCCTACTGTATGCAGTTCACACCCTCTCTTTCTCACGCTTCCCAATGCTTGTGCTCTGACTTGCTTCAGCAACTATCAATGTCTTTGAAAATGATTGTAAGCAGGGGAAAAATACCTACGCTGATTGAAACATTTCTACACACACACCTCCAATGTCTAAAGCTCTACACCTCAGCGGCTGGGCTGATATTTTATGGCAACCATAAGAATCAAATGCAATTAGTAGTATGTACAACTCAATTAGACGCTAGCACAAAAAAAATAACTGTGAGGTTGACTATCTTAGCTGCTGGAGTGTTACAAGCGCGCTAACTCTCGCCTCTTCATGCTCACCTCCGCTGTAGTTTTCCATCACCGCCTGAAAGATCAGCCAACTCATCAACACAATTTAGCTTAGTGCCGAGTAGTGTCTGGTGAATTGGAGCTGAACTACATCGACGACTAACTGCACTCAACTAACTACATATAGGTATATGTTTAACTGAATTTAACTGTACAATTGCTCAGCAAAATTTAGTTTAGTCTAGTCGCTAACTCCACAAGGATTTATGTGCTGCATATCCTGGCAAACAGCGTATGCACTGTAATGGTGGCAATGACGCCGCTAAATTATGCGTTTAGTTGGCCTCGCAAAAAACAAGAACACATACATTGAGAAATTGATCCAAATTGAAAGTATATAGTTGAAATTGTAGCATTTAGGTGCTGCGGGCTGATGCTGTCTGCTGCTTTATTTCGTAGAGATTTATGAGCCTTTAATTGTAGGAAAAAAAAGCGAATTTATTTGCGATTTTAATTATTTGCTAGCAGATTTATGCAATTGTTGGGAAGTGCATTCACATAATTAAACAGATATACTAATGTAATAAGTGCGTTCTGGTTCGATTATACGAAGTGCTAAGTGTATGCAAACCTAAAATTTAGCTTGCAGGTCCAAATGTTGCACGAAATTTGAATTTACTTGTTTCATTTTTTTTAATTTTTAGTTTTTTTTTACTTTTTTTTACTTTTTATTTATTTTTGTTTTATTTATTTTATTTTATTTTATTTTATTTTATTTTATTTTATTTATTTTTTTTTTTATTTTATGTTATTTTACTTTTATATTCTTATTTTTTTATTTTACTTTATGAATTTTATTATATTATATTATTTATCATTATTTTTATTTTTATTTTTTTTTTTTTATTAAAACTATTATAATATTTTTATTTTTAAAACTTTTTTTTTCATTTTATTTTATTTTTTTATTTTGCTTCATTTTGTTTTTTCTGTTTTTTTTTGTAACTTTATTTCATTTGATTTTGTTTTACTTTATTTTTATTTTTTTTTTTTGTTTTAGTTTTATTTTTATATTTATTTTTTTTATTTTTTTATTATTTTTATATTAGACTTTTTTTATACTTTATTTTATTAATTTTTTTATTTAATTTTATATATTTTTTTTTATTTTTTGTTTTTATTTTCATTTTTTCTTGCGATAAGGGGAAGGCAATAGATTTTATTTTATTAATTTTTTTTTATTTTTTGTTTTTATTTTAATTTTTTTTTTTCGATAATGTGCAGTCAATAGACGATGACTTCAAATTGAGGTCGAAATATCGGTAAAATTAAATAAATATATGATCTAAACAAATTTAAAAGTGTTTTTCTTCATATACATATATCTGGGTGGCCTAGAGCTCCACAATACATATAATCATTTTTTTTCTTTTATTTTTTTTATTTAATTCAATTTTATATATTATTTTTTTCTATTTTTTTTTTTTTTTTAATATAATTTTTTTTTGTTTTATTAATTTAATTTAATTTTACCTGTTCTTAGTTGATTTAATTTTATTTTAATTTATTTTTTTTTTACTTTATTTTGTTAAATTTTTATTTTATTTTATTTTGGTTTTTCTATCTCCTTTTTAATTTTTTTTACTTTCATTTTTGTTTAACTTTTTTTATTTTTTTTTTACATTACTCTTTTTTATACTTTATTTTTTTATTTTATTTTTTTTTTTTTCTTTTTACTTTTTTTTTCATTAAATTTTTTACATTATTTTTTTAATTTTATTTTATTTTATTTTTTTCATTTTATTAAATTTTTTTCTAATTTTATTTTTTATTTTATTTTGTTTTATTTATTTTATTTTATTTAATATTATTTTATTTCATTTTATTTTATTTTATTTTACTTTAATTAATATTTTTTTTACTTTTTTTGTTTAATTTTTGTAGTTTATTTATTTTTTTTTTTTCATTCAAAAATTTGATTTAATTTCTTTTTATTAACTCTATTTATTTTTAAATAAATAATAACTCTATTTGGTTTTTCTATTAAATTTTTTTCCTTCTTTTTTTTAATTTCTCTTTCTTTTTTTCTAAATTTTTATTTATTTTTTGCTACCTGTCGCTTTCTTTTACACTATGCCTCCATCTCAACCCTCTTCCTCTGCCTTCTCACTTGCCCCTTCCCGATATTTTTACCAGAGTCAAAGAATATGTAAGGAAAAAAATATATATCGTCGGCTAAGAGTGTAAACCTGCTAAGTCCCGCTCTTAGCCAAATCGACTTTTTGATGCAGTTTGAAGCAGTAGGCGGTTCTGCAGTTTCCAAACGATAGAAAAGCCTCAAAATAAATATACAAATATCAAAAAAATGTGATGAGAAAAGCTGTTAAATCCAACATATAGAGCTTCTATCGCCCGGTTACTGTTCTATTCTAGAGTATTACTTTCTTGGTCTAAGTCAAGCTAATAGCCCGCGAATATGATTTAATTTTTTATATTTCAATGCAATCATGGCCCTAAAACCATAACCTGAAAGTTCAAGTTAAATTTGGTTTTTTGCCTCTACCGAAAAATATTTTTTTGATCGTTGGCAGGTTTACACTCTAGCCGACGATGTAAGACCAGAAAAGCGAAAAAATAACTGCATGACTCAAAAAAAAGAGAACACGAAAAATACTCGTACACACAAGTCCTTTGGCGCAACGACTCGAACCATAAATCTCACTCGACGCAGCACAAAAATGGCTGCACCGCCCCCAAACTGACGACAACTGTGAAGAAGATGACGACAGTCGCTTGTCCCTTTTAATTAAGTTCAAAACACTAAAAGTCACACTGCTGAGCTGAGCAAGTTCGTTGATGATTGGGGTGAGAAGTGTCAAGGAGACAAAAAAAAACATGACAAATCCAAATTACAGTTACAAAAATTGATGCGCCAGAGTACAAACATACATAGATTGAAATAGCGGGAAGGAGCGATGATCTGTAGATTGGAAATGGTGTTAAAATTGTTAGCAGTGAAAATGCTGCTTGCAATTGATATAAAAATTAATAGGACATGATATTAAAACAAATTTGTATGCCAAAGCGACGGGTAAGGTCAGCGGGGAACTGATGGAAGGAGAGAAGTTGAACACGTTAGCGAAATTGTGAAGAAAAAACTGTGTTTTATATGTTCACATATGTATGTAAAGATACCCAATAGGAAAAAGAGGCATGACTTAAAGACTTACCACGAGTTAAGATGGAGAAGATCTGAAATGTAAAAGAAAACTTATTAAATTAATAAACTCAGTTTACAATTGATCACACACCTACAATCATATATTTTTTCGAAAACTGAATACTAAAATATATTTCTATAGCACAAACCAAATAGGAAATAAATTGATTTGTACAGTATAAAAAAAAATCACATCATATACTCTTATCAATATCAACTAACAAAACAACGGCAAACCTCGATAAGCATGTGAATACAGCACAAATAGACTCATGTTGCATACCCAAATTAAAAGAAAGTATTTTGTCTGCGGTTGGTTTTAGTAGACATTTCAATTAGCAGGCAAGTTGAAAGAGTAAAAGTTACAAGCAAGTATTGAAGAAGAACAAAAGTTCAAACATGTATTAGAGACAATAGATAAGTCATATGAGACGCAAGCAAAAGGTGATAGGCATCTCGTATATACATAGTTTTAGTTGGAAACTAAATTTTTTGCAAATACCACTGTGCAACAAAAAATTTGACGTTAGCAAAATTATCTAAGTCTAATCTTAATCCTCTTAATTCTTCTGTTCCATCAGCGAGTAGATTCAAAAGCTACTTAAAAACATCGTTAAGGGATGACAGCAATTAATAACAAATACCGTCTATTAATGAGTAGGAAATTTAAAAGTCAAACACTCTCTTCACGAACAAAGATCACTTTTTACAATTTTTTAAAATTTTCGGTTTGCCAGAAACATGAATATGTAGCAAAATTGGTACGATTACGCTATGGTGTCCCTTGTGGAGTACAACACATTCATGTTTCTGGCACAATGAAAATTTAAAAAAATTTACTTTGGAAATTTTTAAAAGATGAATGTAAATCTCGAAGAATTGAAGGAATATTAACATAAAAAAAATTCTGTAAGGACAATAATGGCGACCAGGTAACCGACGTACAGAGTGTATTTAAGCTATGGAGGAAGCATTTCTTCTCATTGCTAAATTGCGAGGGAGATGTTGAACCGGATACCCCAATCCATGACGATGGGAAAATCGTCCCACCACCCGACTATGGTGAAGTGAGGATAGCTATATCACGGCTCAAAAACAACAAAGCGCCTTGAAAAGACGGACTACCCGCCGAGCTGTTCAAACACCGAGGCGAAGAGCTGATAAAAAGCATGCATCAGCTCTTAAGCAGAATATGGTCGGACGAGTGCATGCCTCCAGATTGGAACTTGAGTGTGCTCTGCCCAATCCACAAGCAAGCGATTCCGCTAGCCGCACCAACTACCTTGGAATCAGTCTTCTTAATATCGCATATAAAGTGAAAAGACAGAAGCCCTGTGGCATACTCCCACTTATTTCACTGGAACGAAAAAATTTCTGTAAATTCTTAACTGGCTTATACCATTTTACTTTCTACCGTCAAGACCACCCTATTTTCGGATAGAATGCAATACATTAATGCTTTGTGACAAAAGCGAACAAATTTCTTTTTCCTCATGTCTACCAGAAAACACGTCAGTCGCATATGGTTAACTTAGTCGGAAGGATCAATGAAAGATCTTTTAATGCTTTCAGTTGGTGACATTGTCAACAGTTTATCGGCATTTAATTCCGTTATGCTAGCCTCTACAACTTTCCCAAAAAATGTTTGCCCACTATTTAAACGTTATTTGAATACCATCTATTACGTTTTAAAACACAAACGTTTAGCGACTATACGCTCATTAAATTTAATCTACTTACATAAATATAAATTAAATTGCCACCGTAAAGAGTTAGATAACTTGCTTGCTGGCATTTAAAAAACGAACACAGTGTCAAGCGACCAAATCGCGAACGGAAGTAAAAAATACTTCACATCCGGCAACATTTTGCTTGAGTTATGTTGCAACAAACTGAACTCAACAGAGGAACTACACAAAACTAAGTTAAATGAACACAAAACATTAAATGTGACAAAATGAATAAAACAACACGAGAAATGAGTTATGTAACAAACACAGAAAATTCAACAAACAAAAAACACACCAAAAGTCAGATGGCAACGCAGCAAAGGTTTTGTTACTAAAATGTGAAAATAAAGTGAAAATGAATGCAAATTATACGTAATAATTTAAAATGAGAAGTTTGCGTTTAGTGCAGCTGGACCAAGCCTTTTGACTGCAAGCATACATAGTGCTAGATATGTTAAAACAGCAGTATAGGGTTGTTCGTAACAAACTTTTCTTAAATTATATATAATCGGTTTTTTCTGCAGAGCACAAAAAAAACTCTGCGTACTGCAATCACCACACTATTTTACTACACTTTTTTAATTCAATTTAATTTTTATTTTATTTAAATTTATTTTTTTATTTTTTTTTTTTTTTTTTTTTTTTAATTTTATTTTTTTTTATATATTTTATTTTATTTTATATAATTTTTTTTTTATTATTTTATCTTATTTTATTTTATTTTATTTTATTTTATTTTTTTTTATGTTATTTTATTTTATTCTATTTTTTTTTTTTTTTTCGTTTAAATTAATTTAATTGTTTAGAATTTTTTTTGTCCGCTTCGCGAGCCACCCTTTATAAATAAGTTTTTGTTGCATTCTTTGCGGTGCTCTGAACTAAATGAAAATAATTATTTTATTTTTTTTTTGCTTATTTGCACAGACAACTTCTACAACATTTTACCAGAGAATAGGTATTCCATCTCTAAAAAAAACAAATAGAGCCAGCTGCGGGAGAAGCGATAGTGAGCTCACGCTTGATTTAGAATGACACAAAAGATAACTGAAAGTCACCCATTAAATGACACCAACGCCATGCAGCTCATTAGTGGTCAGGGTCATTTGTTGGCGATGCACAAACCCATCCACCCACCTCACTCAATAACTCACGCCTCGCAACAATGCATAACCAAACCCAACCTTAATTGTTTAGCCCACAGAGCAACCAACAAAAGTATAGAATTTCCAGCAGCACGAAAAATGTTTGAGCAACGGCTCGAGTTACAGTTGGCTGTAGATGGCGCGCTCACTGCTGCAGCCTAGTTGAGTGAATGTTGTCGCTAATGTTTGTTGACCACAAATTGGGCGTATAAAGCGTAACACCCTCCCTGCTGTTTAGGTCCCACACTCTCACACTCAAACAAAGGAAACGCAGAAAGAAAGTTGTCGATGCATTTAACGGCTAAGGGAAACTAGCGCGTTCAGGATGTTGCTGTCAAGCTTCAAAAGTGTTGTAGATACGCGCAATTGCATTTAGCAACAAAACACAAAAAGACAAATACAACAACTAACAAGTGCAAAGAAAAAAGTCAGCAAAAATGTAAAAAAGAAATAGAGTTGCAAACAAACAGCAAAAAGTGCGCACAGCGACTCCCTGCCACTGCAAACGCTTGAATTTTCATTCATTTCAAAAACGTTACGCCACCGCGTCCAATGTTGGCAGTTGGACGAGAAAACTTTTTAAATGCTTGCACAACTTCATTACGCGGCAGAATGGCAAATGAGCAAAAGTGAGAGAAAGCAACAAAAAAATATTATAAAATGAAATAAGCGCTACTCAAGTAACAGTTCCCTAAGTCAGATGCCCAACAGAAAAAGACATTTGCTACAAAATACGACTTATGTTTTTTTGCTTTTTTTTTTAAATTTTTTTGTTTAAATATTTTAATTTTGATTTTATTTTATTTTGTTTTATTTTATTTTATTTTAGTTTATTTTATTTTTTTTTTATTTTATGTACTTTATTTTATTTTATTTTATTTTATTTTATTTTATTTTATTTTATTTTATTTTATTTTATTTTATTTTATTTTATTTTATTTTATTTTATTTTATTTTATTTTATTTTATTTTATTTTATTTTATTTTATTTTATTTTATTTTATTTTATTTTATTTTATTTTATTTTATTTTATTTTATTTTATTTTATTTTATTTTATTTTATTTTATTTTATTTTATTTTATTTTATTTTATTTTATTTTATTTTATTTTATTTTATTTTATTTTATTTTATTTTATTTTATTTTATTTTATTTTATTTTATTTTATTTTATTTTATTTTATTTTATTTTATTTTATTTTATTTTATTTTATTTTATTATATTTTATTTTATTTTATTTTATTTTATTTTATTTTATTTTATTTTATTTTATTTTATTTTATTTTATTTTATTTCATTTTATTTTATTTTAATTAAGTTTATTTTATTTTTTTATTTTATTTTATTTTATTTTATTTTATTTTATTTTATTTTATTTTATTTTATTTTATTTTATTTTATTTTATTTTATTTTATTTTATTTTATTTTATTTTATTTTATTTTATTTTATTTTATTTTATTTTATTTTATTTTATTTTATTTTATTTTATTTTATTTTATTTTATTTTATTTTATTTTATTTTATTTTATTTTATTTTATTTTATTTTATTTTATTTTATTTTATTTTATTTTATTTTATTTTATTTTATTTTATTTTATTTTATTTTATTTTATTTTATTTTATTTTATTTTATTTTATTTTATTTTATTTTATTTTATTTTATTTTATTTTATTTTATTTTATTTTATTTTATTTTATTTTATTTTATTTTATTTTATTTTATTTTATTTTATTTTATTTTATTTTATTTTATTTTATTTTATTTTATTTTATTTTATTTTATTTTATTTTATTTTATTTTATTTTATTTTATTTTATTTTATTTTATTTTATTTTATTTTATTTTATTTTATTTTATTTTATTTTATTTTATTTTATTTTATTTTATTTTATTTTATTTTATTTTATTTTATTTTATTTTATTTTATTTTATTTTATTTTATTTTATTTTATTTTATTTTATTTTATTTTATTTTATTTTATTTTATTTTATTTTATTTTATTTTATTTTATTTTATTTTATTTTATTTTATTTTATTTTATTTTATTTTATTTTATTTTATTTTATTTTATTTTATTTTATTTTATTTTATTTTATTTTATTTTATTTTATTTTTTTAATTTTATCTTATTTTTTTTTTTTTATTTTTTTTTTTTTTAATTTGTCGTTTTTACGCTTTCATTTCTCTACAGGGATGTTATTTTTGTTTGCATTATTCATTTACCATATTTGTTTATAAATGACTGTGCAAGTTATCAAATTTGATGTCAATTATTTGCACAGTTAAGGGCACTTAATGAGTTTTTCATTACCTAGAACAGTCAATTGAATGAGTTCAAAAAAGTTAGCACAATGTAGCACTCGGAAAGTTGAAGATAACGGACTTTATTTTCGAAAAATTTCTTTTTATTATTCTTCGTACATTTTAAAAAGCGTATTCTGATGCATAAATAAAACTTTACTACAAGTACTATTGGTTCATATAAAACAACTTTCATGTAAGGCAAGGTAAAAGCTTAAATTATACACAGCAAAAAAAAAATTTTAGAAAAGCTAATTCGAACTAAATACTATTGAAAATAAAACAGTTCTACATATCCCCCAATTCTCCACAATTGCTCTAGTTATTCAATTAAATATGCACATTACGCCATCAACCGCAGCTCAGCTAAATCATAAAACTGGGTTGCAAGCAAAAATTTGAATATTCAATTTCAACCGAAAGACACCGCAAATTTTTAGATTTCATTAATTTGCCAAGCAATTCGTGATCAGAACTGCACCAAGTACGAGTGGCGGCCAATATTGCCAAAAATTCAAAAATTTACTGAATAGCCTTTTTTAGGTTTTTTAGCGGTAACAAAACTAAATGAACAGTTATATTTTTTATTGAAATTTTAGGTCACATCGATTAATGTTTTATACCTACTTCGCTCTCACAGGTTTAACTCTAACGGACACAAATAACTATTTAGAAGATATTCTAACATTTCACATTTTAAAAACTTGTGCACACACACATAAAAAATGTCTTAAAAATCTGCATAAAATCTCGCAGACAAACCAAAATGCTCAAAAAATCATAGATGCAATAAAAGCCGGCGAAAATCCCGCTGCAGTAAAAAATCACCAAATTGTACAAATAATCTTGACAGACGGCGAAAGCA
The DNA here is from genome assembly GCA_964058755.1 of Campiglossa producta. Lineage (NCBI taxonomy): Eukaryota > Metazoa > Arthropoda > Insecta > Diptera > Tephritidae > Campiglossa > Campiglossa producta. The sequence goes on along the minus strand of CAXKVI010000004.1, from coordinate 88,381,560 downwards.
AAAATCAGTGTTGCCATTTACACCAATTCCATCGTTCATTGAAATTCGTTTGGGCCATACACCGAGAGAAATACAAACTCAAATTCATCGAGCGGCAATCGACCTCTTTTAACGTGAAGTACTTAGATTTTATATACCCGATTGAACAGAGTATATTTTCCATATTCTGAAAAAAAAAAACGCGTTTTCAATCAAAAAAAGCTTTCTTTTTTTGGTATCAGAACGCGAGGCTCGTTACTGATGACTTTTGAACTTACTTTTTGCTTAGGAAATTTCGCTTAATTTACTAGGCTTTATTAAGATAATTGGGCAATTCACAAGATTGTCGTATTCGTCTATCGTTGAATGTTTCCATGGTTTCCAATATACATTTTTTGAAAAATTTAGCAAAACAGACGAATAGCACGGTATATTAGACCATGTGAATTTCGTAATTGATTACCCATTTTCCTTGTTCTGAAAGCTTTTTTCTATGGTTGTATTAATTTTTATTTATTCAGTGTACAGTAAAAGTATTAACTCTTTTCCCACCAGCTATTCCACCTTAGTGTCGCTTTAAAAATTTGCACCAATCTTCCGTAGCGAAAATCCAGCACAGACTTTAGCTGATTCTGCTGTTCACTTTTAAACCTATACCCAACAAAATATTGTGTAAAAGTATATGAAGAAAAAATGGTAGGGCCTCTTGAATCCAACGCCGATTAGCCTTATGATTACCTAATTATATCTAATCTAATCTTGGCTTACGTCATTTATTGACGCTTATACGCCTGATACATTAGCGCAAATTCTGAATTATCTCCGCTTTCGGGAGTTAACTTGAGCCTAATCTTCATTATAAACTCCCAAAAATTAAGAAGATTTGAGCAGATATCATAACTACTTGACCGCTACTGTCATCGATAAATAAACAAACATCGCAACGACCACTACCAAAATTACGAGTTTGCCGCTACTGGATACTAGATGTCACTAAAAAAGAGCGACATCTAATTTTAAACCGCAAGTACTACATCCAAAGCCATCTAGTGCGCTGATTGTTAATCTTCAATTTTGTGTGTATCAGCGTAAAATTTGGATCTGATTAAAGAAGATTTATTGGAGGTAATCTCCGTGTGTGTATCCATAGCATTAGCCAGTCATTCATCTTTAGCGATAACTGACGCCAGCCTCCACTTCTTGCTTCCATTTCAGTCGAGCCTCCCCCTTCTTCTGCTGCCGCATTCGGTTGTCGATAGGAAAACCTTCTGTGCTGGAACCTCCTTGTCCATTCGCATAACATGACCCAGCCAGCGAAGCTTTTGGGTTTTACTTAATTCGCTGCACTATGGTCAGGTCTGCGTAAAGCTCGCACAGCTCATCGTTAAATTTCCATCGATACTCGCCGTTGGAATCACGGGAAGGACCATATATCTTCCGAAGAACTTTTCTCTCAAATACTCCAAGGGCCATCTCATCTTCTCGTGACACTGTCCGTATAAGCTTTGGCGGCATACAGGCAACTCCTTTTTGCGCTGTCAAAAGCGGCTTTGATATCGACAAAGATAAGGTGTGTGTCGAGTCTTTTATCATGGGTCTTCTCCAGGATTTGCCGTATCGTGAAAATCTGGTCGATGGTAGACTTACCAGGTCTAAATCCACCCTGATAAGGTCTAATCAGTTTGTCTACGACGGCTTCAGTCTTTCACACAATACGCTAGAAAGAACCTTCGATATTAAGAAGACTGATTCCACGGTAGTTGGTGCGGTTAGTGGAACGCCTTTCTTGTGGATTGGGCAGAGCACACTTAAATTCCAATCTTGAGGTATGCACTCGTCTGACCATATTCTGCATAAGAGCTGATGCATGCTTTTTACCAGCTGTTCGCCTCAGTGTTTGAACAGCTCGGCGGGTAGTCCGTCTTTTCCAGGCGCTTTGTTGTTTTTGAGCAGGGATATAGCTATCCTCACTTCATCATAGTCAGGTGGAGGGACGACATTTCCATCGTCAGCAATTTAGCAGAGATGAGAAGTACTCCCTCCATAAATTAAGTACAATCTGTACGTCGGTTACCAGGTCGCCATTATTGTCTTTATAGGAACTTGCCTCGGTCTTAAAACCTTCCGTCATCCCCCGGATCTTTTCATCTGAGGCAGTGCTACATTCCTCATCGTAACAGTTGTTCTTTCGGTCTTGCTGGAAACCTATAGTATTCTCAGCGGCGGTACGCAATGAGTGAAAGATGTGCTACCATTGCCCGGTAATATCGTTAGGTCGAAGATTGCTCTCCGATAGCAGATTTATCTTCGTTATAAAGGCTCATTCATTAAAGAAATTTTCGATCAAGCTTTAAATTTAAATAAAAACAAGTAAGGAAGTCTAAGTTCGGGTGAAACCGAACATTACATACCCAGATGTGCACATAAAATGCTGTTATTCTTTGTTTTGTATAGTTAATGGTGTTAAAATTAATAAAAATTGCTTGACTCATAAGTGGGCAGTGCCACGCCCACTTTCCAAAATTTTGAAAAAATTATGTAAAGAATATGAAAGTTGATGTACATATGTACCAAATTATATTATTATAGCGAAATCAGTTAATTAGATATGGACTTTTCAATATTTCCACCTCCTTTCAATATAACTTTTATGAAAAAGTAGGCGTGGTCGCGAAGCGATTTCGTTTATTTTCTATAGCTGAATTTACCACAACAATAGTATGTCCTCTACGAAATTTCGTTATACTAGCATAAACTGTTCTGAAGTTATTAAGAGTCAAAATTTTAAAATTTCTTCAAATATACGTGGGCGGTACCACGCCCCCTTTTCAAAATTTTTTATAAAATCGGCCTTAGAACATCTAAATCAATACATATTGCAAATTTTATCATTGTAGCTGCTTCTAATATTGAATTAACCCATTTTATACGTTTTTCGAAATTTTCGATATCGAAAAAGGGGCGTGGTTATGGTCCGATTTTACCCATTTTCAATAGCAATCTATTCTGAACCCAAATAAGTACGCATGCCAAATTTGGTGAAGATATCTCATTATTTGCTCAAGTTATCGTGTTAACGGACAGACGGACGGACGGACAGACGGACGGACATGGCCCAATCAAATTTTTTTTCGATCCTGATCATATTGATATATGGAAGTCTATATCTATCTCGATTCCTTTATACCTGTACAACCAACCGTTATCCTAACAAAGTTATAATACCCTGTGTACAAGTTCAGCTGGGTATAAAAAAAATATTAAAAATGTCAAAATTGGAAAAAAAATGGATAAAACTTATATACTTTAGAAAAAGATTTACATGTTCTTCCTTAGCACGTCAATTACAAGACTTTTAATCAAGGTCTGAAACCGATTAAAATAACGTTGCGGTTACGGTTACGGTTTTGCAACGTATTTCAGTTTCGGTTCCGATTTCGTTCTTCAATATTTATTTCGGTTTCGGTTCCGGTTTCGTTCAAGTTTCGGTTACCAAATAAAAACACAAACAAAATAAATTTTACAACTAAAATAGTCAAGTACCTATGTAGCTTCGAAATAGATCTGAATTTTCATTTTCACTTTTTTCCTGCGGCCATGATGGGATTTCTCTAATATAATAATAAATTTTATTAACGCTATGCATGGATGAAATTTCTGCAAAGCAAATTCCTAAAATTAACATCTCGTTTTCGTATCCCGTAAATTTTTTCGATCGCTTCATTCAACTATAGTCAAATTTCCTCTTTCAGAATGTTTATATTAAGGTTAAAACGCGTATTTTGTAACCTTGCTCGACAATCCTCCCTGAAAGTTTTCAGAGTACCTGTGATACAATAAAAAATTTAAAAACCGTTTGGAACCGGTTCCGGCTTTTGAAACGGTTTCGGTTTCGTTCTTTTCCAGATCAAAATAACGGTTACGGTTTCGGTTTCGGTGTTGAAAAATGAATCGGTTCTAATCGGTTACGGTTACGGTTTCGGTTTCGGTTTCAGTCCTTGCTTTTAATTTAAAGAAAAAAGGCTTACTTAAGAAAAATTGGGAATACAAACCCGTATATCTCGGTAAAAATCCAATAGCTATACGCGACCTTTAGTGATATTTCTCTTCTTATATAGCAGGTCACTTTCACCAAATTCAAATCGAAGCTATGAAATTTTTAAGCCGCATAATCAAAAATTAATTTTTGGGTTGAGTGATTTTTATGTTTAGTGCAGATAAATGCGGTCCAAGACTAAATTGGTGAAGATTTTTGGTCCCTCGTTAATAAAGATTTTTCGACACCTTGTCGTAAGCCTTTAAGGGATATGTTAATTTTTTGGTGGCTATTCATTTTGCATTTTTTACTGTCCACTATCAGAAGGCGCGATTTTAAACATAAAGTTGAGTCTACTTGCACATACGGATGTATATATGTACGTGTGTACGCTATAAAATGCGCACGCTTATATCCTTAAGCGTATTCAAATGAATGCAATTTGTATGCGACGAGACGGCGAACAAGTATACGGACAAGGCAGTAAAATCAGGCTTAAAATTATTACCAAAAAAGGGGAAGTAAAAAAGAGCAGAGCAAAACTCAAGCGCAGAAGGGCAAAATTGAGCGAGTAGGAAAAATCGGTTGAGAGGTGGGTATTTAAAATGTTCCTAACAAAGGCGCTTCTCATACACTTTTAAATTCGTAAGAGTTGTTGTAAAGCTTTTCATATCGCATTTGGCGTGAAAGATTCGTAAATTTTTGGGAATGAGTGTTGGGTGTTTTAGAATGCCTCTATCAGGGTGAGCTGTTAAACAAAAGAAAAATAACGGAACTTCACGCCATATAAACTGAACCAAAAACGTACATGTTTTTTACGAACAAAGTTTCATAGAAGTTCACGCTGGTTTTTCTTAAAATATAAGAAAAAAATAACAGAATCTAAGAAAATTTTCTTAAAATTTATGAATGAATAGGAAATGTTCTTAAATTTCTACGAAAATGTTCTTTGGAGAGGTTTTAACGAACAATTCTTAAAATCTATGTACGTATTCATTGGATACATGATCTTTTTTGGTTTTGGGAATGTCCTTATAAAAGCTAAAGATATGCAGATATTGATTCCGAATCTGCACTGTGGCTTTTAGTCGTCATCACATCGCTTTTCGAGCTCTGAATCTTGCTCAGTAGAAGAATATCAATGTTAGGGCTTCATTATGTATGGCGAAAGATAGCTCAGATGAACGATTCGTGTGCTCACAATATAGCGTAGCCATCGCATTATCAATCATTTCGTTCGCTCCATAGATTTTTTAAATATTTTCGACTTTTCTTTGACATAAGAAGCTAAAGTGAAAGTAAATACGATTTTGTGAGCAGACGAATCGTTCGTCTGAGCTATCATCGTCATACATAATGAGGCCCTAAATCTTCTTTTCCACTTCTTACTCCTAAACTCACCTCTGCCACATTGCTTTACAAATTGAGCTACGATTTTTGTTTCTCTTCTATTGTGCCTTTTTTGCTTGCATTTGGCTACGTTATTGTAACATTACAAGCCGCATTCACTTAGTAAATTCTCTGCCACCAAAAAGTTTCTTTGCATGCTGTAATTAAGTTTGTTACTTTTGTATGTTTGTGCCATTTTTTGTGCATTTCATTTTGCCTAACAAGAAATGGCTCTACCTACCAAAAACACTGCCCTAGCCACATTTTCATTGCGTTTTGCTCGCATTATTCCCAAATGAATTCCACTTAATTGGGCGTTTTCATAAAATGAATTTGTGTAGATTTTAATTAGTTGCAAAATACTTTTTTAATTTTTGGTATTCGTTTTCTGTTTTTCTGTGCACTTGAGAGCAGGGCGGTGTAAAATGCTTTTGATATTCGTTTTTAGTGTTACTAATAAGCGATAAATTGCAGATGAAAAGTGTTTTAGAGGTGGTGGGATTAAAGTGTAAATGAATGATTAACGCTTCTCAAGTGTTCCAGTGAAAGGATTCGCAAGTGTGAAGTCGTGCTTAACCTTTTTTATCAGAAGAGTATGTAGGTTAATTAAAAGTTTTTAAGGCTCGTCAGCAAAGGACGACTTATTCACTGTTGAAATATTTGCATAGATGGAATTTTTTTTTTTTTTAGTTTTCGAACCATAATATTTAAGAACTCGCTGGTGCCCGCGACTTCGTATGCGTACTAACACATTTTTGTGGAAATATTCGTCGATACCTCCAAAACCGGCCGAGCTATCGAAATTTCAAGATATCTCCCAAACTATTTCAATTTTTTGTTGATATCTGCCATGTACAGACATCAACTTGTTATAATTTTATTATATGTAGAGGTAAACCAACGTAGTGTAAGTTTTATTTCGATATCTCATTCCGTTTTGGAGATATCAACCAAAATTTATTTAATGTTACTCATTCGCCGCGTATTACCTATAAAAAGAGCACCATAATTGCAAAGTTTCAAGGTATACACAATTAGTTTTGCTAGAAAACATATTTTGATGCAATCTACTAAACCACTTTTGATATTCCAATGTCCTTTTTTAGTGAATACGCTTTTTCAATATCCTTGTAAAGGATGCTGTTGTCCTAATAAAAAATCAAATATGAAGATTTGTTACACGGTCCTTTATATATGGGCAAAATACTAACACTATATAATTTCCGAAGCCTGAATGTGGTTTTTGCGAACTTAGTACAAACTGCTAGCTAAAACTTTAACAAATTATCGGCACGAGTTACCGTTATCCTAGGACAATAAAACTTCGTACACATGTTATTTAGGCTTAGGAATCAAAACTTTTTTCCTACATTTTTGGGACGCTTTATAGTTCATACATATGTACATTAGGGTAATTCAAATAAAAAAAAATTGTTTTTTTTTGTCTTACCCCCTGAAACTTTAGATATTGATGAGAAAATAAACTTTGCAAAAAATTAGCGCTCTTACTTTACCTTTAGGGGTGGCTCTTTTTCGCCCTTTTCCATACATTTTGTACAGGGAAAATGGCATTTTTTTGTTTCAAAATATTTCTACATACTCTTAAAGTTGAAGCTTTGAAGCTTCCAAAATGGTAATCCATGTGCGATAATCTTAGCTATCAAAATAATTAGAGCCTACATCAAAATTTACTAGATTTTATATGTGGCTGTAATTATGTTAATAGATAAGATAATCGCACATGGTTTACCATTTTGCAAGCTTCGAAGCTTTAACTTTAAGAGTATGTAAAAATATTTTGAAAAAAGTTTCAAAAATTAAAAGAAAATTTACTACGCACCCCTAGAAAATCCAGAAAATTTGTTCAAAACTTACCTTCAGCGCATATTTTATATCCAATAATTCAATCAAAATGACACCATTAGATACTCGATGCAAAGCGCTTGTAACCACAAAGTTCCAGATAAACTTGAAAAAGTGCCCAAAAATGTTGTATGAACAAATGTCATCAAAATGCCATGCAATGATATCAAAAGCAGACTTCACTTCGACAATGCATTCAAGAAAATATAAAAATTCAATTGCCGAGTAAGAGCTTATATTTACATATGCAGAATTGTTTATATAACTGAAGGTTTGTTATGTACGCAATGTTAGGAGTGTCGTAAATTTTGGAAATACCTATACAATATAATATAAAATATGTAATATAATAAAATAAAATATATAATATGTATAAAATATAGTATACATACTAGATAGTTGACAAAAAAAATGAACAATGGTAGGTCTCCTTTTTTAAAAATATTTTCCAAAAATCCTTATCGCAGAATTTTTTTTAAAAGAAATAAGTATGTATCTCTAAATTTTACTCAAGAGCGACTGAGTTCAAAATTTGGTTCATTTGGCCATTTCTTGAAAGGAGTTTCAAGAACTCAATATATAAACGAAAATCCAATCCATTATCCGCTAAGGCCTTAATCAAACTTTGAGCGTTTTTTAAAAAAGCTTTGAGAAAAAATTTGTTTGAGTTGTCAAATAAGAGAGCATCCTTAATGTATAGTACCTAAATAAAAAATTCAATTTTGCATAAATGTCATCTTTTTCGTGAAATATGGTTGGTTAATAGTAACAAGTTGAAGTAGCTAAAATTTGTATAAAAATACGCACACAGCAGATTGCATTTCGGTGAAATATTTTAACTTTATTGTCTGTAAAGCGCTTTTAACACAATGTACTACTAACATATGCATATCTACATATACATGAATTCCATAGGCTTTTACTTTGTAAACTATTTTAACCAACCACTTTATGAGTGAATAATGTACCGAATATTTTTGGAAAACTGCCAATTTACTAAAGTAGATTTTTTAGTGAATGCTTTATGATAAGTTATGTTCGTATATGTGAATATACACATAAGAATGGAAATATGAATGCAGTTGCCTATTTGTTCGACTTAATTAAAGTAACGCTAAAGGAAGGCTGTTTTGTAGGTATGTACATAACTAAGCGATTAAGGGCTACCCGACCTCTTCGGAAACTTGCTTAAATAATTGTAACAAAAAAGGAAAATATATGTATGTATGTATAAAAAAAATCTAAGTTGTTTTATTTAAACCCATACCCTCCAATATTGAACTATGAATCAAAAACTATCCTGTCAAAATTGTATGCAATTCAGACCACGCCAACCCGACTTGCAGTTGAAGTTATTAGAAAACCCATACTGCATTCTACTACATTTTGCAAAGAAAACAGTATTTATTTTCTCATATTATTGTTTCTTTGCCAGAAACTTAGGATTTCTTTTATATACTCGAATAACAAAATGTTACTCATACGCCGTGTATGACCTATAAAAAGTGCACTATAATTGCAAAGTTTCAAGATATGCACATTATTTTCGCTATAAAACATACGCAATCAACTAAAATACTTTTCAAATTTCAATATCCTTTTCTGGTGAATACGTTTTTTTTTTCAAATCCTTGTAAAGGATCCTGTTGTCCTTACCGAAGTAGAATTGGTTTTTTTTGTTTCTTAAAAAAAAAAAAAAGTTGAAATTGTTACTTACGGCTGGGCATAGTGCAAAAGTGATCACACGTCAATTGCCCATTAAGGTTCTTGCTGGGAAAGCATTCATTTTGAGAAACTGTGGATTGTATTGTTCTACAAATGAGGTCAAATGTGATGGAATTCCAAATTTGGAAAATGAGATTTGTATGGAAAAAAGCGCCAAATTTGATATTTTTCTACAAATTTGGTGCGGTGTAAATGTACTATTATCCTAAAACAATAAAACTTTGCACACATGTTATTTAGGCTAAACGCACCGATATAAAGGGTAAGCATATCAAATTACGAACCAAAATTTGTTTCCCTACATATTTGGGACGCACACTGGGTCCACTTACATATACATATGTATATATGGGGACGCTCAAAATTCTGAAAACAACTTTTTTACACTAAAGCAGTTAATCTATAGCATCCTAACCCATTGACGGTTATGGGTTAACCCGTTGGTGACCTTTGTTTTTTATTTTAGTTTCGAATTTAATTTTCTTGAATCAGAATTGGTATATCGATACTAAAATAGTAAATCCCAAGAATTTTAACCCTTTAACGACAACGTATTAACCCATTTTTGACCCAAATTTATTTCACTTATGTAATTCTTAGATCAAAGGTGTTTTTTTTTTTACTAAAATTGGAATTCAATTTCTAAACTCCCTTTTTTTTAAATGCCCACTTTTTTTGGTTCTGAACTCGGATTCTCCGTCACAAAGGATCACATTTTACTTCTGCATTTTTACATTCGCAACGTTTTTGCGCAAATTAAAAAAAAATACATTTTGAAATAAATATTAAAAATAAAGAGGCACGTTTAGTTCTAAACTAAACATTTATTTTTTAAAACATCTAGTTCAAAAAAAACAAAAACACTAATCGATTATATAAGCTTCACTTAATGTTATGAAAAAAGCAGAATAATAAAATTTTATATCCTTCTCTTACACCAACTTTTTCATATATCTATATATTGAAAATTTGCCATGTTTGTGTATGAATAACTTCCAACTAAAAAACGATAGAAAGCTGGCAATTGGGCCAGAAGTATAGAATTTTATAGGGAACAATACTGCGTTTTTATTTTTTTTTTTAAAAACCTATTATTTAAAAACTGAATTTTGATCACGCTCGGCCCCAGTGTGGGACGCTCTAATATGTAACTATAACTAATTTTACGGTTTCAAAAGCATTAAGAAATAATTAAAACGCGAAAGGTTACGATAGATCATCCCATATGTTTTGATAAAATGGTTTTTCTGTTATTAATAAAATTTTAGAAGTCATTATAATAAAAAAGAAAAAGTTATGCTCAAAAGAGTAGTATTTGGCGACACCAGCTATTATACCCAATTCATCCACTTCAACAAACAATCAATTCAATAACAAGCGCTTTCAAAACAGCATAAATGTCAACTTTAAAACAAATTCAATCAAAAAAAAAGTTTATTGATAAAACAGCACAAAAAAGTTGTACAACTCAAACTTTACTCCAAATATTTATTCAATTAACCTTCGACAAAAGAAACGCGAGAAGCTGTGCACAATTGTCAGTTTCAATAAGATTCATTTCAATTTGCATAAACTCAAACGGCCAATACTTTTTCGCCTTTACACCGATTGTGCTCTGCTTTCATTCGAAATCAACAAATTTGGCTTCCAACTGCAGCAACAATTGTCTGACATCATGCAATATTGATGCGAAACTTTTGTTTCCTCAAACTTAATTTAATTTAATTCAATTTTTTGCTCATTCAATTCAGTTAGCCAATACCTTTTTATTGCATCTACTTTGCCGTATTTTCCCTATGGTCACATAGCTGCCTAGATTTTGATTACACATACATACATACATACAATGTTTCCTTGGCAACTGTTTTTGAGAACTTCTTAGCAGCGATTTACACAGTTGTGAATCAAGGATTATACGAGTATTATAGCAGCATACGAATTTTCAAATTCATTTAAGTGTTTGTGTGTGTTTGTGTTGTAATCAGAAGCTAGATTTTTTTGTGTTGTAATTTCTACCGCATTGCCTGTAATCAAAGTCTGGCCGCAACGCTCAACGACCCACTCGTGTCTCATTAAGTCGTAACTGTGGCGTTTGATATTACTTTTGCTATTTCTCTCCGCCTTCTTGAGCTCTTTGCTATTGCTTTTTATTTTTTCTTGCTATCTTTTGTTTTGCAAGCTTTAATTTTTTTGTGTTTTTTTTTTCTTCTTGTTTGAAAAACTCTGCCCTGTGGCACACCTGTAAAAATCTGTGCTGCCAGCTTCCAGCTCAGCGCTAATCGAAAAGCCTGCCCAAGTAGTTTGTCTAGTCGGAGAAAGCAAATAGCAAAAATAAAAATAAAAAAACTAAACAAATATAAAAAACGCTGAATGCTGGAAAAAAGCAGATTTTTTTTATTTCATTTAATTTATAATAAAAATGCAACTAAAATTGTTACAAAGCTCTGCTTTCTCCACTTACATTATTTATTTAGTTTTAATTTTTTATTTTAGTATAAGCAGCTGCTGATCCAAGATGTAGAGGAATTAAAAAGCAAAGCAACTTTGAAAAAAATCCCAAAGAAAAAACTTAATAAAACATTACTAAGTAAAGGAGTGTTCTGTCGACTGAGACTGTAAGTATTATTATACGTTTTCGACCGCGCAATTTTTTTTGGATTTTTTTAAACAATATAGATAAAACAAACTTAAATAAAATAGAATAAAAGTAGTAGATGTCCAATACTTTGTCTGCCAAGCTAACATCTCGCCACTAGCGAATCCAGCGCCATCCACCGAGAAAAAAGATATCCTATGTTGAGAGGACGTATCCAAGGAAAAAATGTCAAAATTTGGTAAAAGACCGTTCAGTAGATTTAAGCCATACGTAACAAAAACAATTCGAAATTCGATATGCATAACAAATTTCAAATTTTGAATTTTTATAAGGACAACAGGATCCTTTACAAAGATATTGGAAAACGCTTTCTAGTGAATGGAGGACATTGGAATTTCAAAATTGTTTCAATAGATTCCGTAGCAATAAGTTTTCTAGCATAAATAAATGTGTGCATCTTTAAACTTTGCAATTATATCTAGTGCAATTTTTATGGGGCATACACGACGTATGAGCAACATTTAGTTATTTTCATAAGTATGAAAAGTTCAGGTACATTGGATTCATGTTTTGGTTGTTATCTCCGAAACGGATTGAGATATCGAAATAAAACTAACACTTATTTTAGGTCCGCATGGAGAAGTATGACTTCATTTTTTTTAAACCCTCCAGGATCTTCTACTTCTTGTGTGCTCAATATTGAATAGCGGAGAGGGAACAGAAGTCAATATCGTTCTCGATTACTTTACACAACCACAAACTTATATAAAGAGCAAATTGTTACAATACCCACTGCTATGGCACCACTGGGTATACAAATTGCAACATAAGCAAACTGGTTGTAGCTAAGTGAAGTGTTGATAGCCCTTCATACTGCAGCCCTTGGCTCTGCACTTAAGTTAAAAAATTAACGGAATTGCAACAATGGTGCAATGTTAAAAAATGTTTGCCAAAAATGAACTAGAAATGAAGCCACCGTTGATGTGCTCCATTACAAGTTGATTTGGTATTTCTTGTACAAAAAAAGAAACCACCTATCCTGCTCTTTACTACCAACGTGAACTTTCTTCCACTTGCTGTTAACAATCACTGAAATCTAAGGACTGCTAGCGATACACAAAATAAAAATCCGGCAAGCAGCATGGTTCGCTAGCCTCTGTCGCACGTTTCGGTTGGTATACGACGGTAGCTAAAGTGATATCCTTGCATAAGGGATATTTGGGTTAGCTGCCTACTTTCTTGCTATGGAGGCGAACGTACAACGTAGCAAACAAACCACAAAAGTCTGCCTAGCAACCATCATGAAGTGTTAAGGACTTTCATCTACAACTTACTTCTACTCTGCGCGCTTTTCGGACAGCTGCTTTGGTTGACCAACTACTTGAATGACTTGAACGTTGTTTTACTGATTTTCTCAAGTCTATCGTCAACTGTTCGTTGCTGCATTTCTTTGTCTGCAGTACAGACTCTGCACATTTATATCTTCTTACTCTACAGCCATAACCTTAAGTGTAATTGTAATCTTATATCCTTTATATCCTGTTTGGCTGTTATTTCTTTTAACAATTATTTGCGAGTGTTTATTGAATGAGTGGCGAGTAGCAAAGTTTTGTCGTAGGCTACGGGGTGCAGTGAAAATTTGGTGTTGATAGTGTAGTAAAGAGTGTGCGGTGTAAGTCGGCAAGCTTACGCGCATAACGAACGCCAGGTGTGCTCCGTTGAATTGGAGGCTCGCGTTGGTTAAGTGGATGAATGACCTGTCGTTTTGGTTGGTTGCACAGACGAGGCTCGGAGTTTTAGGCGGTAGTTGACAACATTTTTTGCGATTGTTTTTGTTAGATAAGTAGCAGCTGGTCAAAGGCGTAGAGCTTTAACAAAAACAGAATTTGATAAAAATAAAAGATTCTTGATATTTAAGCGCGTCCACTTCAGCTTACACTTCGTTCTTCAACACAAGAGGCCAACATTTTTGGTTATGTATATTTGTCAGAGGAAAGTTTGACAGAGGAACGCATTGAAATGTATACTACTTGCAACGAGAAATCTGTATTAAAGGGTCGACATCTCTAGAATGTACTGTTGTTATTGTAAATTGCAAAAACACTCCCCAAAAATTTTGGGGAGTGATGCCGAAATTTACCTTCCTTGGCCGGATATGAACCCGGTACGCTGTGGTACTCCCTTGCGGTACTGCCCGACTGTCGTGGTAGCGATTTGGTATGACCAGTGGAACCTTCTAGGTCATGTCATCCCTCCATCCATGGGGAAGGAGAAGATGGGTAATGAGAGGTGACAAGCATCATACCCGTAGATCAACCATCGAGTTAGCACGTCAATGCCTATGTGCATATTAATCGCGTCTTACGACGGGTATGCCTACCTCAGACATATTGTAGACCCCTAACCCGCAGAGGCTTCCAGAAAGTACTAGATACCTATTTTGCAGCACTCGACGTACTTGCTATTCATATCTTTAAAAAAAAAGTATTTTACTCCGTAGCCACAAATATTATTTCTAGGATCAATATCTTGTTCTAATCAGAAGCAAGCTACGGACCCTACAAAGCCTTATTCGTGAGCGAAACTGGAACTTTAGCCGAATATTAAGCCTTAAATATAGCATATTCCAAAATCAAGGCTGGAGATGGTATCACAAATATAAAAACGTTTAGAACTGGAACCACAACCAAAACGAACCGAAGCCGAGCTCAAAATCCAAGCTAGTACAGAGTCTAAACTTCGAAACGAAATTAAAACTGGAACCGCAACCTAACCAACGCAACGCTAACCTGGAAACGAAATCAAAACTGGAACCACAACCAAAACCGAACCGAATCCAAACCACGATCCGAAATCAAAACCCAAGCTAGTACAGATACTAAACCTCGAAAAGAAATCAAAGCTGGAACCAAGATCATGACTGGAAATAGAACTAAACAAGAAGCTACACCAGAAAAAAAAACTGGAAAAGAAACTTGGACGGAAGCTGAACCTGAATTCGGAATTCAACTGAAAGCGAACGAAAGCCTGTAATCGGAGCAGTAAAAAACTTGGAAAAGAACCGGACCTGCAATGGGAACAAAACTGGATGAAAAAGAAAACCTTAAAGTAGAACTGGGAATGAAACTAGAACAGAAGTTGAACCTGAAATCGGGAACTAAGTGGAAGAGAAGGAAAGGCGAAGCTGGAACAAAAGTCAAAATCGGAACGTGAACCGAAAAAGAAAGTAAATTCGAAATCTGTACGAAACTCGAAACCGTAACTAGAACTGGAATAAACGGGATTCTCGATAAAACTTTAAATCGAGACGAGGCTGGAACTTGGACAGACTAGCCAATGCGATGCTAACTCGATGGTTGATCTACGGATATGAGTCCTCTCACCCCTCATTACCCATCTTCTTCTTCCTTACGGATGCAAGGATGACATGACCTAGAAGGTTCCACTGGTCCTACCAAATCGCTCCCGAGACAGTCGGGCAGTACCGCAAGGGAGTATCGGAGCGTACCGGGTTCATATCCGGGCAAGGACTGTCAATTTCGACATCACTTCGCAAAACCTTCGGGGAGTATTTTTGTAGTTAACAACAACGACAACAACAACAACAACAGGACAGAGGTTGAAACTTACACTGCAACTAAAAAAAAGAGGAACAAAATCCGAAATTAAACAAAATTTAAAACCGAAGCTGGAACCAAAATCGTAATCGGAATAAATCTTGAAAATAGTGGGCTGAAACTGAAATTGGAAACATAAACCGAAGCTAAAAGAAAAGTGGATGCCAAAACAGTGTATCTGAAATTGGAAAAAACACAAAAAGAAGTGCATTCGAAACCGAAATTGAAACTACAAAGAACCGAGACTGAATTAAAACAACAAATAACAGCGAGAGAAACTATGACGAAAATGGCAACTGAATCTATAACTAGAATAGGGACTTCAAGTGGAGTCGAAACCAATAAAGGTACGGAAATACATGTGAGTACTGGGAGAGAAGGAAACTACACATTACCAGAGAATACATAACTTTAGATGGTTCCAGAACGAGGTTTTCTTACATATTATGATATTGGATACCGAGACCGATTAATAAAAAAAAAAATATATATATATAAAGAACTAAAAATGAATGAGTAATTTTTCTCACCCACCTGACACTACTTTCTCTGTTAACCATGGTCTCAAAAAGACGAAGCTCAGCGATTGCAAGCTTATCTAACAGATTGTAGTAGTGCGATGTAGTTCAGTTTATTTTTCGGTCGGGTTATACTTATTTACTGGGGTTTGCCTTGTACCTTGCAGTTTATCGTAATCATATCCTACCATGTTTGGTGGAGGCGATGCCTGCCTGCTCTTAAATTTAAGATAAACTCATGCCTCCTCAAATTTTACCCAAGAACAACGAATCAAGTTTCTCAAATTTGGCGTTTTTCGGCGACAATTGTCAAGAGTCACCGAAGCTCAAGTGCTTGTTGTGCGTTCAAGCGGAAAACCTAAGATAGTCAATTGGGTGACTGACTTTACAGTTACAGTTGCAGGTGCGACAGACGCATACAACCAAGGCAAACAATGAACGTGCAACAAATGGCAAATCAACGCAAAAACTTGCAACAACTTGAGTTTGTATAGCTAGAAAGCAGTAACAACAAAGTGTGTAGGTAACAATGTCAAATTACAATAGCAAAACATAAAATAGGATGGATGTATGTATGGACTCAAAAACTACTCGGCCAATTTTCTTTAAATTTTTGAGATAGATTAGTAGGAGCCTGGAGAGTATTTCTGTAAATTTATTTTCAGGGAAGTGGACCCGGGACCGCCCTATTCGAAACTATCGTATAAATGGCTGGATTTCAATTTGGTATCTAGGTAGCGTTTTGCTTAGGTTAAAGCATGGTTAGATTTCTCTTCCGGGAAGTGGACCAGGGACCGACTTATTCTAAACAATAGTATTTGTGGCTCGATTTGCTTGAAACTTGATGTGTAAGGACTGACTTATTCTAAACTATCGTATAAATGGTTAGATTTACTTGAAATTCGGTATGAAGGTAGCGTTATGCTTAGGTTAAAGTATGGGATTTCTTCCAGGGCGTTTACAAGGGCCCGATATATTCTAAACAATCATATTTATGACTCGATGAGATTTATATTCGGCGTGTAGCTGGCGTTTCACAGTGATAAAATATGAATAAATCAGGTGTTTTCCTTTGGCGTAGCAACGCACGCCGGGTATTACTAGTATTTTATAATGCTGGAGTGCTGAATCTTTGTTAGAGTGTGTGTGTGTGTGTTGACTTTGTAATACAATTTCGTAGGCTGTCTTGGATTAAATTGTTGTAGAGTTAACAAAAGCTACCAAAAACTATTTAAAGTTTATTTTGTAAATTTTATTAAGAATTTATTTTGCTTGCTTAGCATTATTTGTGTGCGCTCTCTCAAGCGACATTAAGTCGTAACAAATGTAATGGGAATTAACTGCAAATAACAACATAAACAATCAAAGAAACCGGCAACAACATAGCTGAGTTATACAATAACACAAATAACAACAAGAGGAAAAAACAAGAAGAAAAAACAAGAAACGAGCGAACAACTAACAAATCAGTAACAAAAGCCCCACAGAAGAAGTGGAGCAACAAATCAACAACAACAAAAACGAACTGTTGAAGTAGCAGCGCAGCAAAAGCGCTTTAGAAAATCAGCAACTTTTCTACAACAAAAGCCAGTTACAGCAAAGTTGGCCTCTTTTGCAACACAAATACAGCCAAACATAAATACCGATACTGATTTACAACCATTTGTGCGGCATTGCTAAATAACTGTAAATAAGTAAGTATATGGACGGTAAGCAGCAGCAGCAATTGAGTTCAGCTCGGCTATTGTGATTTTCGAAGCTTTACGGAAATAAAAACTTTTTCTTTGCTCCCTCCTGCCCTCGCTTTGCTCTTCGCTTTGAAAATCTACTTCATTGCTGCTGCTATAATTTTTAGCTACTTCTAAGTAGCTGTTGTTGTTGCTGCGCTTGCGCTTTTACGCTTATTGAAAGCAAACGAATTGGAAATGGAAATCAGGTAGCGCATAAAATTTTCAAAAACTTATCAAAAACAAATAAAGGAAACTAAATGAGAAATGAGCACAGACTTCACGAAAAAAGTATATTTAAACTAAACAAATAAAATTTACGAGTGCAATGAGGAAATAAAAGTGGCTCAAACATTGTTTTATTTATTAAGAGCAGTGGAAGTGGGTGAGCAAAATAAATATTGGTAAATAATTAACAAGTGAGATTCAAGTTATTGTAAATCAAGGCCCGGCAGAAATTAAAGTGACGGTATTAGTGAAAGAGCGGTCATCGCACCAATGAAATAATGTCATCTGTTTTTTGCTCTTTCCCTCTCACTACAAGCACCGAAGCAAGCGTTTGTTATTGAGTGGTTGCTTGCAAGTGAGCGACTGAGCATAGCAAACGACATCTATTGATTGGTCAGCGCAGTCATAGCGCTCTCACAAGCGCAGAAATCATTTCATTGTTTGAAAGGCGAAGCATAGAGCTTAATAATCTGTGTGAATTTGGTTCTCAGATTTTCGGACAATGGTCCGACTAGCTGCCTAGGCCTGTTGTAAATTTTAAATTGTTATTTTTATTTCTAAACTTAAAGAGCGACAATTTACTCTAACTCTCAACCATGTAGTCAATGTAATTTTGCTGTCTTTTGAAGTAACTTACCCGTTTAGTAACCTCCCGGTCACCTACGGAGATGGACCTACACGTGGCTTGTCACCTGAAAACAGTATAGTTTGTGGAAAACAAAATAGCGCTAGGTGGCGCGCTGATCGAAATAATTCAAAATAATTCCACAATGATCCGGAATGTTCTAATTGATTTTGAAATTATCCCAAAATTATACCAAAATGATCCCAAAACTTCTCCCAAATTACTCTAAAATGACCCCAAAAATCACCCCAAACAACCCCAAAATGATCCAAAAACTACCCCAAAATTATATCAAAATGATCCCAAAATTATACCAAAATGATCCCAAAACTACCACAAAATTATCCTAAAAAGACTTCAAAATGAGCCCAAAACTATTCCAAAATTTATACGATATGATCCCAAAAATACCACCAAAACTGCCGTAATGTTGCCACAAAAACTATCTCAAAATACCCCTAAATTGTTCCCACAATAATCACAAAATTGACACAAAAAGGTCCCAAAATTACCCCAAAATGTTCCCGAAATTACCCAAAAATGGTCCCGAAGAAGTATAATTTGCCGGGATCTGGAGATACTTATTTTTCATTTTAAATAACTGATTAAAAATGAAGTTATTCAAGAAATCCAAAAATAAGAAGTAAGGAAGTCTAATTTCGGGTAAACTACCGTTATACCGGTATAGTTTTCATATGATTTTCGAAGTATTCCATTTCGGAAATTGGCGTGGTTGGGAAGCGATTTCGTCCAATTACTTCAGGTATACTCCCTATTATGCTAGTATGACTTGTAACAATTTCATCGTTCTACCGTAATTAAAAGTTACGACCAGTCGAATTTTCAAAAATGCCGCCCCTAAAAGTGGGCGTTGCCCCTAAAGGTGGGCGGTGTCTACTTTTAAAAATGTATTAAAAAATCCTAATAGAGTGACTAGGGGGCTCATCCTACTAAACTATATCATTTTAGCCATTACCGTTATCAAATTATATCAATTTCGGTGATTTTCGAAGCTTTCGATATCGAAAGTGGGCGTGGTTGGAGAGAGATTTTATTCAATTTCATCAGGTATACTCCCAATGATATCGTAATCAGTTTAAAAGTTACGACCTGTCAAATTTTCAAAAATGCCTCCCTTAAAAGTGGGCGGTGCCACGCCCACTATAAAAAATGTATAGAAAAATCATAAGAGAATGACAAGGGAGATTCACCTATAAAATTATATCATTTTAGCCATTTCATTTACCGAGATATGTCAATTTATGTGATTTCCGAAATTTGCGATATCGAAAAAGGGGGCTTGGTTATCATCCGATTTCGCCCATTTTCAATAGCAACCTACCTTGGCCAGAAAGTAACCTGTATACAAATTTCATGCTAATATCTCAATTTTTACAGGCGGACGGACAGACAGACGGACATGCCTTAATGAACTTTTTTCCAACCTAAGAACTTTCATATATGGAACTCTATATCTATCTCGATTATTTTGTGCCGTTACGTTGTACCGTTATGTGGACAAAATTATAATACCCTTGTACTAGTACTAGTAAGCTGGGTGTAAAAATAGTTGTCACTCAGAATTTCTTGAGTGATGATCAACAAAGTCATTTTATTCAAGAACCGCTTGAACGAAAATAACTCGTTATTTATCACTTTTATTTTTTATATAAAAAACCCGGTCACTCACCACTCAAATTTTTTTGAATAATAAATAAAAATTATTTTTTTTGTTTGTCACTCAAATTTTGGAGAATGCCCATCCCTGTTCTAGACTAATCGCATTTTTTGCAGGCCATGTACCCAAATGAACAGCGTTGCGAATGAGGGTTAACTTGACAATAAACTCACTTGCGTTGTTATTCGTTTGTGCTCACTTTGCAGTCTGATAAACCCACATTATGGCACACAGCCACGCACATACATATGCAAAAGCAAAGGCATTGCCCAAGTAGGTAAATAAAGAACACAAAAAAGTGCAATGAAAGG
Organism: Campiglossa producta; assembly: GCA_964058755.1. NCBI lineage: Eukaryota > Metazoa > Arthropoda > Insecta > Diptera > Tephritidae > Campiglossa > Campiglossa producta. The sequence goes on along the minus strand of CAXKVI010000004.1, from coordinate 88,361,268 downwards.
CGGTGACGCAACGTCAAAGTGCGAAAGTTTTGAAAAAGTCCACGAACAAAAGGTGACTGAGTGCGGTTATACTTTGGTCCAACATACCACCTCAGCACACGTTCACGCACACACACACACACACATTCGTGTACATTAAACATAAAACTAAATGCACTTCGAGCAAACTCTGCACACTACACACCACTCAATGCCACTTTCGCTGGCACTATTCAACACTTTGCTGCCACTTTCATAGCTACTTCAACGTCACTCCATTACACTTCAATGCATTTGGAACAAACACACTTACATACAAACATATATGGACGCATACACAGACTGTTATACAATTATAAGCTTACATGATTACATGCTACATAACTTTACCTTTTGTTATTTGTGTGTGCGTACACTAACACCTGCAAAGAATGTAGGTCTGCGCTGCAAAAAATGCGATTAGCCTAGGACCAATTCGGGATGAGTCGCAAAGAAGCATGCGACCCATACCAGCTTTGATTTATTTATATGTGTTGAAGTGATCCCTTTTGTTTGAGCATGTTGAATGGGGACACCTTGAAGTCCTTTTATGCCCAAAACGGGATTGTCGGACAGTTCTTCTTCGATCCCTCACGGGTACGGTCTGACAATTTTACTTGCAACACATATAAATATGCTTCTAAAATTGAAATTGAGTTATATCAACTACGCCCATAAGAGATTAGTTGGGATCCCGTATAGCCCACTGTAGGCGAAAGGTATTAATCGCGAACAACTCTCCTTACAGATCAATCGCACAATTTTTTGCAGGGTAGTGTATGGGTATAGGGCACATCTTGAAACAAGAAGAATAGGAAGCACTAGAACTAAAGATCTTACAAGGAACAGGAATACTTATTTTTACTGAGTACCTGACATATGATATTTCACTGTTTTAGTTATGTTCATATTTACTTTAACTTTTTCCTAAGTGATGGTCATTTGTCATTTTGCTGTGTAAAATAAAAAAATGTATGTCGCGATATATCTGAAGGTTATCATCACAAACCTCCAAGGAGATATTTTGGTCGTGCTTCTCTTTAAATTTGTGGTTTGCTGCTTTGAATTTTATCCTATAAATTGGCGACACCTAAAGTTTGTTGACGACTCCAAACGGTCTCTGCAATCAGATGGTTATCCGCCGAGAAGCCTTCCAAGGGCAAAAATGCACTCGAAGAGTTTGCCAAACCAGTGACGAGGGAACACATCGATGGAAATGTTTTTTTTGCTGAAACAATTTGTTAAGTTATTTTTTCCGGGATGAGAACCCGAAAACTTTATTGTGATAAGCCTAGTACACTACCACCACACCAAGGCCTCCGTGGATAATCATAAACATATATGACTCCTAAATAAAAAGCACTCTTAACACGATTGAGGAATATATACTTTACTGCAAAGGCAAATTGTAATCATCAAAATATGCATTGAAATGCATTGTACTTACACATATACATGTATACGCCTTCTTTATATCATCATCAGTAAATGTAACCATTGCCACAATAAACAATGAACGGCATATTACCGTAAGTACATCAAATTCTTTATCACACAATTTCCTTTACCTCTGCTTTTTTTTATTTTTTTATCTCACATTTTTGGATTGCTTAAGTCGCATGCATGCGTTCACTCATTCACTCACTCAGTCATTCATTCAACCACTCAGCTGCACTTCCTGCGTACGAAAGTATAAAAATGCCATAATGTCCAAGCGCGCTAAGTGCTTATGCACTTGTCTGCTTCAACTACTTTTCCGCTTACACCAAAGCAAAGATAAAACGCATACATTTTTACTAAGCTTTTCTTCTCTCAGCATACAAATATGTACATATACATAAAATAAACTTGCTCGCATACTTACTTAGTATTATATAAGATCAAACTACCACACAAATATTACAACAAATATATATGTACTTAAACACAGTTGAGTGCAAATTGTTATACAAGTAACAAAAAACAACAATCACACTTCAACTGCATTCTACTATGTAAGTGTTACATTTTTTATGATTATGATTTAATATACAGTGCAAAGACTTGGAGTGTTTTCTTAAGCTGCGAGAATATATTTTGAGTGTATATAAGTATGTCGGTGTATTAGTGTTACTAAAATAATGCGGTTACTTTTATATTGCTTTTTGTACGAAAACAAGTTCCTTATTTGTTGCGGCAGTGTCGTGTGTATTTTTTTTTTTTCTTTTAAAAATTTGATGAATGACTTCCATTTAGTGTCATAAGAGTGGCCTCGAAATATTAAGCAACATATATAAGTTACGGTATCAGTGGGTATGATAAAACAAGTCGATATGTAATTGCAAAAAGAGTAGAAGTAACTGTTCGAGTGGCATTTGAGACATATGAAGACATGCATGGATGAAGGGGGTATGTCGCATTCTCACTCAATTTCTGTTTTTGGCATTGGTGAATAGTGTTTATGCAGATCTATATTTCTGTCTTATCAGAATCTGCCTATCGTAAAATTGTAGAAGATAATTCATGGATGAAGGGGGTATGTACACAACTTTTCAATATTAATTGTGGAAGAAGGGGGTATGTTCCGATTTTTTCATATAAAACACTAAATATAAATTTATGCTTTTTATTGCATATTATGCAACGTCTTTTATGGCTTTGCATAATTTTTTTGTCAGTTTTCCATAAAGATTCGAAAAAACCTCAAATGTTTAACCAAAACTTTAAAGCCGATTTTCTTGTTTCACTCAAAATGCGACATACCCCCTTCATCCATGCATGTCTTCATATGTTTACAACCATTCTTGCTAGACTTTTTTATGGGGCAAAAACATTTTTATTTTATGTTATTTTATTTTGTTTTATTTTATTTTATTTTATTTTATTTTATTTTATTTTATTTTATTTTATTTTATTTTATTTTATTTTATTTTATTTTATTTTATTTTATTTTATTTTATTTTATTTTATTTTATTTTATTTTATTTTATTTTATTTTATTTTATTTTATTTTATTTTATTTTATTTTATTTTATTTTATTTTATTTTATTTTATTTTATTTTATTTTATTTTATTTTATTTTATTTTATTTTATTTTATTTTATTTTATTTTATTTTATTTTATTTTATTTTATTTTATTTTATTTTATTTTATTTTATTTTATTTTATTTTATTTTATTTTATTTTATTTTATTTTATTTTATTTTATTTTATTTTATTTTATTTTATTTTATTTTATTTTATTTTATTTTATTTTATTTTATTTTATTTTATTTTATTTTATTTTATTTTATTTTATTTTATTTTATTTTATTTTATTTTATTTTATTTTATTTTATTTATTATATTATATTATATTATATTATATTTTTTATTTTATTTTATTTTATTTTATTTTATTTTATTTTATTTTATTTTATTTTATTTTATTTTATTTTATTTTATTTTATTTTATTTTATTTTATTTTATTTTATTTTATTTTATTTTATTTTATTTTATTTTTTATTTTATTTTATTTTATTTTATTTTATTTTATTTTATTTTATTTTATTTTATTTTATTTTATTTTATTTTATTTTATTTTATTTTATTTTATTTTATTTTATTTTATTTTATTTTATTTTATTTTATTTTATTTTATTTTATTTTATTTTATTTTATTTTATTTTATTTTATTTTATTTTATTTATTTTATTTTATTTTATTTTATTTTATTTTATTTTATTTTATTTTATTTTATTTTATTTTATTTTATTTTATTTTTATTTTATTTTATTTTATTTTATTTTATTTTATTTTATTTTATTTTATTTTATTTTATTTTATTTTATTTTATTTTATTTTATTTTATTTTATTTTATTTTATTTTATTTTATTTTATTTTATTTTATTTTATTTTATTTTATTTTATTTTATTTTATTTTATTTTATTTTATTTTATTTTATTTTATTTTATTTTATTTTATTTTATTTTATTTTATTTTATTTTATTTTATTTTATTTTATTTTATTTTATTTTATTTTTATTTTATTTTATTTTATTTTATTTTATTTTATTTTTATTTTATTTTATTTTATTTTATTTTATTTTATTTTATTTTATTTTATTTTATTTTATTTTATTTTATTTTATTTTATTTTATTTTATTTTATTTTATTTTATTTTATTTTATTTTATTTTATTTTATTTTATTTTATTTTATTTTATTTTATTTTATTTTATTTTATTTTATTTTATTTTATTTTATTTTATTTTATTTTATTTTATTTTATTTTATTTTATTTTATTTTATTTTATTTTATTTTATTTTATTTTATTTTATTTTATTTTATTTTATTTTATTTTATTTTATTTTATTTTATTTTATTTTATTTTATTTTATTTTATTTTATTTTATTTTATTTTATTTTATTTTATTTTATTTTATTTTATTTTATTTTATTTTATTTTATTTTATTTTATTTTATTTTATTTTATTTTATTTTATTTTATTTTATTTTATTTTATTTTATTTTATTTTATTTTATTTTATTTTATTTTATTTTATTTTATTTTATTTTATTTTATTTTATTTTATTTTATTTTATTTTTATTTTATTTTATTTTATTTTATTTTATTTTATTTTATTTTATTTTATTTTATTTTATTTTATTTTATTTTATTTTATTTTATTTTATTTTATTTTATTTTATTTTATTTTATTTTATTTTATTTTAGTTTAGTTTAGTTTAGTTTAGTTTAAATTAGTTTAGTTTAATTTAGTATATTTTATTTTATTTTATTTTATTTTATTTAAAATTTGTTTTTCTTTTTTTTTTTGTTTATTTAATTCTACTTTTATTGATTTTATTTTATTTTAATAAATTTTTATTTTACTTATTTTATTTTGTTTTACTTATTT
>CAXKVI010000004.1:88281366-88351366 GCA_964058755.1 Campiglossa producta | reverse complement strand
GAGCTTGAAAAATTGGGTTTGTATGGGATGTGCCACGCCCCCTTTTCCGATAAACCCGAGTCTTATGCTTGGGAATGGTATTGACTTCATATAGCTCTATACCAATTACCTACCTTGAACAATTGTAGAGATAATCAGCCTGAAAAGGTAAGTTTGTATGGGATCTGCCACGCCCCCTTTTCCGATAAACCCGAGTCTTATGCTTAGAAATGGTATTGACTATAATAGCTGCTCTCTTAGCTCTATTACCAATTTCCAGGTCCCTGCCTTAAAACCTTTTAGAGATACTAGAGTTCGCCCAGTGGTTGAAATTCAACCACAAAACCTTATTTTATTTTCCTACCTTCTCGCTATTTCTTAAATTTTCCTTTCTTTCCATATTTTGTATATTTTTGGTTTCTATACATTCCTATTCATTTTGCCTTTTCCTCCCTCTTTACACCATTCAGTAATGTAGTTTCAACGTTGATAATTCTTTATTCTTCTTAGGTCGTCTTCATACGTATTTCTTTCCTTTCCTTTCCTTAGCATTCATTTGCTTTTATTTCCTTTCCTTTCCTCTCCTTTCATCTCAATTTATTTCTTTTGCTTTTCTTTCCTTCTCTTCCCTTTTATTTCCTTTCCTTATCTTCTCCGTTCTTTTCCTTTTCTCTTCTTTCCTTTTCTTTCCCTTTCTCTTCTTTCATTTCATTTTATTTCCCTTCTTTCTTTCTTTCTTTTTTGTTCTTCTCTGTTCTTTTCTTTTATTTTTCTTTCTTTTCGTTTCTTTTATATTCTTACCTGATCTTTCTTTCCATTTCCATTACATTCCTTTTTTCCTTTTATTTTCTTTTTCTTTCCTTTCCTTTCGTTTCCGTTGCTTTAGTTTCCTTTCATTTTATTCATTTTTTTTTTTCATTTCCTTTTCCTTCCTCGCTACCTTTTCTTTCCCTTCTTTTTTTTCTTCTTCCCTTTCTTTGTCTTTCTCCTTTTGCTTCTCTTTTCCACTGCTTTACCTACATTACATTTCCTTTCTTCCCTTCCATTTTTCTTTTCCATTCCTTTCCTTTCCCTTTGATTTTTCTGTCATATTTGCCGTTCCTTACCTTAACTTACCTTTATTTTCCTTTTATCCATCCCTTTCCTTTCCTATTATTTTCTTAATTTAATATTTTATTTATTTCACTTTGTTTGATTTTTATTTATTTTATATTATTCCCTTTCCTTTCATTTCCAACAAATTTTATTTTTTTACTTTCAATCACTTTTCTATTTCTGATTTTACTTTTTTTTTAATTTTATAAATTTTCCATTTTATTTTATTTCACTAAGTCTAGCCACGAAGGGCCTTGTGCATGATCTAGCTTATTTGTGCTTTTTTTCAAAAGCATTTGCTTTTCTGAATCCCCACGCACAGATTTTGTTTTTGTAAACACTGTTTGTACCACCTAAGCTCAATAAAGTTGACGCGCTGGCTCATGTTATCTTATTGCTGCCAACAAAACAACTCACCCTACTGCAATGAATGCAAACACAACAATTCAAGTGGTCATACCTACATACATACACCCATAACAGCGGCTCTATAAAGCGAATGCGTGTATATCACATGTAATGGTGTGATTTTCAAATCATATTATAATTAATTTTTTTTAATTTTTGGTTTGTTTTCGGCCACCCTGCTCGGCGAGACATATCGATACATACCAAATTTTATATACCTTAGAATTGTGGTTATTGCAAAAAAGGGATGAACCAGTTATGTTTGCGCATTTATATATAATAGATTTAGGTTGAAAAATAAATTTGTATGGGAGGTGCCACGCCCCCTAAATTTTGGTTTGGTTTTTTTTTTTTCTTTTAAGCCTACGCGTATTAATAACAAACAAACCCCCCAAAGGAAGTATTTGATTTGGTTCAGCCGTTTTCAAATCATTTTTATTTATATATCGACGTGCCTTACGAAAAATAGCACCAGAAATTTTGTGTCTGAAGAAAATGTACTACCTAAAAGTTTTAGTTTTCGTCAGACTCAAATTTAAAGTTTTGGTTTTCGTCAGACACTAAATTAAAGCGATAGTTTTCTTACAAAACTTCAAAAGTGTTAGTTGTCATATGGCTCGTCGATATACATATAAGTAGATAATAAATTTTCATAAGAAAGTTTAAGCGAAAATAATGACTCTTATATGGCGTTCACATTATGCCATAAACTCGAGTTAAAGGGGAATTTTTTGAGTTTATTCATATTGTTATTGTCAATAAACTCGAGTTTATTGTCAGCGTGAATGCCTTATAAATGCCTTGTAACGTCTTTTTTGCGCACATGTCACAACATACATATATTTTTTATACCTTTCATGAACATGAAATGGTATTATAACTTTGGTCCGATGTTTGTAAGTATGAGAAGAAGAAGCGTATACCGAAATGATCAGGATGACGAGATGAGTTGTTTTAGCCGTGTCTGTCTCTCTGTCCAGTGTTGCCGTTGGGGACCCTGCCTCAAATAGCCTTTAGCCGCCTAGGAAATTTTGGCAGTCCCTTATGGGTCGCTTTTACGCCCTTTCTCATAATTTTTTTACGGGAAAAAATGGAATTCTTTTCAAAGTGAGTTTTCTTATCATTTTCAAAACATATCCTTAAAGTGGAGATTTTAAGCTAAAAAAACTTTTTACATTATGCGATTATCAATACTATTAAAATAACTACAACCATTTAAAAATGTTTATATTTTGTATGTCTTACTTGCAATAGTACTAAACTCAGTCATTCAACATCAAAAAAAAAAAAGTGGAAAAGCATTTTGTTTGAACGCAAACTAGTCCCTCAGTTTTTGAGATATTTGGCTGAAATTGGGTATGCGGCCACCATTTTCTAATATAGAAATCATTTGTCGGAACCAGCAATATCGGACCGATATTACATATAGCTCCAATACAATCGATTGTTCCGATAAACGGATTTTGGGCTATAACTCCTTTAATTAAACAGGTAGGAACGTGTATGTGCAATATCGATATTAAAAATCATTGAGACAGAATAAATATTTCACATAGCCCCCATACAATCGATTGTTCCGATAAACGGATTTTGGTAGATAACTCCTGTAATTAGATAGATAGGAACGTGAAATTTCGTAACTATTGCTATTTTAGAATGTGGAATGTCGATTTCATCGCCCGCATATAATCGATAGTTTCGGGTTTAGGCTAAAATTAAATTAACACAGGCTGTACTGGGGATCGAACAGTGAAAATCGTCACACTTATACATGAAAGCTTTCCTTGCTTGTTTTTATTTAATTAATTTTTTTTTTTGTGGTTTACCCATGTTTTTTACAAATTCGCAGTTAGTGAATCCTGGCCCAGATTGATGTCAAAAATATACATATTATTGTTTTACCGTAATTCGCCATACCATAACCATAAACCACGAAAACGTGTTTTGTCTTAAATTTTCTAATATTATTTTTCTTAATTTTGTTTACTCGGTCAGATAATGAATAGTGGGTCTTTACTATCACGACACGTACCCATATTCATACTATAATTACTTCACCAAAAAAGGGAGAATCCAGAATCAACCCACTGACCTAAGCAAACAGTCCCCCAGTTAAGTAACGAAGCAACCAGCAGACCCACCAATAAACCCAACAATCACCCCACCAGCCAATCTACCAATTGGCTACCATAATACGGTCAAGTGAAATTAAAGTGAAAACACGCGCGTAAGCAAATAACCCAAAGGCACCATTCTTGTTGTTGCCTCTGCTGCTGCTTCTTTTCCCGATATCAGTTTATGTGGGCTATTGTGGTTTTGACCACGAAATTGGTTGTGTAACGACGCGAATGTAAACTCACAGAACGACTATTTAGGTGGTCGGTTAAATGGTTGGTTAGTTGGCCTGGCAAAGCTACTTACAGCAATGTTGCTCGTTCGCGCTGAAATATGCGGATTGTTTAATTCGTATGTAAAGGACGACCATCGCAAGTCGTAAGTGTAATTACAGTAAAGCTCAGGTGTGTGGAAAAATCAGGGTTTCGAAATTTACTTGCTTTTATTAGACATCTACCTTAGGGTGTGATAAATTTCTTTTTTTATTAAGTATAAATTCTGCAACTTCCAAAAAAAAGTTTACCCTTCCAAGCATTAAATTTTATGCAATTGCATAACATTAGAGCATATTTTTTCCTGAATACGTGCTTGCTTCTGATTTCTAGATTTATCCTTAAATTCAAATTGCAATCAATGCGAAAATTTTGGTTTGTTTGACTAGAAGCATCCCAAATATGCAAATATAGTTATGTGTAAATTTGACTAATTCGTAATTAAGAATACATACTTACCTACATTCGCACGAGCAAACATAACTTTATTTGCTTCTCTGAATTTGCCTAATTAACTCAAATGTAAATATTTAAAACGCTTAGTAGATTTGCTTTTTTTAATTCATGCCATATGTGTTTAATTTTTAATCTTATTTAAGGTTTATTGTGCATACATTAGAGCGTCCATACATATTTAAGGTTTATTGTGCATACATTAGAGCGTCCATACATATTTAAGGTTTATTGTGCATACATTAGAGCGTCCATACAAAAATTGGAAAAAAGTTTTGGTTGGAAATTTTATATGCTTATATGGGTGCGTTTGTGCCAAATTTTATTGTTATTAATTAAAGTTTTATCTATCAGCTTATACTAAGTTCGCACCAGAGGCCATGAAGGCTTCGAAAATTACATAACTTTAATATTTTGCCCATATGTTAAGGACTGTATAACAAATCTGCACGTTTGAATTTTTATAAGGACAACAGGACCCTTTAAAAGGTCATTGAAAAAATGTATTCACGAGAAAAGGACATTGGAATTTCACAAATATTTTAGTAGATTTCGTAACAATATGTTTTCTAGTCAAAATAATTGTGTATATCTGGAAATTTTGCGATTATAAGGCAGTTTTTATAGATCAAACACGGCGTATGAGTAACATTTAGTTTTGCAAGTAAGAAAAGTTCAGAAAAAGGTTCTTCATGTTTTGGTTGATATCTCCGAAACAGATGGGTTATAGAAATAAAAATTACACTGGGTTCAGGCTCTCATGAAACCCTTTTCACTGATACCAATATTGTTAAACAATTAAAACAATTAAAAATTACTCTACAGATACAAATTCATATTTTGTTGAAATTTTTCGGGATGCGTTACAACATTTGATCCTTTAAAGGATATTCTTAGCATCTGGTATGGAAAAAATGGTGATTTGCTAATTATGAAGTACTTAAACGGTAAGGATGTAACAATATCAGTAAAGCGAGTGCATAAGTCATTAAATTAGCAAAACGCAGTGGATGATTTTACTAATAACTTTAACTGCAAGGCAAACCGTGCCGGCGTGCTCCCACTTGAATAAAACTTTGTAAGATATTTCTTAATTTAAAGACCTTTTTCCTCAATTTAAAGACTGTTTTCCTTAAATTGAGGAAAAAAAGTCTTAAAATTAAGGAAGCCATGTCTTATAAGGGAAATTTTTCCTTGAAATAAGGAAACTCTTTTGTGGTCTAAATTAGGGGATATGCGTTTAAATAAAACAAATTTGATTTTTTGGGACAGTCCAACATGCATATATGTAAGTAAGAATATTTATGCTTTATTATAATTGTAGCATTAATATTTACCAGCTTAAGGTATATTCAAATGTATGCAAAAGTAATTTTAAGTAAACTGGGATTTGCATAACAGACAACTGTACAAATATTTGGGTAATGTAACAAAAATTATTTAAACGCTATTAAATGCTCATCTGGTTTTAAGACAAATATACATTGTTGCTACAATTACATACATACATACAAACATTCATTTACATTTATAGAAATATGAATGTTTTACATAGCTAAACTGCTTGTATTAGAAATTATTTATCAAATATTGCCGTAAGTAATTGAAAGGATATACTGTGGATTAGCCACTGCACCATACATTCAAACCAACAAGTTAAGTATTAAATAGCTCACAACTATTATGAAGCCTCATTCCTACTAGTCAGGCAATGACTTTTTCTACCAAGCACTGCAATGCACAATTGTTTTATAAATATATAATTTTCAGATTTTAGTTATGCAGTCTTATATAAGCCAACTTCTAAAAAAAAAAATAATGACGGCGATATACCAACAGGTTATCATAACCTCTCACGAGATTTTAGCCGAGCTTCTCTTTCCAACTTGTGGTGTGTTGCTTTTGAGTTTTCCCTACAAGTTAGCGGGACCTACAGTTTTTTGCCGACTCCGAACGGCACTTGCAAAGCAAATGAATTTTTTGCTGAGAAGCTTCTCATGGCAGAAATACACCCGGAGAGTTTGCCAAACTACCCCGACCCCGTTTTAGAAAATTCTTTTTCTAAATAATTTTTGATGGTACTTTTGCCGGCCATCGAACCGCCACGACTTGGTGTAGAAGGCCGAACACTTAACCGCTATACCACGGCGGCCGCCAACCGCTACACCTTCTAACCATAATATATTTTATGTTTTTAATATCTCCTATCGGTTCCTAAAAACATTGTATGCCCATTTTTGCCCTCCTTTACATAAACTTGACTTGACAAAATATTACGTATGCCTAACGATTTTGTTACTAGCTAAATATTTTCATTATTTTTTTTTTCCTTAAACTCTTAGTTATATTTAACATTCGAATTAAGTATAAACAATTTGACAATGCCTGCTTTTTTTGGGCTTTTCAACTATGTTCTAGCTAACTGACTTTTGGTCTTGACCCAAAAAGCTCAGCTCACTTAAAGCTCGTATAACGAAATAACTGTAATTTGTTGTTCGTGGTTTTTGCAGAATTTTAATCTTAATAATTACTGTTATTCCTGAAAAATACCCAACTTTTGCACTTCCTTTGTGCTATGTTTTCTTTTCGCTGTACAAAAAGTATGGTTCACCTTTGGCTCATAAGAAATTTCGCGCATTTTTTTCCTTTTGCATATAGACATAAGTACATAAGTACACGGGTAGCAAGCATGCACAAACGACTTTTTGCAATTACTCACATTTTCCGTTTAATTGGAATTTAAAGTGCCGCAACAGAATTTCTTATTTACCCTGCAATCGCTATGTGCACACTGGAAAAAATTCGTAAATTGAGGAACACAGAAGAAAAGATAAATGAAAAAGAATATTAAGATTTGTAATTTCCTAAAAAGGTTATATTTTTTTCTTTGCTCTGGAAAACTTATATTTAGATATCTTACTTTAATTTATTTTACTTTAATTTATTTATTTTTTTTGTATATTTACTTTGTTTTAATTTCTTTATATTTCATTTGCCTTACATAATATTTCTTATTTATTACTAATTTTATTTTATTTTATTTTATTTTATTTTATTTTATTTTATTTTATTTTATTTTATTTTATTTTATTTTATTTTATTTTATTTTATTTTATTTTATTTTATTTTATTTTATTTTATTTTATTTTATTTTATTTTATTTTATTTTATTTTATTTTATTTTATTTTATTTTATTTTATTTTATTTTATTTTATTTTATTTTATTTTATTTTGTTTTATTTTATTTTATTTTATTTTATTTTCTTTTCTTTTATTTTATTTTATTTTATTTTTTTTAATTTTATTTTCCTTTATTTTATTTTATTTTTGTTTTTTACCTTTTTTACTTAATTAAATACTTTTTTAATAAAATTTACGCAATAAAAGTATGATTTTATTTCAAGTGTAGGTACTTACTATTATGTTTACACTGCAAACCTCGACCTATGAAATTTGAAAGTTCGGCAAAAAAAATAAAGCCAACAATTTTGGTCTGCGCTGGGCCACACTTTGTGTTTGTCTTTGCACAAAAATTTTACGCTGCACGATATTACAACGAATGAATGCGTATGAAGTACAACAACAAACATAACAGCACTTCTCAACTTGCCATGGTTGCCCTATATACTTGTACTGGAGCCTCCTTCTACATTGTTGAATTTGGTGGCTTGCGACCTCTTCGAACTCCTCCAGCTTACAAAATTCGTCTGTTGTGTTTTACTGCATTTCCGTTTACCGTCAAACGTTTAAAATACAACTGTAGCGCCTAGTGCTATGTTTTTCCTCACTCTCTGCCAGTTGCATCACTTTTAGTGCTCGTTCTTCTTCATCATCATCTTCTTTTAGTAAAAGCGTTATTTCGTACTTCGCAATTTCGCGCTGAAGCATGCAACGCACGAGAGCTGTACTAGTTAAGATAGCTTACTCCATTCTATTTCTTCTTCTTGCTAGCAGTCCTTTCATTTTGCAGCTCACTTCCTGCAGCGTTTGGCATTCTGCATTCTTCTGCACATTTTCAGTCATATTTCGTCTTTCTCAAATGGCATTTTCGCAGCTGAGCCAAGCAGTGATTCGACTTAATGCCAATTGCTGGTTTTCATCGTACGCACTCCGTCATGCACACACGCTCAAGCACAACTTTACCACACAGCCAACAGAATATTGCGCCTGCATGTATGCAAATATTTAGAGAAAATTTGCTTAAGTGTGGTTTCGTGTACACACACATACACAATGTATTTGCATATGCATGAATAAAAGTTTTGTACATTCATGACTTTCCTTCTCTGGTGTGTGTGTGTGTGTTGTTGTTGTGTTGACTTGTATCATTGCGTTGCCTTCAATTCATAGCGTAGTTTATACGTTATTTATTTATCTCAATATTCATTCATTCCATTCAAAAGTTTTGCAAATATTTTCTCATATTTATTTAAAAAGCAGACATGCACAGACGCACGATCATACACACACATACACACACAGTTTAAAAGTTCATCTATTGAGCATGTCTTTAGTTTGAGTGCCCAGATTTATATTCAAAGTCCTGTAAGTCAAGGTTGATTTAGTCGAGTGAAAGCGCATAGAAATGCAGTGAAAGGCCTTTGTACTTTCTAAGTACAATTTTCTTATAAATTTAAATTAAATAAAGAGGGAACAATTTGCATACGAAACGTTGAATAAATGATATCTGCTTGACTCGACTTTGAAGTAGTTGGTGCACAGATTTTGAGAAGAAATCCCGCTCGAAAAATTACTGTTCAACAATTTAAGAAAGGTATCGTTGCATGAGAACAGTTGATAACCTATAAAAAAAGTTCAAAAGCGCCCTACCTGAACGAAAATTTAATACAATCTCAACTGAGACAGGCCGTTTTTTTAAGTGTATCCTTTCAGGTAGACCCTTTTTTAACTTAAAGGATGATGTTCAATAGACATTAGGATCTCGTAAATTTCCTTTTTTCAGAATAGTTATACTTAGGTCAAAACGTGTAACCTTACTCTACAATCTTCCATGAAAATTATTCAGGGTATCTACCGTGTCGCTAATCTAATCTAATCTTGGCTTGCGTCATAATGACGCTTAACCGCCTAGGCGATTTTGGCTGTTTCGTATCAAAGCATGCCAGTCATTCCTTTTCAGAGATAACTGACGCCAATTGGAAACCCCAAGGGAGTTCCAGTCATCCTCCACTTGTTGTTTCCATCTCAGTCGAGGCCTCCCCCTTCCTCTGCTGCCGAATTCGGGTGTCGATAGTAAAACTTTCTGTGCTGGAGCTTCTTTTTCCATTCGCATAACATGACCCAGGCAGCGGAGCCTTTGGGCTTTAATCCGCTAAACTATGGTCAGGTCTGCGTAAAGCTCGTACAGTTCATCGTTAAATTTCCTTCGATAATCGCCGTTGGCATCACGGGAAGGACCATAAATCTTCCGGAGAAATACTCCAAGGGCCATCTCATCTTCTCTTGACACTGTACATGATTCCGAGCCGTACATCAGGACTGGTATGATGAGAGACTTATAGAGCGTGATCTTTGTTTGTCGAGAGAAGACTTTACTTCTCAATTGCCTACTTAGTCCAAAGTAACACTTGTTGGCAAGGGTGATTCTCCGTTGGATTTCTAGACTGATATTATTTTCGGTATTAATGCTGGCTCCCAAATAGACGTCTCTCACCGTTTCAAACTTGTAGCTATCAACGGTGACTTGGCTGACAAGGCGCAGGTGCGCCGATTCTTTCTTTGATGACAGCAGATACTTCGTCTTGTCCTCGTTCACCGCAAGACCCACTTTTTTCGCTTCCTTATCCAACCCAGAGAAAGCAGCGCTTACGGCGCGGCTGTTAAGGCCAATTATATCAATATCATCGGCATACGCCAGCAATTGCACGCTCTTATAAAAGATTGTGCCATTGCTCTGCTGCTCGAATTATCTTCTCCAGCATCAGGTTAAAGAAATCGCACGAAAGGGGTCGCCCTGTCTGAGCCCTCGTTTGGTTTCAAATGGCTCAGAGAGGTCCTTCCCGATTCTGACCGAGCTGTTGGTTTTGCTCAACGTCATTTGGCAAAGCCGTATAAGCCGTGTCGCTAATGATAACAGATATGTATTGGAGCGACCCAAAAATACATATATGGAATACAATTTTGGTTCGAAATTGGATATGCCCCTTTACATCGGTGCACTTTAGCCGAAATAAGATTTGTGCCAAATTTGATTGTTCTAGGACAACGGCAACTCGTGCCCATTTTTAGTTCATGTTTTACCTAGCAGCTTTTACTAAGCTCGCAAAAAGTCTATTAAAGCTTCGAAAAACACATAATTTTAATATTGTGTCCATATATAAAGGACTGTGCAACAAATCTCTACCTTTGAATTTTTATAAGGACAACAGGATTCTTTACAAGGGTATTGAAAAAACGTATTCACGAGAAAAGGCCTTTGGAATTTCAAAAATAGTTTAGTAGATTGCATAACAATATGTTTTCTAGGAAAAATAATTGTGTATATCTTGAAATTTTGCAACAGTAGTTCACTTCTTAGAGGTCGTACACGGCGTATGAGCAACATTTAGTTATTCAAGTAAGAAAAGTTCAAGTAAATTGTATTTTTGTTTTGATTGATAGCACGGAAACGGATTAAGATATCGAAATAACACTAACACTATGCTCAGACTCTCATGAACACCTTTCATTTGATACCCATATTGTAAAATCTATTTATTGAATATTTTTACGTTTTCACGACTATTATTAGAATACAACTTTTTGTAGCACATCGACTTTTTATAAAGTTGAAGGATAAGAGTTTCAGAGGACATTGTTTCTGTTTCCTTAAGGAATAATTTAAAAAAAATTATATTTACCCTATACTTATTTAAATTATTCTATATATTAGTACAAAAATATCCAAATTTTTTTTTTAATTTTTCGGATTGCGTTACAATTTTTGATCCTTCAGGGGATATCCTGAGCATCTGTTACAGAAAAAAATACCCGCCTTTTTACGAATCCAGATTAAAAAAAGTCTATGGATTAACTCTAGCGTTTAATTTGACTGTTCAGTGGCTTTTTTTAAACCTCGTATTTCTTTATTTCGCTGCGTAAAAAAATATTTTCAAAAAAGTTCAACTTTTTTTCGTAAACTGTTCAATGTCTTGAATATTTTATCTCGCAAATTTTTAAATAAACATTTGCAATGCAAATGATAAGCATTAATTGGTTTAATCAAATTTATTTTGCTTTGGTGCATTTACGAGTATGTTTATTAGTTTTCTATCTATTGAGTTTTGTTGACGTTTTTTAATTAATACAGTTGTTTGTGTCCTAAATTTGTTGTTTGTAGGGAAAACTTTCAGGTCAGACATACATAGTATGATTGCATTTTAACTTTTTCATGATTTTTTTTATACCAATTCTAACCCCTTATGCGTAATTTTTCAATTATTTTAGTTCACAGGAATCTATAATAAATAATTTAATATTTATTTTATTATTTTGACCTGATCTAAATTTTTTTTATTGATTACAAATTAAGCCAATAATACCTGTAATTTTTGTAGTGCGCCTGAAAATATGCAAATATAATTTTCAACTATGATATAATTATTACCCAGCAAATATGGCTCAACTTTTTCTCAAAAAAAAAAAAAAAAAAAAAAAAAAAAAACTAATGGCGGCGATATACCAACAGGTCAGAACCTCTAACGAGATTTTTACCCGAGCTTCTCCTTCCAACTTGTGGTGTGTTGCTTTTGAGTTTTTCCTACAAGTTGGCGGGACCTACAGTTTTTTGCCGACTCCGAACGGCACTTGCAAAGCAAATGAATTTTTTGCTGAGAAGCTTCTCATGGCAGAAATACACCCGGAGAGTTTGCTAAACTACTGCCGAGGGGCGACCCCCCTTAGAAAAATTGCCGGGCATCGAACCGCCACGACTTGGTGTAGAAGGCCGAACACTTAACCGCTACACCACGGCGGCCGCCAAACCTTTGAAAAACTGTAAAGTTCCCAGGTTGATATCCAACACAATTCTCCAATTTTTCTCCAACCTTAGAAATATTTTAATAACTTTGTAGTTCTCCAGATGATAACCAACATCTTTCACCAAGTATTCTCCAGCTTTGAGATATTTTGATAATTTAATAATTCTCAAGTTGATACCCAACATCATCCTCCAAGTATTCTCTAACCTTTGAGATATTTTGATATCTTTATAGTTTTCAAGTTGATATTAAACATATTCTCCAATCTCCAGCTTTTAATATTCGAATTAAATTTGAAGAGCTTCGACTAAAACTTTTGTAAATAAAAACTGTATGTCAACTTATTCATGGCGTTTTAAATTATAAAAACCAATTAGAGAATCCCATTTGAGTACACGTTCAGAACTATCCCTTTCTCAACTTGAGAAGCCGCGTTTTTTTTTCAGATAAAAAAAAGTGCCCTTTTTGTTGAGAACGCTATCGTTCTCAGGTGGTTTTCGTGTTGAGAAACAACGCTTGAGGTTTGAGAAGCCCCTTCGTTCTCAGCTTGAGAACTAACGTAAGTCAAGCCCAAATGTTTGTTGGGTATTACTATTGGTTAGGTACTGGCATGAATATCAGTACTAACTTTTGTATGAAAAATCAAACGCCTAGAAATATGTATTTTTTTAAGTTTGTTCAGTGGCGGTTTTAAAGTTTTATACGGGAGTATTTAAAAAGAATATCCAATTAAAACATAAATTATTTTAGTGAAATTTAGACAGAGTTCACATTCTAACCCTACACACGATAAAATTATATTATATATACTATTTATTGATAACGATAGTTTTATCATATAATTTATGAAGTGATGATGACATGGGTTCCATGTGCGAATATTTTGCAAACAATTTTAAGCAAATCATAATTAAAAACTAATATTTTTGTGGGTGCTGTTGTTTTAACGTGAGATATTCAGGTTTAAAATTTGATTTTTTTACCAAATAAGCTGAAACAATCCTAATGCCTCAATAGGGGACTAGGTCCCAAACCACCCTACTCGTAAACTCGCTACGAACTTTACTTATAAATTTTATGTTGCATAATTTTAGGCGCTGTTTATCTGCATTTAATCCCAGCTCTATTAACGACTATAACCTCAAAAATGAACTCCTAAAAAACTCCTTTTATAAACTTTGGCTGTTATTTCCAGCAGCCACCGATATTTTTTAGTTTTTGTGAAAAACCAAACTCTCACCATTTATTTATTTGTCTTTTATAATTATGCGTATTTGCAGTTCAACTAGAAAAACGTATTTTAAATATGCTTGTAATGCATACCATTATTTTGCAGCGTTAACGAAATTTTTTAATTACATAAAATTATTTTGTTAACAGATTACAATAACAAAGCCAAATAAAGATTAAAAGTAAATACCGCTGGATACTGCTAAAACGCATTTTTCACAGTAATAAATATGTAAGTAAATAAAAAATACTCCAAATACCTTTGCATATTTAGGCAGCTTTAATTATTTGTATTTTTTTTGTGCTCATTAGGGTGTATAATTTTTTAGGCATACTGATATCTCACTGATAGAAAATTTATTTAAAAAAAATCTTTTTAAAATATATCTCTCTACTAAATTAATATCATTCAACAAAGCAGGTTAGGCACACCTATGTCAGTATTAAAAGGCCCGTTATGATACCACCAACACTAGGAAAGTCCGTTCCGGGACCCTAGAATCCTCGCAAGCATTGTATACTGAGTAGTAGAAAATATACTGATACAAAATTTTCGAGAAATACATCAACTAGATCAGAAACAACCCTAATGTGTGAAATTCTGTAGCTCCATGCATATATACTTACTTTATAACAAAACACATGTGTTTTCACGCACATTTACATACACTTTAACACATATGCGCTAGCGTATTTAATTAATTTTCATGTTGATTATCTGCAAAAACTGCGAAACTGCAACAACAAAACCCCAATAAAACTACAAGCGGTAAGCGTATAGCCAAACAATTAAATAGTCGAAACAGCCGAACAGCAAAATGCCAACACAAAAGTGTCAAAATACAACAGAGCGCCGCTAGCAACCAGGAGCAATAACAACCACAATGCCACAGAGAAGCAACAACATCCCAATGAATGTGCGTAGTAGCACAGCAAACGAAGCGGCAACATTTGTGGCGAGAAAAAAAAAGACAGCCATGGAAGCCATAGAAGCCGTTGGTTTTAACAATTTATTTATTTGCAAATTGTCAACATGTACAACAACACGAAAATGAATAAAATGTAACAATATTTATATCTGTATAACAACAACAACGCTGCCAGAAGAGCAACAATATGTTGGCAAATAAATGTGGAAATGTGTGAAAAGTTATGTCTGGAAACAAAGCAAAATAAAAAATAGCTGCCAAATGTGTTCTGTTAAAGTTGAGCAAAAAAAAGTGTCCAACTTTTCCATTCTATTAGCCAATTTTTCGGATTGGTGTGAAGCGGATGAAGTTGGAAAAAATGAATTAGCACAATCTCATTCTGTATGAATGGGTCACTGTAGCCAAATAAGGAAATTTGGAAAAAGTAGCATATTAGTTAAATAATCTTGCAAACAAACTATCTCATTCGTTATTTAAACTAAATTAGGTTTCTGTACCAAGAAGGATACTTTCAGTTTTTTCTGGAGGTACTTTTAAAAAGATTTCCACATAAAGTTCCATAAAACTACGCCTAAAATTGTGCACTGAAATACTTATATGTAAAATCAGTGTCGCATGTACGAGGTCCCCTTAGGTAGGTAGGTAGGTGGCAGTGGCTATAAGTAAACGGACTAGCACGCATAGGCGCCGTAGGTACCGTTGTGATACCACATAGATTTGAATGACCCCCTACTAGAACCATTTCGTGGATTTCGCGAAACGCAGAATATCCTTTGGCTTAATTCTTGATAACTCGTCAAGGTAGGTCTTCCGACCTACTCGAGATAATCTCGGCCCCACTAGTTTTGTATGATTGCAGGTACCAATGTTTTCCCATTTGTCCCTTGCCTGTTTGAGGAATATATTCCTCGTTAAGAGCTTGCTGGTCGCGAGCGGCATGCCTAAACCCTTCCAGGACTGTGAAAGCGGAGAAGATGTGCTCCCCTTGCTAGCTCGTCAGACGTCTCATTTCTCGGTATGCCAGAGGTCCAGGCACCCATACGAGATGAATCGAGAGTTGCTCAGCCATATCGGTGAGAGATCAGCTCTCCACAGCCCCTAGTTTGCATGTACAGGCCCCCAAAGTTATCAACACCCGCTTATTCGCTGCTCACTTTAAAAAAAAAAACAGTTGACTATCGTTTTCAATAGATGGTATGTATATGGAATATAATGTTATCACGTGAAAAGGGCAGTTTGTATACGTTAACATATTTGAAGTTAGTAAACATAATCTGATCTAATTTTAATATTTTAACTGCAAATTCTTCATATTTCTATATCTGTAATGCATATTGCCCATTTTCCAAACCACAGCTACTAATCCAACTTAGAAAAATTACATATTTTTAGGCGATCGATTTTTCATATAAATCCGATCTTTGGTGATCACTACAGGTCGAAAAAATGGAAACTGTGGCAATTATCTAAGCATAATTTTAGGCGTTTGATTTTCACATATTTTCCAAACTCTAGTGATCACCTTTGATGTTCTTCTTTCAACATCTAAAAGTATGCAACACAAATTAAAATTGTATTATCCCAAAGTATTGATCAGGTATAAGATCTGTAGCGATTTTTTAAAGTCAATATCCTGATATCATACTGACGGAAAAGACAAGCTTCTCTTCCAATTTATGATGTTTTAACCAAATTTTTTAGAGAACAGCAAATCGATAGTTGATTCGAAGATCACCCAATTTTAAAAACGCCTTATCTCAGAATTTGTTCGAAGAAAGTTGTAGCGCAGAATTTTTTTTAAAAATACCTACATATTTCAAAACTTGGTTTAAGAACACCCTAGCTCAGAATAAGTTTAAAACGTCCTACCAAATGCTAGTTCACGGCCTTTTCATCCCACATAGGGCGATTTCGAAAAAAAAAAGTCTGAGATAGGTCGTTTTTGGAAGATATTTTAAAATGGTGCTATCTTTCACTCAGCCATTTATATGCTGCTTTTAAGTTTCGGATATCTTTTGTCGATATAATATTAATATGTATGGTTATGACGATAATATCACAAAGTAATTAGCTTAAAAGAACAATATCTATCTCAATTTCAAAAAGAGATATCGACAAAAATAAAAACGTTTTTTTTTTCAAGAAAAAGGATAAAAATACATAATATTGAAGGTGATTTCAAAACTTTAAAATCAGTTTCTGTAAGTTTTAGGGCGGATTTCTGAACTAACCGTCAACTTAACTCTCACTTTAAATTTTATCAGGCAGTTCATCCGCCTGTTAAATAAAGGGCAAATGATCTGGCTGTTAAACTGACAGTGAATTGACAGTGAACTTTGACGTTAACAGGCAGTCGAGAAATCCGCCCTTAGTATTCAAAATTTGTCAGCACACCTCCTCAAATAATCCATTAAACATTTCATTAAAGTAACGGGCCATATTAAAATGAACCCAAATTCCTCACATTAAGTTGACCATGGCATATGAGTAACTTTTTCTGAGAAGAAAATTTCTTTATCGTATCATACAGATCAATGATATCTGTATCAGATTTTTATCTTCGGAATATATGTATGAGACGGTTTGACATGCGCGCCAAGAGTGGTCTATACTGAACTTATTCCAATAATAATATATGTATTACCAGACAAAATAGGTCAAAATCAAACGCCTAAAATTATGCTAACATACCCAATTTTTTTAATTTTTTTTTTTCAAATAAATTTACAAATTTTTTAGGCGCTTGATTTGACCTTTTTTTATCTCTATATATTACAGATCACCAAAGAGTATAAAATATTAAAAAAAAATGTCATACTGAATTAAAAAATATTCATGCAAACGTCCATATTAGTGAATTTACCTCTAGTGCGTATACTGATCATATTAAACAATTTTCGTTTCAATCTTTGCGTTTTGGATTCATTCGATGGGTCTATTTATTTTCAAATATATAATGTTCTTCCTGTTGATATATGTTTTTGTTTTTAATTTTATCGGTAGTTTTAGCTTTTTATTTAATTAAATTTAAATCAATTTTGATTGTTAATACATATTATGATGTTTTTTTTTAGTTTTGATTATATCAATTCAAGCACAGAAAAAAAATATAATTTCAATAAGCTTTTTTATTAAACAGAGCTATTAAATCACCTTCCCAAATTTAATTCAGTTTATTTTAATTTATTAATTTATATTAAAAATAGTTAATATTTGCATTATTAAATTAAATCCTACTTTGGTTACTTTTTTTAAAGAAAAAAAGTCTTTGCTTTCAATTTTGTCACGATCATTAGTCTTCGGCACATGCGTTTCACTGCATTATGCGTGCGCCACAAAGTATGCAACATTTTCGTACATAAACACCCACCGCAACATCGACAGCAAGCAACAACAGTTCTAGTAAAATTTTACAAATAAATGCACTAAAATAAATCGTAAATTTCAGTGCAGCAGTGTAGGCATCAGTACCCAAAAAATGACGAAAGCCATCGAACACACTGCACGCAAGAATTTTCACTTATGAGAGACAATTTGCGTTTGCGGGCGTTTTTATATGCGCCACACACTCGGCCGCGCCACCGATGAACCAACCGACCGGGTGGAGATATGCAAAAAAAAATTCAAATACAATAGATGCGTTGTAAACGTAGAACAACAACAACAGAAACAACAACGAATGCAAAAATCAAATAGCAAAAATGTAAAGGAAGAAAGAAGCGCTTTAAGGTAGTAGCCGAATGAAAGCAAGAATTGCGACAAAGCGAAAAGGCAAAAACAATCAAATAAAAAAAACGTAGCATAAGCAAAGGAAAAGGAAGCAAATGCAAATAAAAATGATTGTAATTGTGGTAGTACAACAATTACAGTTAGGGAGTGTAAGCGATGAATTTTGAGCACATAGCCGCATTGGCTTCGGATGCTGCGAATACTCGTGCTAGATGCATTTATCGAACGAGCGATTCGATGAGGAGAACACAGATTTTGTTTGATTTTATTTGACAGTTGCATGGCGCTCTCACTGTTACTTGAGCTGAGCTTAGTTTGTTCACCTTTTTAAAAGCTTTAGCTTTAGCTAAATTTCTGTCCAGCGTCGCCCCTTAAAGTATGCAAGTTTTCCAGAATCGTACGGGGCACCATTTAATATTATGTTTTTTACTTTGACGAAAAAACAGAACAAATTAGAATAAATATTAATTATTTTTAAGTGTACTTTTTATTTTATTTTAATTTATTTTCTATTCCTTTTTTATTTTTTTCCAATAATATTTTATTTTTTTATTTAATATATTGTTTTAAATTTTTATTTTTTTACTTTATTTTAATTTATAGTTTTTTTTCATTTTTATTTCAAATTATTTTTTTTTACTTCAATGTTTTTCTTTTGAGTATATTATTTTATTTTTAAAATTTTTTCATTTAATTTTTAAATTTTTATTTATTTATTTATTTAAACTATTTTATACTCTTTTATTTTATTTTATTTTTTTTTTATTTTTTTTATTTTATTTCATATCATTTCATTTCATTTCATTTTATTTATTTTATTTTATTTTATTTTATTTTATTTTATTTTATTTTATTTTATTTTATTTTATTTTATTTTATTTTATTTTATTTTATTTTATTTTATTTTATTTTATTTTATTTTATTTTATTTTATTTTATTTTATTTTATTTTATTTTATTTTATTTTATTTTATTTTATTTTATTTTATTTTATTTTATTTTATTTTATTTTATTTTATTTTATTTTATTTTATTTTATTTTATTTTATTTTATTTTATTTTATTTTATTTTATTTTATTTTATTTTATTTTATTTTATTTTATTTTATTTTATTTTATTTTATTTTATTTTATTTTATTTTATTTTATTTTATTTTATTTTATTTTATTTTATTTTATTTTATTTTATTTTATTTTATTTTATTTTATTTTATTTTATTTCATTTTATTTTATTTTGTTATACTTTATTTTATTTTATTTTGTCTTATTTTATTTTTTATTTTATCCATTTTTTTTTGTTTTATTTTATTTTATTTTATTTTGTTTTATTTTATTTTTTTTATTTTGTTTTATTTTATTTTATTTTTTTATTTTATTTTATTTTATTTTATTTTATTTTATTTTATTTTATTTTATTTTATTTTATTTTATTTTATTTTATTTTATTTTATTTTATTTTATTTTATTTTATTTTATTTTATTTTATTTTATTTTATTTTATTTTATTTTATTTTATTTTATTTTGTTTTGTTTTATTTTATTTTATTTTATTTTATTTTATTTTATTTTATTTTATTTTATTTTATTTTATTTTATTTTATTTTATTTTAATTTAATTTATTTTATTTTATTTTATTTTATTTTATTTTATTTTGTTTTTTTTTTTTTTTCTTTTATTTTTTTTATTTTAGTTTTTATTTTTTTTTATTTTTTTATGTTTTTCTTTATTATAATATTTTTTTCCTTTTTTTATATATTTTTTTAATTTTTATTAACTTTATTTTATTTCATTTTAATGTTAGTTCTACTAGATTTTTCTTTTGAGATAAAAGATTGACACTAAGCAAGATACCGTAGAAAAGTACAAAAAGGCTGTCACTTGAACTATACATTAGCTTTTAACAATTTTATTTTCGCCTACTGTGCGCCAAAAGCTCATAAAATTTCACTCAGTCGGTTCAATCTATTTCACTCAAAACCTCTCATTCAAGTTTCCCCTGATTCAGCACACTAAAAAGCTTACTAAACACCCCTCGTTAATAACTTTCTCTCACCTTATGCTCACAAACGTCACTCCAGCATCTTCGTTCAACTTCGTACCAATACGCATTATGGGTCGTTTTGTTTCGTTTCACTTCGTGTATGCATTAATCTCTGCAGTACAATTCATTGTAGACTGCATGGTTGCTCATTTTATATCCCTGAAATTCATGCGCTCGCACAATATATTGCAGTAACGGTTTATCTGCCAATATATTTCTTCAATATACTAACATCAACTATGCAGATGAACTCGCCTGATGCGTTAAATGAATTCGCTAATTTTTTCTCTCTTGCTATAGCTCATTTTTGCGATGTTGCACGACAATGTCTTTGAAATCGCATTCATTTATGTTTTACGCCCGTTTTGTGTCATTTTAAGTTCTCATTGTAAAAGAGCACACGAATGTAGTTGTTTGTGGATTTAATCATCGTGTTCAAAAGCATAGCCTTCTGGTCGTCGTGATTGTCATTGCTGTTGCAATGCATCTTCGTATTATGCGTATGGCATGCGAAGGTATCTTTTGATTACTATCGTACTCCCACGCTGATTACAGTTTTTACGGTTACTTACTTGCTGTTTTTGCAATCAACAGTCTCAGTTATGACAATTAAGATGTGTAGCCGATAAAGAGATATATGCATTCTTATTCCGTGACAAGCATATGGAATAAGGCCAAAGTAGGTGTTATAGAAAATCTTGTCTAATTCTAATGGAATATTGAAGTATTAGTTGAGAAGCTTTCCAATACTACAAAATACAATACTAAAAAAAATTTCGCAACAAATTTTGTTCCCTCACCAAAAAGTTTTTTTTTCCGAGGGAATAAAAAATACGAAAAAAATGCTGGCTTTTCTTTCTTGAAGCTGTTAACTTTCTAAAGACCCACAAAGAATGTTTTTTCTAACAAGGGAACGAGGAATTAAGCAAAAATTCTTAGTTGACAACTAGCGCCACAATCCATGTGACAACCGTTCTCAGTATAGGCCTAACAGATTGCTTGACTTTAGGGTAGCAAGGACGAGGGTCAAGACTATTTGGCGGTACCCTGTTTTTTTTTTTTTTGTTTTTGTGTTAACATCTTTGGCCGTTGTATGCACTATTCCGATATAGAGCAGTCGAGGAAATAAGTAAAAAAAAAAATAAAAAAGCCAAAAAACGGTTCTGAAGTTATTTACATGCGAAGTTTGAAAGTTGGTTCACTCATAGGTGGGCGGTGACATACCCATTTTACAAAATTTTTCAGAAATCGTTCATAAAATGATCTAGACCAAGCATCGGCGCCCCATAGATCTTAAGATCAGTCAAACAAGTTGGATTCATCACACAGACACGTTGCGCTCTTTGTTTACCAAATGATTTAGTCGTCGCTGGGCAAGGGGCGAAACCACATCGCGTGGGGGTGTCGCTTGTTTGGTCAGCGAATGTTAAAAATATAGTTCGGACGATCACAGCGCGTGTATAAGCGTTCTCACTTATACACCTGCATTTACAAATCTGCCGACCCATGATCTAGACCGACCAATTATGCTGTATGGAGTCGTGGTATGGTTGCCTGAGCCGAACAACCTACAGATGTTGTATGATCTGTATAAGCGGTGCGATAAGAACAACGAACTACGAAGTACTCCAGTCCATTATTGGCATTTTACTACCCGGTATGGAAGGGTACCTGGCACCAGAAGTATCAGCTCTGCGTCTAAGGGAAACGTCCGGCTGGGCCACAAGCACTACTGGACACTCCAGTATTCTGGGATCTTACAGTTTTCTCCCGCTGAACACATATCGTTGTGCGACCACAACAGTCGGAGATAGCTGCTCCAAAATAAACATTCCCAGCAAGGAAACTGGGAGAGGACGGATCGGTGTCCGGTTACTAATGGCGGCACTTCCACATAAACCGAAGGCTCGAAGTTTGACGGCAGAGTTAGAGGAGGGTGTTTATTCAAAGTATCTGAGCCTCTCCTGAGCTATCCTTCAGACTAACTGATCGCTGCAGTGTCATCCAGGCTGAAGTCTCGGCAATCATGGACGCCGCGATTTATATAGGTTAACGTACTATCGGACAGGATGTCGTTATTTTCAGCGACAGCCGTGCGGCCATCTAATCCCTTGAATCTAACTCATTCAACTCAAGCTGTAGGCGATCTCTTTAGGAGGTGGCACAACAGAACCGCGTGAACCTCACACAGTACACAGGGGCATTGAGGGAAACTGTATGGCAGAGGAACTTGCTTGAGGCAGGGCACGACCAACCAGGTTCTTCTGGATAAAGAGCTCTAATGTATGCCGTTTGCCACATGCAAACTTATGCTGAAGGAGCACACACTCCGTCAACCCAACGAAATGGCTACTATCCTCAGGGTGACGGATATTCAAACAAACCTGGCCAAAATGGGATCAAAAAGGATCTACGTATACATATTTATGGTCCTTCCCGTGATGCCAACGGCGAGTATCCAAGTAGATTTAACGTTGAGTTGTACGAGCTATACGCAGATTTGACCATAGTCTAGCGAATAAAAGAGCAAAGGCTCCGCTGGCTGGGTCATGTCACGAAACAACAGGTGGAGGATGACTTGAACTCCCTTGGGGTTTGCAATTGGCGTCAGCAATCGATAAAAAGGAATGGCTGGCGTGCTTTGATACGAAACGGTCAAAATCCGCTAGGCGGTTAAGCGTCAATAAATGACGCAAGCCAAGATTACATTAGAAGAAGGAGAGAAATCTCCATATTAATAGGGGTATTTACCGGGCACTGCCCTATTGGTAGGCACGCAGCATGGCTAAGTGTGCCCTACCGACGATGCTGTAGGGGTTATAAAGAAGATGAGGAGGAGGAAAAGGTGGAGCAGCTCATATGCAACTGCCCGGCTTTAAGTGGCGTGAGAATGCCTTTTTGGGAGTTCCCTTCCTGATTAGCCTACGCCAGGTCGCGGAGCTGGACATAAAGGACTTGATTGCCTTCATCAATGTTTCGAGGAGAAGTAACGGCGTCGGTTTAGGAGTGTCTGTCCGGGATTCTGAAATGTGGAGAGCCCCGAAAACACAGGAATGGCTGGGTCCCGGGACTGACTTTTCTAGTGTGGTAATACGACGGCCTTTTAAAACTGGCCTAAGTATGCTTCTGCGGCAGCGACTTGCACCTAACTTAAGCTAGCTGCTTCTGCCAAAGTATTATATGTTTTTCCATACTTTGATATCGATGGATCCGATTTCCGGCCGAAACGTAGGCTGAATGCCTTATCTCAATAAAATATCTAGAATTTTCTTTCCTTCGGACTATTTGGCACCTACAATTTGGCCCATGTTATGGAGACCAAAACGTGCTACTATCCAGGTTTATACTACTTTGTAAGAAATAGACAAAAGAAAAAAATATTTGCATTAAAAATCTCAAAACACCACAAGCACCTTGTGGCCAAACCAAAATCCAAATTATTTATATTTAAAATTCAATGCAAACAATCGACAAAATATGGCAATTGAGTGCTGCGCGCCAGCCACATTGTCAACACTTTCGCCAATGCATTAACAACATTCAGACCGCACCCCAGAGCACAAAAGGAATTAAGCGTGAAAATGTATTGTTACAAATCACAAGTAAATCAGCTACTCGTTAAAGCGCTAAAAAACGAAAAGAAAAGTGTCAACGTGGAACGTGCGAAATGTGTGAAAAGCGGAAACGGAAGTGCATAAATTTGTTATTTCCATTAAGTGGAAAAAACTGCTAAACTGGCAAAATTTTCGGTTGACGAACACAGGCCAACCTGGGAACACAAACAAAAAAAAAAGCCGCAAAGCGTACGATTACAAGCGCACATACTACAAGTGGCATCGAATAGCATGCTGCTAGAAGGAGCACAAAGGCTGTTGGCGGCAACAAAACTGTTTATTTAATCTGCTATTTTGCATATAAAAAGAAGTTGAAAGTGAAGTTAACGGAGAGCAAAGCGTGAATGCAACAGAAAAAAGTTGAAGCGTGGGGAGATCGTATCAAAGCTCAGTCATTGCTAGCCACCATCGATGTAGCGATGTGGCGTGCGATAAGCACAAAGTGGCAAATGGCGTACAAGTGGCACAAGGAATGAAATAAGCAGCAAACATACACACTCTCACATATTTGCTGCTACGCGCCAGGTCAGACGTGCGAAAAAAAGACTTTCCCAAATTTGTAATTCCAAGGTGAAAAGCCAATTTCAATGGATGTGAATTAGTCGCAATTTTTTCAGGCACTCGAGTGATTTGCTGTTGATAAGGTAGGGAGGAGGGGAAAAGAGAGGCGAAGCAAGTTAGTTGAAATATGGCGCCATTGAATAGCTCATTTGTAGATATTATCATGACAACTTATACGGAATAAACGAACAAACACACAAATAGTCTGGTAAATGACGAGAAAACTGATATACATAGCACACCCCCAATACGGCTATTAAACACTGTTCAAAAATGTTATTGTCATCTTTTATTTTACTTTGTTTGGCTTATTTTTTCTTTTTTTAAGTTGATTTTTTAAATATTCTTTGTTTTATTAGTTCTAATCTAATCTTGGCTTGCGTCATTTATTAACGCTTGACCGCCTAGGCGATTTTGTCCGTTTCGTAGCAAAGCACGCCAGTCATTCCTTTTTATCGATAACTGACGCCAATTGGTATCCCCTAGGGAGTTCAAGTCATCCTCCACCTGTTGTTTCCATCTCAGACGAGGCCTCCCCCTTCCTATGCTGCCGAATTCGGGTGTCGATAGGAAAACCTTCTGTGCTGAAGCTTCTTTTTCCATTCGCATAACATTACCCAACCAGCGGAGCCTTTTGGCTTTAATCCGCTCACGGGCATCACGGGAAGGACCATAAATCTTCCGGAGAACTTTTCTCTCATATACTCCAAAGGCCATCTCATCTTCTCTTGACATTGTCCATGATTCCGAGCCGTACATCAGGACTGGTATGATGAGAGACTTATAGAGCGTGATCTTTGTTTGTCGAGAGGGGACTTTACTTTTCAATTGCCTACTTAGTCCAAAATAACACTTTTTGGCAAGAGTGATTCTCCGTGGGATTTCTAGACTGATATTGCTGGTTCCCAAGTAGACGAAGTCCCTCACCGTTTCAAATTTGTAGCTATCAACGGTGACTTGGCTGCCAAGGCGCAGGTGCGCCGATTATTTCTTTGATGACAGAAGATACTTCGTTGACCGCAAGACCCACTTTTTTCGCTTCCTTATCTAGTCCAGAGAAGGCAGCGCTTACGGCGCGGTTGTTAAGGCCAACGATATCAATATCATCAGCATACGCCAGCAATTGCACGCTCTTGTAAAAGATTGTACCATTGCGACTTAGCTCTGCTGCTCGTATTATCTTCTCCAGCATCAGGTTGAAGAAATCGCACGAAAGGGAGTCGCCTTATTAGTTAATAAGTTTTTTTATTTTTTTATTTTCTTTTTACAAAATATAATTTTTTTTTTCATTTTTTTTCTATTTTTACTTTACTTTTTCATTTTCCTTAGTTTTTTCTTTTTTGTTTAATTTTTTTATTTTATTTTATATATGTTTGTTTATGTTTTTTTTCATTTTAGTTTTTTTTTTTTTGGAAATTTTAGTTTACTTTTGAGCGTTCGAATAATTTTTCCAAAATTATTCTTTGTTTTACTAGCGAACAAGTGTTACGAAAAGGTATCGACTAAGAGTCTTTTGATTATAATAATTAATTTCTTTTATACAAATATTTATTACAGAACCGTTTCATTATATTAAAA
Source organism: Campiglossa producta (assembly GCA_964058755.1). Classification (NCBI taxonomy): domain Eukaryota; kingdom Metazoa; phylum Arthropoda; class Insecta; order Diptera; family Tephritidae; genus Campiglossa; species Campiglossa producta. Next base: position 88,325,380 of record CAXKVI010000004.1, on the reverse strand, counting down.
TTAATTCCAAGTTAAACGAAATGAATCTTAACAAAACGATATTTTCAATATGAACAAATTATTTTTCAACTCAAACCGCCTACTATCAATTTCATTATTTTAAAATATTCATGAAGTTGCTTTGTATGTCGTAACAACTCGGCCTTTCCTGCATTTTAGATTGTCCTCAATCAGATTTTATTGTTGTTTATATCACCATCAATACTTTCGTTATCATCTTCAGGTATCATAGAATTAAACGGTTTTAACTTCTCTGATACAAATACTGTTGAATATGGTTTCCTGGTCCTGCAAGTTGCACGGAGATCTTTGATTACATAACGGTCATTGCCAAGTACTTTATCAAGAATGAAAGGTCCTTTAAATCGTGGTTCCAATTTACGTGATTCACCTGTACTGCTTAATTCACTTTCAGCTAAGACAATATCGCCCTTCTTATATTCAGTTGGTTTATTATGACAACGATCAAATCTTTGTTTGGACTTTTCACGTTGAATTGCGATTTTCTCAGTAGCTGTTTTCCTAATAGATTCAACATCTACGGTGACAGGTGGTTTTTCAGACTGGAGTGCAAGAATAATTTTGTTGCGCAATGTATCACGTAGTTGATAACCAAAAAGTAGCTCTGAGGTGTTTTGTCCGTATTGACCATTGTAAATCTCGCATATGTAGATCCCATCGCTTATCATTTGTTGTAGTTGTACGTAACATAGATATTAATGTACGATTTACACGTTCTGCGTGACCATTAGCTCTTGGCGTTCGTACAGCGTTTAATATGTGAACAATATCATTGTCAGAACAAAATGTTTTAATCGTATTTGAGGTAAAAACAGTACCCCTATCCGTAATCGTTCGACTTGGTGCGCCAAAATAGCTAAAAACTTCATTCAAAACATTGATTACATGTTTTGTCGCTGTACTTTTAACAGCCCGAATGATAATAAACTTTGTAAACGAATCAACAATAACAAGAACATGTTCGTTTCGAAGACTGCTTCGTGGAAAAGGGCCCAAATGATCCAAATGAATCGTCGTAAACGGCACTGGTTCAATTTCGGAATAATGGTATTCACCTTCAGTTTTATTAGAATAATGTCAAATCTAGAAAATATTGAACAGCATATTACAACTATTTCACAGCCTACTCGTTATCTTGTGATACAGTACTTAACAGTTCGGTCTCTCCTGACAACCACTAATCGCCCTCGATTAGTCGTCCGTTTCCGTCACTGCCCTTTGTACTATCAAGTATTGGAACTTCATTCACATTAACATTGTTAAGCTTGTCTGCAAAAATTGATCGCTGAGACTGTTTCCGTTCGTATTTGTAGAAACGTATCACCAAACCGTTCGGATATATACGCCGTTTTAAAAGTTCACACCCATCTGCATGCCAGATTTTCAACATCTACTTCGTTGAAGGCTCGATACTCTGAAATCTTGTGTTCTCTTTTGTATTTCACCGTGGCATCGTTGAGATTCCTACACCAACTGCTAATTTGCGCCGTTTGCCATACGTGCGTTTGCGCTCCTTAACAAATTGTGCTTCGTACTCCGTTGTGCTTATGAAATACACTCACACACTGACGCCTCTTCATCTTGTAAATTCTCATCTTATACATGCCTCGTAAACTTTCCATTGACTTGCCTGAACTCGCCACTAGCCCGAAAACTCTCTCCGTCAAAGTTAACCTTCTAATAGTGTCCCAACTTTGTGCTTCAGATTCCTAATCTTCTGAAATACGGTCCCGAAATACCTTTCAATGTCGAGCTTCGCTTAAACTTTAAAATTTTTCTATTACGTGTTCCATCCCACTTGTGATTTGTTACGAAAAGGTATCGACTAAGAGTTGATTATAATAATTAATTTCTTTTATACAAATATTTATTAGAGAACCGTTTCATTATATAAAAATTAATTCCAAGTTAAACGAAATGAATCTTAACAAAACGATATTTTCAATATGAACAAATTATTTTTCAACTCAAACCGCCTACTATCAATTTCATTATTTTAAAATATTCATGAAGTTGCTTTGTATGTCGTAACACAAGTTTTTTCAAATTTATTTAATTTTTTTATTTAATTTTATTTACGAACTTTGAAATAATAATATCTAAATTATTAATTTTATTTTATTTTATTTTATTTTATTTTATTTTATTTTATTTTATTTTATTTTATTTTATTTTATTTTATTTTATTTTATTTTATTTTATTTTATTTTATTTTATTTTATTTTATTTTATTTTATTTATTTTATTTTATTTTATTTTATTTTATTTTATTTTATTTTATTTTATTTTATTTTATTTTATTTTATTTTATTTTATTTTATTTTATTTTATTTTATTTTATTTTATTTTATTTTATTTTATTTTATTTTATTTTATTTTATTTTATTTTATTTTATTTTATTTTATTTTATTTCCATCTTGCTCACTAATAATAAAACACAGAATAATTTAAGAAAAATTATTCACAAACGGTCAAAAGTCCACCAAAGTTTCAAATATTCTCAAAATAATGACCACAAACTCATAACATACTTACATATTAATCGCAGGACACAGCGGAAAAAGCCACCCTGTGAAAATAAGCTGCAGCTGTCAGTAAAATGATCACAGGGTGCACTAAAATCCTTGACACTGCTAGTATAAATGGCGGCCGATTGATGTCGCTCTAGTTGTCGATAAGGTAGTATAAAAAAAAAAAAAAAACTAATATAATGAATACATACTAAGTGAACATGATGGATATAAGCTGGCAATGATTTCAACGCAGCTTGGTGTAAGAGATACACACTGCGAGCTTAGAAATTCCTAATCCCCTTGGTTCTTGATTCGATGACCAACAATGAAAAATTTCTATACACATAGCCATTTGAGAAGGCCCTTGAGCAAGGCCGAAATTACGTAATCATGGTAGCTTGTAATTTTTGTTGCTTTTCCATCTTGTTTACTAATAATAAAACACAGAATAATTTAAGAAAAATTATTCACAAACGGTCAAAAGTCCACCAAAGTTTCAAATATTCTCAAATTAATGACCACAAACTCATAACATACTTATTTTTATTTATTTTTTTTTTTTTCAAACTGAGCTGGACTACTTCCACCCCCGAAAATTTGTTTTGCACCGTGTAATTGCTTTGCCATTCGGTGAATATAAGAGCTCCAAGTTTTCAAAATGTATAACAAATTAATTTGCACGCTTAGCAGCATTTCAACAAAAAGCTACAAACTACAAATACAATTCAATCGAATTCAATTCAATTATACACAATCGACAATCGAATACAAAATCTGCGCGCACAATTGAATCGGCTGCTGTAATCTGAAAACAAAATTGGTAAACTGGCAGTTGCAGGCATCGCAGCGCAACAAATACAACAACAAGCAACATATTGTCGCACATTTTCATGCACACAAGAACAACATCAACCGCAGAAGATCGATGGGCAGCGCTGATAAACTTGTGGCCGGCCAAGTGTGTGTGAGGCGAGAACGCGCTGTAAACGGCAACAAATGGCTGTTGCGCCTGCCTGTCTGCAAGTGCCTTTTCTTTTCTTCATCCTTGGCTCTTAGGTTAGTAAATCGAAGATTCATTGGCCGAACAAATTCAGTAAGCAGCAAAGCAAAAGAATTGAAATGAAAAATTTCCAAGGTAAAATTGGCCAGTGCGGACCAGCAGCAGTTTCATATTATTTAGAAACAAAATAAGTAGCAATTGTTAACAAATAAGTGGTATCAATAGCATGCGTTTACAAGGCAAAATGCGATATGAGAAAAAGATTTGGTGTGTTATTTTCAATGTAAGTTGAAGTAGAGGAAAATGAGGCCGATCAATTGGAAAATTTGAACAGCTTGCAAAACGAAGATTGAAACGCAAAATTGTGTTGGAATTGAATTTCGCAAAGAGTAGTTTCATAAAGTCGTTAAAAATAAGGTGTGATTTATTCTTCAAATTTTAATACCCTCTTTGATTATTTTCAATTCAATTCAAAAAAAAATAATATCGAATATAAGTATGGCAAATATTGATATTTTAAACTTTCGAAAAGTTTAGAGAGATTTACTTTACTATCAAGAAAAAGTCATCAAAACTAACACCTACGCCTCCTACTTACAAATACACTTTTCTGCATACCTTAAAGTTCAAAACTCCATAAGTAAGTGCAAGCACATACGTAAGTTTGTTGATAAGTACTCACTAGCAGTGCAACAATAATTTTGCCATGTCTACAGCCATAAAGTCACAAAGCAAACGATGCACTTGCAAATCCGCAATCAGACAAAACAAATAATTTTGCGAGCATAAAATATGCGGGATTACTACCTACCAACCAACATATTTGTGGTAAACTCGTACACCTATTCATATGTAATGGTGATATCCACTGTGCTCAATGCAGCTAGACTTTTTCGAGCAGCCGCAAATAATGTTGTTATTAAGCTTGAATGGAAACCAGCGACTACATTTGAAATTTGAGTATTCATATACAAATTTAGTTAGATTGAAAAAGTTGTAATGATATGGAAAGATGTTTAAATTTAGCAGGAGCCTGAAATTTTATGAAGAAAAAATGTATCTTTAAGGAAAGTTGTAAGTTCCCTATAGTAGATTGTAAACTTGACTGAACCATATTGCATGCGCCTAACATATATTTTTATAGCCACCTGTGCATTGGAAATAAATAGGTTTATAAAATTTCTGAACTGATTACCATCCCATTACCATACCATAACCATGCCATAACCATACCATAATCATACCATAACCATGCCATAACCATACCATAACCATACCATAACCATACAATAACCATACCATAACCATACCATAACCATACCATAACCATACCATAACCATACCATAACCATACCATAACCATACCATAACCATACCATAACCATACCATAACCATACCATAACCATACCATAACCATACCATAACCATACCATAACCATACCATAACCATACCATAACCATACCATAACCATACCATAACCATACCATAACCATACCATAACCATACCATAACCATACCATAACCATAACATAACCATACCATATCCATACCATAACCATACCATAACCATACTATTACCATACCATAACCATACCATAACCATACCATAACCATACCATAACCGTACCATAACCATACCATAACCATACCATAACCATACCATAACCATACCATAACCATACTATTACCATACCATAACCATACCATAACCATACCCTTAACCATACCATAACCATACCATAACCATACCATAACCATACCATAACCATACCATGACCATACCATAACCATACCATAACCATACCATAACCATACCATAACCATACCATAACCATACCATAACCATACCATAACCATACCATAACCATACCATAACCATACCATAACCATACAATAACCATACCATAACCATACCATAACCATACCATAACCATACCATAACCATACCATGTGGGCTATAACGCTCTGTTTCAGCTGCTCTAGACTTTTATCTTCAGTCAAACTGCATAGACTTTTTTATTGAATGTCAATCGCTGCTTGAAGGGCAAAAGAGATTTTGTTTTTTAATATGCCCACTATAAGTGAATAAGCATATGAATAAGCATGTAAGTAAGTACTTGATATTAGACGGGTTTTGTCACATTTGTTTGTTGCATGCATTTTGTTCTTCTCCCATCCCTCATTATGATATACGAGTATATGCAGTTGGTACTCATCAGCACAAGAGCAACATTTGTTGCTGCATCAGCACAAAAAAAAATTATAAAAATCGAAAACATCAGAGTAATAAGGCGTATGCGAGGTGGACGAGTGGGAGGACGAGTAAACAAACAAAAAAATGATTCCTTGAATGGGCGCATGCCAACGAATGGCATTTTGAGTTAATAATGTTGACGAGTTGGTTGGTTGCATGAATGGTTGCACGTAGAAAGCTGCGCCGCATGGCTGACATAACTAAACCAATGGATATGCCAATGAATGATGGATGGTTGAATGATGTGATGTCGATGCGATTGCGATGGTGATGGTGGTGGTGCTTAATAGTGATGGCTTGACAAGCCTTAAGCAGGGGCTGACTTGCTTTTAATGTCACTGCACTTGTGTGCCATCCAACCACCTAAAAAGCCACTTGTGAGATTAGCATAAACAGCAAAAGATGGAGCGCAGAGATTTCTTATGGTAGAACTAAACCGCATACCATATGCATGCACTGCTGTCATCTTTATACATGCAGGCCTAAAAGCCATGTCCTTAGCGTTGTTGCTTCCTACTAAGCTATACTCTCACTCCCTTTCGCAGCCTTACTTTAGCCAGCCTCGCTTATTCAACTTCAACTCATATTTTTTTGGTTGCCATAATCTTTTTGCTTGTTTGCATTATTTTGATTACATATTTATTTTTTTGGCAGTTTATTTGCCATTCAGCTATTTGTTCACCCTATTATATTCCACTGTATTTGCGTCTGGTACACCCATTGTTGTGGATAGTACGAGTGCTTAGTTTCCATTTGTTCCCCACTCTCGCGCTTCAGCTCTCTAAGCAGTTGCATTGTTTGTTGGTCTGTTATTAGTAAATGTAAGAAAATTTTAAAATATTAAAAATTCTCGAAAATGCATAGTGATTCCATTTCACTTACTTTTGTACTTACTTTTTCTCCCTCTTTCTCTCTTCTCTTCCTTGTATTATATTGTTGTATAAAAAAATGCTCAAAGCAGTCACGACTTTTTCAGGGTAGTGCTTTGCTGATTACTTAGTTATTTCATTCAATACTTGGGCTATTACATTAGTGAACTTATACATATTAAAAATTTTAATTTTTCAAGGAGCCGCTTAAGCTTATTTCCAGCACTTTATCAAAAACGGTTCTGAAGTTATAAGTATTCGAATTTGAAAATTTCTTGAGTCAAAAATGAGTCGTTCCACACCCTGTTCCAACAACATTTCAAAAACAGTGTATAGAATGATAAAGTTGTCGTAGGTACCAGCACGGTTAAAAATGTTAGCCTAAATTTAGACCCGTCTAAAGTGTAAGCGATTTTTTAACCTTTTTTTTGGAATATTTTCAACCTACCACAAGTTTAAAAAGAATTTCAATTTCCCTTAGTTTCGATTTAAGATCTAAATGAAAAAGCAGTCTAAGTTTTTTTATTTGGTTTGTTTGAATGTAATTGAATTTTGCTCACAAAAACTTTACGTGCGGCATAGCTCAGCGGTATAGCAGTCGGCTGTGACTCCTGAGCGCTTTCGTTCAAATTTTGCCATGTGTCACATTTTTTTAATTTTATTTTATTCCTAAAACTTTTTGGTTTAAAAAATAAAACTTTTCGGTTTAAAATTAAAACATTTCGTTTTAAAGTTAAAACTTTTCGGGTCAAAATTATAAATTTTTGGTTTGAAAATTAAAACTTTTCGGTTTGAAATTAAAGCTTTACGGTTTGAAATTAAAACTATTCCTTTTAAAACTAAAATTTTAAAATTTTCGGTTTCAAAATTAAAACTTTTCGGTTCAAAATTATAAATTTTTGGTTTGAAAATTAAAACTTTTCGGTTTAAAATTAAAATTTTTTGGTTTGAAAATTAAAACTTTTTGATTTGAAAACTAAAAATTTTCGGTTTAAAATTAAAACTTTTTGGTTGAAAATTTAAACTTTTCGGTTTAAAATTAAAGCTTCTCGGTTGAAAATTTAAACTTTTCGGTTTAAAATTTAAGCTTTTTGGTTAGAAAATTAAAACTTTTTGGTTTGAAATTTAAAACTTTTCGGCTTAAAATTAAAATTTTTGGTTTGAAAACTAAAGCTTTTCGGTTAAAAATTAAAACTTTCTGGTTTGAAAATTAAAACTTTTCGGTTTAAAATTAAAACTATTCGTTTGAAACTAAAATTTTAAAATTAAAACTTTTCGGCTTAAAATTAAAACTTTTCGGTTTAAAATTAAAACTTCTCGATTCGAAATTAAAACTTTTTCGTTTTAAATTAAAACTTTTCGGTTTAAAATTAAAACTATTCGTTTTAAAATAAAATTTTAAAATTAAAACCAAAATTTTAAAATTGAAACTTTTCGGCTTAAAATTAAAACTTTGTGGTTTCAAAATTAAAACTTTTCGGTTTAAAATTAAAACTATTCGTTTTAAAATTAAATTTTAAAATTAAAACCAAAATTTTAAAATTGAAACTTTTCGGCTTAAAATTAAAACTTTGTGGTTTCAAAATTAAAACTTTTCGGTTTAAAATTAAAACTTCTCGGTTGAAAATTTAAACTTTTCGGTTTAAAATTGAAGCTTTTTGGTTAGAAAATTAAAACTTTTTGGTTTGAAATTTAAAACTTTTCGGCTTAAAATTAAAATTTTTGGTTTGAAAACTAAAACTTTTCGGTTTGAAATTAAAGCTTTTTGGTTTAAAATTGAAAATTTTCGGTTTAAAATTAAAACTTTACGGTTTGAAATTGAAATATTTGGTTTGAAAATTAAAACTTTTCGGTTTAAAATTAAAACAATTTTTGTTTTGTTTTCATTTATTTTTTAATGCTTATTCAAGATTGAAATTTGCAAACAACATTTATGTGTGCGATGTAGCTCAGTAGTAAAGCAGACCGGCATGATGCGGGGAGTCTTAGTTCGAGTCAGTGCCTTTAAAAACTTAATATTACCCGTTTAAAACCTAAGCGCATAATTTTCTACATAATTCTTTCTTTTCCAGAGATTAACTAACTTTTTTTCTAATTTTTAAACTACTCTACAGCTGTACGCTTCACATGTTGGCTAGGTCATTCAGACCAAGTTACTCACTCAACCATTCCAAGGGAATGACAACATAAAACCGAAAATTTTGATTTATTATCCAACATAACTGCTGTTGACGGCTGAGCGAAGCGCTACATAACCCGTTGAAATGAGCGGCAAGAGTGAAAAATGCCTCAGAATCAACCGAGTATGAGTACATGATGAAAACAACAACAAAATAATTCTAAAATGTACTAACAAATATCAACAAATTGTGTACAACAAATGTGCCAATGTGAATGTAATAATTTTTGGTTGAATTTTGAAGTTGTTAGAAAGTTGCAACTGTGCAATAACCGCACACTGCACGACCACAAGCACAAAGCCATTTGAAATGCAGCCGCCTCTGCCCCCACAATTGCATTTGATTTTCGGGAAGTTTAGGGGGAATAGTACAAAATTCATTGTATATGCGTGTGTGTGTGACGCTTTGCATGTGTGAAGGTAAATGTGCATTTACCCAATAAACACAACGGATTCGCCTCGGATTCGAGGCGAGCTCGCCTTCTCTTAAAATATTATCGCGGTGATACTTCGCGGCGATAGAGCGGCGAATCCGAATTCTCAGGCGAGTCACTTATCATAGGCGAATCGAGATTATAGCTCTTTCTCGGATCGTCGCGATTCGAGATTTGAGCTCATAGGCGAAACGATATTATAGATCTTTCTCGGATCGTGGACGATTCGAGATTTTAGTTCATAGGCGAATCGAGATTATAGCTCTTTCGCGATTCGAGAAAACATTGCTTTCTCGGTTCGTGGGCGATTCGAGATTTTAGCTCCTTGGCGATTCGAGAAAACATTGCTTTCTCGGATAGTGGACGATTCGAGATTTTGGCTCATCGACGAATTGAGATTTTATCTCAATGGCGATTCGAGATTTTAGCTCTTTGGCGAATCGAACGATTCTACTTTTTCGGATCGTTGGCAAATCGGTATTTTAGCTCTTTTCCGATTCGAGTACTTGCAATTGTATGGCTATTCGTTAAATAATTATGTAATGCAAAAAAAATTTCTGTTCTTTACATCAAATATGTATTTATTATAATCATTGAAACAAGAAAGACTTATAAAAAACAATTGTGTTCAATTTTCATTTATTTTATCCTCATTTATTATCTCAGCACCTCGCTTAGTATACCTGGATTTTTTACTTAAGCGGTCTCTGCAATACTGAAAGTTTTTCTTTGAAATTTCCTCCACCAAGGATGTTGAAACTGTTTTAAAGTTTAACTGGAATGCAGCTGAAATATATGTATATCATATATATATATCAAGCATTTTATTAAAGTACGGCCAGTTCTAAACTATTTATAGTCCGGGGTATGCTGAATAGCTGAGTTTTTGTGAGCGTCTTCCTTTCACTGAGATGCCCAACTTTTATTGGCGGGTTTCGGGGTTAGAGGTGTGGAATGTGTCAAAACTAGGCGTGTAAAAATTTAAATAATACCGAGCTAATTTTTGTATCACAGACAGCCATGGTCGCAAATAGCATGCAAACATAAAGAGCCCTACAAAAAAGTGTGGTATGGGGCCCGGCTCCCCGCCTCAAATGTGTCTAAGTTAGGTATGTAAATGTTTGAATAATATACATATGTAGAACAAGAGTGAGGTATGTTAGGTAAGCAGAAATATAACATTGTAACAAAGAATATAACATTGTAACAAAAGAAATATAACAAGTAATCATTATTAACAGGTCTGATTCCACGCCCCCTAACTCCAAAACCCACCACTTTCGAAAATTTTCGAAGATACAAGAGTTTGTCGTCTCAGGAGAGGAAGAGGTACAGCGTACCCCGGGCTATTAATGTTGCTGAATTTGGACTTAACAGAAAATGGGATGTATTTCAATATATTTTGAGACAATTTTACGACAAAAAATAGTAAACTAGATATTTGAAGATAACCCCAATTTCGGCTTAACGTTTATTTCAGCAACGTTAAAGCGTGTCGTACTATACAGTTTTGTTCGACACCTAAGCAACTTTTTTCAAGGAAGCCGTTTAGCCAAACTATAATTATTTATATACATATTTTAAAAAATTTTAATCTAAAATCTGGGAAATTCTTATACCGAAACTACATAAAAAAGTTTCCAAATTTATACAAAATTAGGGAAAATTAACCAAAATTTAAAAAACTGTATGCGGTTTTGTAGTTCATTCAGTTTTGTATAGAAGAAAATGTGGAACAGCCTCGACGAAAAAAACTCCAATAATTCAGCGGAATGTCGAAGCAAGTTCTAACTTGCATTGTACTGAAATTGAATGAGCTACAAAACTGCATACTCGAAAAAAGTCTAAAAATTCTGAGAAAAAAGTTAAAAAATTTGATAACAGTTTTTCACATTTTGGTTAATTTTCCTGAATTTTCTTGAATTTCGTATAAACTTTAAAACCTCTTTTTATGTGGTTTCCGCATAAGAATTTCCATATTTTAAATGACAACTATTAAAAAGTAAATAATCATAGTTTCGCTGAAGTACTTTCTCGAAAAAAGTTGCTTAGGTTTCGAACAGTACTGTATATACGACCTTGTCAAAAGATGGGTATGTTTAGAATATTTTGCTATATTTTTAACAGAGTTTGAAAAAAATCAAATCTTAAAGCAGATAACTTTATTTGCAGACTGGAGTGAATACTCTTATTTTTACTCAATACTAACCTCGAATAGCTGCTGTTGTTATCAGGTCTTTGGCAGCTTTTTTTGTTTGGGTTCCCACCCAACAAAAATTTTGAGCAGCGTTGTCATCAATAATTCTTCGCCATGATTTTCTAACAAACTCCTGCGGTGCTTTGCTTGCAAAGCTTGCAAGCTCATGGACCTATAAGCATTAAAAATGTTACGCATATAAAAGGTGATATAAAACTGTGGAGTACTATAAGGACCATGGAAATTACGCCCACGGGCATTAATAATCTAAAAACAAATAAACTGCGCCCACAGCGTAATTTCCTTATCGAAATAGACATAACGCCCTCGGACAAAAAGCAATAATGCCCAGGAATTTTCTTTATTTTTCCAAAAAGAAAAAACGCCCACTGAAAAGATTTGTTAAGCCATGGGCGTGAAAAAACGCTCACGGACAAGATTTTGTGAAACCAGTGAGCGCTTTGCTCGATATGGAAAAGGAAATAAAACCACCCTTGGGCTTTATTTCCATTTCCAAAAGGCCACGGCTGATTTTACACTCACTTGCGAAGCGAATAGTTATGCGAATCAAACCGATTGCGTAAAACATACATACCGCGTTTTGAAAAAAGTCGGCGTCACGTAGCTGTTCCTCAAATTTGTTGAACTGATGTTCTGATGAAAATGGTTGCTCGGGCAAACATTTCACCAAAATATTAGCCCCATCATTTTTTTTCTTTTTCAGTTCTCGCTTTAGGTCGAGAACCTCCTCAGCTAGGCGGCTTATGGCGTTGGCATTCTTTAGATTGGCTTTCTTTAATTCTTTTTGGTTTGATATTATTTTATCCAATTTTGCAAAGATTTCAGCTGTAAATTTAACGTTAATAATTTATAAGTATAAGATTATCTTTTATTCACATGTTATCTGTAATATTATGAGTAATGTAACGATGGAGAATGCCTCAAATTTACCTGCAATGAATGTACAAATTTTGTCGCCAATTTTCATGCAATGAAGTTTTCTAGCATTCGTCATAGGCGCTTTAGCCGCCTTCGCTTCATCACTTATGTATATTGCTGTAAATCATTTACTTACCCTTTACATGCCTAGGCTTCTTGACATCATCGTCGCTTTGTGATTCGGACGCACTCGATTCCGAGTCACTAGAACAGGAACTGGAACGTCGTTTACTCATGTTGAAATAAATTTTTTTCGATTTCACCGGTAATTTATAATTTTTTGATTTTGCGAGTAGAGTTTTTTTTTCAAAGATAACTGCGATTGTTCAAGCAGTATTCATATTTTACTTTTGATATTTGACATTTCTTTCATATTAGGTATGAAAGAAATGTCAAATATCAAAAATAAAATTGAAAATTTGGTGACAAATAATAAGTAATTTCATCCGATATAATGCATCGTAATAAGCAAGCTCTTAAGAAAGAAGTGCATCAATTTTAAAACACTTATTTAGGCCCAAGTAATTTTGAAAATTACGATCAAAATAAGGAAACAAATAATTTGGAAGATCAATGTGAAAAGCAAGCAGAATATAGCTATTGTTCGCAAAGTGATGACTGCGCTGCAAATGCAAACATTGTACATTCTAACGTATGTTTACTATGTCCAAATGCATGCATTTATTGAATACTTTAGTTAAAATAGTTTTTTTAGGCAAGTGAAGAATTAATTCATGATGATATACAATTTGACGATATAAGAACTAAGATTTCGAAATGGTCAATCGAAGAAAATATAGCAGCTATTTCTATCAACAAACTTCTACGCATTCTAAGCCCACATCATCCGACATTACCACTTGATGCACGCACTTTGAGAAACTCACCAAGAAGTACACCGAGAATTCAAATAGGTGGAGGTCATTATATCCATTATGGAATCAAAGATGGCCTTACTGACTTTTTCTTAAATAATTGTCATGAAGCAGATTTGCTTGAATTAAATTTTAATATTGATGTTCTTCCAGTATCTAAAAGTTCTGGTGCACAAGTTTGGCCAATTCTTATGAGTATTAAAAATACAGAAGTTGTGCTAACTGTAGGTGTATTCGAAGGCTATAGCAAACCAAAAAATATGTCCGAGTACGTATTACTTCGCAATTCGTTTCATTTATTCGCAATTTCCAAAAATTTATTTTTCTTTTAAAGGTATCTTGAAATGACGATTTGTGAAATAAATGAATTAGTAACTAACGGATTCGAATTTAGAGGGAAATACTTTTTGGTCAAAATTGGAGTTTTTGTATGTGATGCTCCGGCAAGAGCCATGATTATGGAAATAAAAGGTCATTCCGGTTACAATTGCTGCCACAGATGTACACTACGCGGAAAGAGATATCAAAATAAAACAATATTTCCATATAGCGAAAATACACTGAGAACAAATGAAGCTTTTAGAGCTCGGATGCACTCAGCACACCACAATAATCAGCAAAGGATTGCTTTAGAAGACCTGCCAATAGATATGGTGCAACAGTTCCCTTTTGACTATATGCACGTTGTGTGTTTGGGTGTTATGAAAACATTGCTTAGATACTGGATTAAAAAACGGAAAAAACCCTTTTCGTTAAGTGCATCAAAGATACGTACACTTAACACTCGACTTGCTAAAAATAAGAAAAATTCACCTTATGAATTTGCGAGAAAGCCTCGTTCGATATATGAATTCGATAGGTGGAAGGCAACTGAGTTAAGAAATTTTCTTTTGTATACTGGGCCAATTATTTTGTTGAATATTTTAAGTCCTGAGAGATATAAACACTTTTTAGACCTAAGCACCGCAATAAGGCTTTTACTTTCGAACGATAATTGTTCTTACGACTCAGCAAACGCACTGTTATGCCGTTTTGTGGAAAAAATTCCACTATTGTACACCAAGTCCTTATTAACTTACAACATGCACTGCTTAATACACTTGACTGCGGATTGCAAAATGCATGGACCACTTCATACATTCAGCGCATTCAAATTTGAAAACTTTCTCAGTAGTATCAAACGACAACTAAGGAAAAAATCACAGTTCGGGGCGCAAATATATAATAGAATGGTGGAATCAAGTCGTAACGGAATAATAAAAAAAAAGCAAAAATTTAGAGTAGAGCGAATTGACGGCACCAAATACTCTTTTATTGGCACCAAATCAAAATTTATCTCACTCAATCACCCTGATAATCTTTTTGTGAAAAATAATCACGTTTATACTGTTCAGTACATCGAAATTGAAAATAATGTTTATTTCGTTTATGGTAAGCCAATACAAACTGATAATTGTTCCTTTTCTAATCATATTAAGAAATGTATATCCAATAATTTTACATTCCAAACTAATGACATTAGCAGATTCACTTTTCATGAAATAACAAAAGTTTTCCAAGTAATGTTAAATGGAAATACTTATTTTGTTCCGTTGCTTCATTAAATAAATATAACTTGTTTGAAAATTTTAATGTTTGGTTTTTTTCTGATACTTCACTGAAAGGGACATAAATCTACGGAATTGTCTACTCAGTCTATAGTAACACCTTTTGAAAAACTTGGCGTTAATCGGCTTTTAGATTTGGCCGTTTGGAAGAGGATTTTACTACTTAATTCTAACCCAAAGTTGTTGGCATGGGTGATCTCCTCGGATATCTAAGCTGAATTAATTTTTGCTTCAAAGTTTCAAATTTGGCTGCCAAGGCGCGTGTGTGCCCGACAGGTCTTTGATGACAGCAGACATTGCAAAGGAGGGAGAAGTTACGTCGTGCCTGTTAAAAGACCAAACAAACTTCCATAACGCAACGCTTAAGTCGAGTCCGAGAAAATACCTTCGAGAAAATAATTTTTAGCGAGTTCGCCTTGAATTCGAGACGAGTCCAAAAATTACACTCGCGAAAACCTACTTTCGCTAACTTGCCTCGAATTGGCGATGAGTCCGGGAAAGTACCTTCGAGAAAATCTACATTCGGCAAACTCGCCTCGAATTCGAGACGAGTCCGAAAATTATACTCGCGAAAACCTACAATCGGCGAACTCGCCTCGAATTTGAGACGAGTCCGAGAAAGTACCTTCGAGAATATATACCTTCGGCGAGCTCGCCTCGAATTCGAGACGAGTACGAGAAAGTACCTTCGAGAAAATCGGCATTCGGCGAACTCGCCTCGAATTCGAGACGAGTCCGAAAATTACACTCGCAAAAATCTACATTCGGCGAACTCGCCTCGAATTCGAGACGAGTGCGAGAAAATACCTTCGAGAAAATCTAGATTAGGCGAGCTGGCCTCGATTTCGAGACGAGTCCGAGAAAGTAACTTGGAGAAAATCTACATTCGGCGAACTCGCCTCGAGTTCGAGGCGATATCATCTTCGCCTGTGTGTTTATTGGGTAAGGTCACTTTTGTAGTGTTGAAAGGGCAAACACATTTACCCAAAATAATTCACATTAACGCAGTCCATGATTGGCAAGGTCTGTAATGAAAGTATAAATTACATTTAAACGATGCTCATGCAAGCGGTTGGCTATCATGAAATCGAGCTTTTGCAATGAAAATCATTTTCACATACACACTCACTCAAATGCTTTTGTATCCCAGCTTATAAAATTCGGAGCGCTCTGAGATAAAACCCCGAAAGGAGTCCCTTACCTGCATTTTTTGGAATAAAATAAAGTAAAATAAAATAAAATGAAATAAAATAAAACAAAACAAAATAAAATAAAATAAAATAAAATAAAATAAAATAAAATAAAATAAAATAAAATAAAATAAAATAAAATAAAATTAAATAAAATAAAATAAAATAAAATAAAATAAAATAAAATAAAATAAAACAAAATAAAATAAAATAAAATAAAATAAAATAAAATAAAATAAAATAAAATAAAATAAAATAAAATAAAATAAAATAAAATAAAATAAAATAAAATAAAATAAAATAAAATAAAATAAAATAAAATAAAATAAAATAAAATAAAATAAAAAAAAATAAAATAAAAAAAAATAAAATAAAATAAAATAAAATAAACTAAATTAAAAAAAAATAAAGTATATAAAACAAAATTGATTAAAATTAAATTAAGTAAAATAAAGCAAAATAAATATTTCCCTTCTTCTGATTAGCAGGGATATATTCACAATAGATACCTGTTTATCTGTTTGCTACGATTACTCAGCTGTTCTATCATCATTCGTGCACATTTCGTTGATTTAATTCGGGTTATTTTGTTGGCCACAAGCTTTATCTGCCACGTTGCTAAATTTGTTGTTGCAATTGTTGTTGTTAGCACTATAGCTGTTTTTGTTTGGTATAGCGGCATAAATTAGGTTAGAATTACAATTTGAATATGCTGGCTGGATAGACAATAGATTTCGAATACTTACTCACATACATTCGTCACACATCCAAACACAGTTGAAAACGCCGAAACAGTTGTGCTGGGAATGATCGAAAATCTGCTTTTGATGCTAAATACCTATTTAAGCATATAAGCATATTCTCTTGCGTCTATGTAGAAATGCATATGTAGTGTGTGTGCATGTGTGCGGAAATGGAAAATAAATAATGCCCCAACGATGTGCTTTCTCACCTCACTCACTTTTTATCTCGCAGCTTTTTTCGATGGTCTTTGCTCGCATTTATCATTTTTCAATTTGGTTCAAACTGGAGTTGGCCCTGACCAATAAACCGGCAATAAACAGTATCCGCGTGCAGTTAACATTATTCCCAGGGCTAACTTAGTTAGCTATTACGTAAGTAAAAACTTGTTTGATGGTGTTAAAATTAAGCGAAAATATTATTTAATGTCATGAGTTTTGTGCGGCTAAATGTTGTTATGTTTGGAGGCTCTCTTTCTTTTGTAGATGCAAGCAGCCGAAATAATTTTGTACGTAAACGAATTTTTACTGTTCCAAGTTATATGAAAGTATGAATGCATGCCGCTATAAAAGTTTGCACTTCAAAAAAAAATAAAAAATGTATACGAAAATTTTAATTTCAGCGGCTATAAACTGTTTAATACAAATTAAATTAAATCAGCTAAACTATAGGAAACTCACATATAAATATACATTTTGGCTAGCTTGAAAATTTCTATTAGCCCACTAATTTATGGTCTCATTAATTAAAAACGCTTGCTTTGAGCGCAAATAACTGGAATTTAAATTAAAATTTTGTACGCTAAACTCCAAAATCCACATAAAAGGAATGCATTTGAGCTGCAGCCCAACAAATTAATAAACAAAAGCATAGAAATACCGAAACTATCAAAAAAATGTACTAATATTTCGTGCGACTTTGTTTGGGAAAATGTTACGTATACGCCCGGGTGTTTGTTGCTGCATACAAAAAGTGAAGATAGTAGAGAGAACAGCGCAGTGTAAGTTGATAGCCGACAAATGCTAAACCAGCTTCACACTCACACACGCGCATGTGTGCACAAGGAAACATGTAAATGTCAATGCCACGCCCTGTCAACGTAACAACCGATAAAGAGATATAGCAGTAAAAAAACATGTTTGTATGCGTGCAAGTGGCTCAAACATGCCTCGAGTAGTATTTGCGTTGAAATGGCAAACGCTTGCTTTCGGCCTGCTTGTCTGACTTTTGTAGGTGATGAAAATATGCCTGTTGACTACTAGTTAGACCACCACAGATTGTCAAACGCCAGCTTGCCATAATATGGGCAGCTGCTTGTATATTGTTGTTGGCATTCTTGTTGTAGTTGCTAATGCAAACAATAAATTTGAACACTCATTGTCAGCTGAAAATCAAAAACATAACTCAGCGCCCCAGCTCAGTAACCGCCTTTTTGTTGGTACAAAATATTCGATTAAACACATATGTATGTACAAATAAGGACAAATGTTTCTATCCTCTTTCCCCTTGCACTCGGATAGATCGTGGTGCGCTGGCAGTGTCTAAAGCGAGCATTTAATGCAACAATGCAAACAGCAATGCTAACAATGAGTATACCAGCAATAACAGCAACAACAACAACTCATCTAAATGCAATTGTTTTGTTTCGCATGTTTCCCAGCATTTGGAATTGCATTTACAATCAAATTTTGTGGCAAATGTAAATGCTTGCTGCACTTGCAACGTAACATAATGTTGCCGCTGCAGCAATGACGCTGAGTTTGTGCTGCATTTACGGAAATTCGCATGTTTTGGTGTTGCATAGCACAGCACGCCCACTTGCCAAAAATTGCGATACACACAAACATACAACAGCTACATTCGAAATGGCAGACAAACGCAACTTGTTTTGCATTCAAATTTCTATTTGTGTTGTTATTGTTGTGCTGCTGTGTTGTTGGCGCTTTCCAACATTGATTTACTTACCGCTTACAGCCAACCAACACCAATTCAATGCGTTGCTGCTGCTGCTGTCACCACTTTCTCACGAGCTTGTTGCTTGTAGCAAGCTGCTTGCGGTTCGTATTTGCGTTTGCTTTTGGCTTATTTATTGTTTGTTTGGCTGACACTATATCGCGTTGTTGCTGGCTGGCACCATACACACGCACATATGCTAGATTACTGCTTTTTTTAAATTTTTGGTTTGGATAAAGAAAGCTTTGGATTAAAAATAAATAAATAAATTAGGATTTAAAAAAATTATTACTTTTAAAAAGGCTGGGAACCACAGGAGCTTATTAGATATCATGTAAGGAAGTGATGCTGACTCTTAGTCAAATAACTTCTTTCTTTTATTAACATTTAATTTTTTGTTTATTTATATTTCTTTCTTTTATTTAACTTTATCTCATTTTATTTTAATTTTGAAGTTAACTTCAATGGGACTAAAATTTGAGAAAATGGATGATGATGCAACGGAATTTATGCAACGGAAATAAAAAATGTAGCAGACTTTCAGGCGTGTGTTGCAGACTTTCAGGCGTAGGCGATTTTCACCACGACGTTTAGCTGTGCTAATCAAATAGGAGGTGAAATTCTGGGATCTAGCTAGCATTTTACAAATTGTGATAGTTAGGCCGAGCCGAATTCATGGGTGTTGCCACTTATGGCGTATCAAATGAAAGTTATTTTCGACCGTATTCCAAATAAGATAATTTCAAGCAGGGTTGCCACTTAGGGTTGCCACCTAACCGCAATTTATTTATTTTTCGTATATCTCGGGGAACTGCTTGACCACTTTCGATAAAATTTGGCATATAGACAATCTGATTAATCCTATGATTATATGCAAAGGTGTTGGTACTTAAAGTGGTTTACAGGGTTACCAACTATCCCAATTTTTTTTAAGTATAGAGCTAGCTACGCCAATATGGGTATCAAATGAAAGGAATTCTCGACCGCATTCCAAATAAGATAATTTCAAGCAGGGTTGCCACTTATTTTTTCGTATATCTGGGGAACTGCTAGACCGATTTGGATAAAATTTGGCATATAGACAACTTGATTCATTCTAAGATTATACACATGGGTGTTGCCACCCGGGTCGGTTTACAGGGTTTCCACCTTTCTCAATTTTTTTAATATTGAGCAAGATATGCCAATATGGGT
The DNA here is from genome assembly GCA_964058755.1 of Campiglossa producta. Lineage (NCBI taxonomy): Eukaryota > Metazoa > Arthropoda > Insecta > Diptera > Tephritidae > Campiglossa > Campiglossa producta. The sequence continues at coordinate 88,305,411 of CAXKVI010000004.1, read as the reverse complement.
ATCAAATGAAAGATATTTTCGACCGTATTCCAAATATGACAATTTCAAACATTTTTTTATTCTTTGTTATTTCGACCACTATTTCGATTTTCTATTGACCCATTTGGATGAAATTTTATTACAGTGTTAGTGTGCTTCATTATAATTTTTTCCACCTGGGCGTTGCCACTTGCGGTGTGTTATGGGGTTGCCACCTATTTAGTCGTATTTCGTTAGTGCTGAATTAAAGAAGTTAATTTCTTTCACGTGTACTGGCTACACACGGTTTTTTTTTATTATTTAATTTTGGCTTAACTTTTTTTATTTTGTTTAACTTTGATTTTTTTTAATAAAATTTTTTTTTTATTTTTTTTTTTATTTTTTTTTTATTTCATTTATTTTATATTATTTTTTTTATTATATTTATTATTTTTTTTTTTATATATTTTATATTTATATCTTACTTGATTTTATTTTTTTTTCATTCTGTTTTTAATTTTTGTTTATTTTTTATCTTATTTCGTCCGTCTATTTGTATTTAGTAAAGTATTTACCACCTTATAAAAAAAAGGTATAAAAAATAAACGAAAAAAAACTATATCTATCATAACAATGAAAAAAGGATAACGACCACCAGAAACGTGTTAAATGTGACCTCGTTAACTATTTAAAAGGTCGTAAATGGGACACATAAAACCATGAAACTGGAAAAAAAAAATCAATATAAAAATGTTAAAGATGTCAAAATAGTTAAACAGCCCCTCAAGGTAAGTTACCATCCCCCATAGGAGCACATAGAGCTAACAGTTGTTACAATCAGCTACATTATCTCACACCAATCTTTCCATATTTGCTACGTACCTTAACTATATGGGCATACTAACACCATCAACACAACTCAAACAAAATCCTTATGCTGACAACATGACTTAACGCGAAGCTTCACTTTTCAACATCCCCAAATACAATGGGATAAGTACGACATATTTGCTGATCCAACTCATATGCCTTTCTGCCGATTTTATCCTTTTGTAAGCCTTTAGTTAAGCAACTAAAATCCACACACACATACACACAGCGCTGCTCATTTGTAGCAAATTCAATTGAGTTTTTACGAGCGCATAAAAAATGTTGCATTTTATTTAGTCGAAAATTGATGTGAAATTACGTACTTGAAGTGACGCTGTGAATGACCGACGAACATTCGTAGCTACAAGATGGTCATACAAGAGCCAACTGCAAACAGACTAACAAAAGAATTGCAAAAATTACTAAAGGTAATGAAGCGAAAGGGTTAAATTTCACATAAAAAATGTGCAGAGGTGAGTCAACGAATAGACTGACGGTGGTAAGGATGGCATTACTGCATAAACACGTGGCTGTGGGGAGGTCATGTAATGGCACATTACGACATTTAACTTTGTGACCCGACTATCGGCGCGAAAGCTTGTCTTCTCAGTGTAAAATTTGAGTTGGTAAAATTTTATAGGCACGTGACACCATCATTCATTTTTTTCTGCAAACTACAACTAAGAGCACATAAATGCAAGACGTGGGGCAGCTTTATGTGTTTTCATTTTCTTAATAGGTGAGTGGAGTTATCTTTTTTTTTAGGACCGGTTTATCAATGCAGGTTTAAACTTATTTTAAGCATTTTTAGTTTTAAGCTTGACATTTTTTTTTTATTTTTTTTTTTTTTTTTTTTTTTTTCAAATTTTTTATTTTTTTTATTTCTTATTTTATTTTATTTTACAGTGTATTCGCGATAATATGAACTAATTAAAACCAAGCCAGTTCATATTTGCAAGATTGTTCACATTTACAAAAGTCTATAAAATTAGTTTTACGACATCCAATTCTCATTAAAAACAACAAAAGAAACGTATTTTGTTCATTTCTCTTATGACACACAGAAAAAACTATAAAATACAAATAAGAAGAATTAAATTAAAACATACGAAACTCTAAAATATGAACTTTTGAACCAGAAGTTCATATCTTAGAGTAGTCAATGAAGCGAAAGAGTGTTCATATTTTGGGGTGTTTATATTTTGGGATGTTCATATTATCGCGAGAGCATTGTATTTTATTTTTTTCTTTTTCTAGTTTTTTTATTTTATTTTTATTTTTTTTGTCGAGTTTCCAGCAAAGCATAAACTTAGGCGTACAAGGTATGCACATAAATTGTACTCTCAGCCCTTGGCATTGGTATACATACATATATAAGTTGTCACACACGTATGAAGCATTCGCTATTATAAAATGAGGAACGTCAAAGGGTAAGAATATCTGAAACGGATCACTTAAAATTATAAAAATTCAATTTTAATCAATACTGGTATTTTCGAGTAGCTACTGGCAATACAAACACATGTCTATCCTTACTTTTTTTTTTTTTTTAATGTTTATCCTGTTTAATCGCCAACTGAAATTTTTTGTCCTTTTTGTTTCAAAATTGAATAACTCGGGATATACTGAACCGATTTTGATAATTGAAAGACCAATTTCTTCGTCTTTAAAACCCCTACCAGACTACATTTTTTATTTTAAAAAATTTTATTTTTATTGTATATATTTTTAAACTTTTTGCGAAAACCGTGCAAAAAAAAATGAGGCAATGAATCTTTTTGCACACAAAAGAAGCAACATATGTAAAAATATGTTCGCTAAGATATTCCGTTGAGAAAAAAAATGGCCCGGCCCTATGAACACCAGATATTTTAATTTGAACACCTCTTCCTCTAAATAAAAAAAAAAATATATCATTTTTTGAATTAATTTATTGAACAAGATTTAGAGTAGTGAAACACTTAACAGTGAACTCAACACCTAGGAATGTGTTTTGGGGTATTTGAGGTTAAGTTAGATTTAATCTCTCACTGAAACTTACTTACCTCATACACACTTGTTTTTTAAATGAAAAGTAGCTTGGTATTTTGTTGTACCATTGATGTTATAAATTTAATATAATTAAGGTTTCTCAATCTATTAAGTCGTGATATAAAAAATGCCGTTCTCGAGGGTGTGCTGCAATCCGTTAAAAAAAACCAGTCATTACGTGTACAAAAACCTTAAGTTAGTGAATGAAAATTGGAGTAGTGTATACCATAGTTTAACCGGTAAATATTTGTGCGACTCGTGCCGGCGATCAATTTTAAAAACTTACCGAAATAACGATTGTGCAACAAGTGAATCTACAGTAAACAGTGAAACCCCAAATCAAACCGAAGTGCAAAAGCCGTGTTTAAAAAATAAGCAAAGACGTTGTAGAAAAAAAGCCTATGAGGTGGAACAAACTTATTTCGTGGACGAAGTAAAAGTGGCTCTGTGTAAAGCTGCGACAAAAGCGGACAAATATAAAGTTTTAACAACCCTACCGTTAGATTGGAGTGTAAGCAAAATTCAAAAAGTGTTTAATGTTTCTTGGCGAACAGCTTATCAAAGCAAAAAAATCAAAATTTCGTGTGGATATGGAGAAACGCGTAAAAAAAGGGGTGGACGGCCGTTGTCTAGGGACACTGTCGAAAAAGTTAAAGCATTTTATAAAAATGACCAACATAGCCGCGTTATGCCGGGACGGAAAGACTACATAAGTGTAAAATATAACAATACTCGTGAGCAGGTGCAGAAGCGGCTACTATTATGTAACATAAAGGAACTGCACAAGAAGTTCATATTAAAATACCCAACAGTTAAAATAAGTCCCTCTGCTTTTACTAAACTTCGACCCCGCGGTTGTATCCCGGTAGGATCGAAAGGCACACACAACGTATGCGTTTGACATATTCATCAGAATATGAAATTACGATTGTTTGGTTTACTTAACACACTAAACAAAAAAGGTGTCAATACGGAACTTAGAATTAGAGATATTTGTAAGCTCATGGTTTGTGATAACCCATCGTCCTTTTGCTTTTTATTGGAATGCCCAGAATGTCCTGGTGTCAAAGAAATTACAAATAAATTAAATAATATTTTTATGGAACACAAAATTGAAGAAATAACTTTTAACTCGTGGACAAAAACGGACCGGTAAGCATATCACAACAAATATCACCTTACACTTATACTAGATATAGTGATTACACTATTATTAAATTCACTATGCCAAGGAAGACATTAATTTGTATCTCACTTTGATTTACTTACAGGGGTGATTTATCAAAGTGCATTCAATCTCCAATCCAATTTATAAATGATATAAAAAAGGAGCTCCCAGTACTTGTAGAGCACGACTATATCGCAAAGTCACAGGCCGCGTTCTTTCAAAAAACAAAGGAATCGCTAAAAGAGGGAGAGTTCGTTGTTTGTCTTGACTTTGCCGAAAATTATAGTTTTGTAATTCAAGACTCGGTTCAGGCAAACCATTGGTTAAATAAACAGGCAACACTGCATCCATATGTGATATATTATAGGGAGAATGGCAAAACCCAGCATCATAGTTTTGTTATAATATCTGAATGCAATAAGCACGATTCTGTGGCTGTTAGCATTTTTAATCAAAAAATGATTCGTTTTTTAGCAGACATACACAGCATAGAGCATATAAAAAAGCTTATTTTTTTCTCGGATGGGTCAGCAGCTCAATACAAAAACAAATCAAATTTCATAAATATGGTATGTGTGCAGAGAGATACCGGTATACGCATGCATTGGAATTTCTTCGCGACAGCACATGGTAAGGGAGCTTGCGACGGAATAGGAGGGACGGTGAAAAGAAATGCTTACCGTGCAAGTTTGCAACGACCAGACCATTCGCAAATAACCACGGCACTCGATTTATTCGAATGGGCCCAGCAATTTTTTAAAAATGTAAGTTTCGACTTTTGCACGCTAGCTGAATACGAAATTGAAGCTGATCGGTTGAAAGCTAGATTTTCGAATGCTCTTTCGATTCCAAAAACAAGAAAATATCACTCGTTCGAACCAGCAGATGACGTTAAATATATTACATGCAAACTCATTTCTAGCTCGGAAAACAGTATATTATGCAGGATCGAGAAATAATTGTGATTGTCGCTAATATCCACACTAGTTCATAAGCTTTTTATAAAATACCACACACTTTCAACTTAAAATACCCCAAAACACATTCCTAGGTGTTGAGTTCACTGTTAAGTGTTTCACTACTCTAAATCTTGTTCAATAAATTAATTCAAAAAATGATATATTTTTTTTTTATTTAGAGGAAGAGGTGTTCAAATTAAAATATCTGGTGTTCATAGGGCCGGGCCATTTTTTTTCTCAACGGAATATCTTAGCGAACATATTTTTACATATGTTGCTTCTTTTGTGTGCAAAAAGATTCATTGCCTCATTTTTTTTTGCACGGTTTTCGCAAAAAGTTTAAAAATATATACAATCAAAATAAAATTTTTTTAAAATAAAAAATGTAGTCTGGTAGGGTTTTTAAAGACGAAGAAATTGGTCTTTCAATTATCAAAATCGGTTCAGTATATCCCGAGTTATTCAATTTTGAAACAAAAAGGACAAAAAATTTCAGTTGGCGATTAAACAGGATAAACATTAAAAAAAAAAAAAGTAAGGATAGACATGTGTTTGTATTGCCAGTAGCTACTCGAAAATACCAGTATTGATTAAAATTGAATTTTTATAATTTTAAGTGATCCGTTTCAGATATTCTTACCCCAAAGAATAAGCAAAAACTACAACTATTCACTGAGCCAATTAGTTTAATTGCACTTAAAATTTGCCGGTTTATGGGGCATGATTAAATACGTACATATGTATGTACATATGAATATAGGCATGCCAACACACTTACATTCAGTAAATTTATACACGTATACAAGAATGTATGTAAATCAAATGCAGCTCCCCACAATGTCTCATCGCACGAATTCAGCATCATAAAGTGATTAGCGGTCAATGGGGTCTGTTTACTTGGATAGCACGATGATGTGACCTGGGTTGTCATTTTAGTTTGGTGAAATGTAGCTATTGAACATTAAAACGGAAATTAGAAATAGCCAAAGGACATAAAATCGTTCCAGCACACAAACAAACAAAGTTTTACACATCGATATTATAAGTTACCTTCCCACACAAATTTCATTCAATTCAACTTGAGCTTGTGTAATACAAATTGTATTAAATATTTATTAATTGCAGTTCAAGTGTGAGTAAATGTGAGGTGAAAGCCTTACTGGGTAGTTGCTTTAAACTGGCAATTGATTGTCACACATCGAGCACAAAAGCAGTTGGGCAAATAACATAATAAACCATTATGGAATGCTAATTTTAGTCAATAAACAAATACATACATATATACAATAATAGACACCAAAAAAGGTTTAAACCGCACATATTTACTATCTGTTACGGCGAGCCCGGGTAATAGCGGGGTTGCTCGCACGTAATAAAATGAAAAGAGAAAGAAGAAGAAATGACAGCGAGTGAATAAATAATAAAACACTGTATTTCAACTATAGATACAATATAACAAGTGACTTTCTTTATTGAGTAGAATGTACAACCTTAATTATTGGAGAATTAAGGCCTACAAGTAATATTTTATGAAAGTGGATAAATAGTATAAATGAAAATGAAATATTTTATTAAGTGATTTTACAAAAGTTGGAATACTACGTTTGGGAATTGGGCTTACCTGGAGTGGCTGCTGGTGAAGTGCTTCGTGATCGACAACAAAGTGAAAGAGCCTTCAGATAAAACGTAGCTCTGTACCGCCGCCGAATGCCGACTTTCGTAGGATTCGAAGGGGTAAGAGCTGTTATCGGGCGAAAAGATAAAAAAAGTCGCGCGAGCAGATACTAGTATCTATTACGAGGGGCGACCGATATATTTAGACCGATGGTCTAAACACTATCTATTTATAGGTGAACAAAAAATTGGCACATAGAAACTAATGACATGTCAAAAAATGGTAGGTGGAGCTGATAAACTATTTCAGCCAGTGGCGGATCCAGGATTTTAAGAAGGAGGGATTCAAAATTTTATTTTTTTTTTTCGAGGACATTTTTGATTCTTAAAACTCGACTTTTAGGGTTGTTTTTCAAAAAATATATAGCTACATTTGTTGGTACGGGAAACGTCAAATTCAAGGTATCACGTAACTTTTACTATATTTTTTTGTAATTTATTATGTTTTTTGTGTACATTTTTACTATATTTATACCCAGCGTACTAGTACTAGTACAAGGGTATATTAATTTTGTTCACATAACGGTAGTTTGTAACGGAACAAAATAATCGAGATAGATATAGAGTTCCATATATGAAAGTTCTTAGTTTGAAAAGAGGAGTTCATTCAGGCTTGTCCGTCCGTCTGTCCGTCCGTCCGTCCGTCTGTGTACACGATAACTTGAGTAAAAATTGAGATATTTGCATGAAATTTTATATACAGGTTAGGCCAAGGTAGGTTGCTATAGAAAATGGGCGAAATCGGATGAATACCACGCCCCCTTTTTCGATATCGAAAATTTCGAAAATCACACAAATTGACATATCTCGCTAACTGAAACGGCTAAAATGATGTAATTTCATAGGTGACTCCAACCGGCCATCCTCTTATGATTTTTCCAAAAAAATTTATAGTGGGCGTGGCACCGCCCACTTTTAAGTGTGGATTTTTTCAAAATTTGACTGGTCGTAACTTTTAAACTGATTTAGATAGAACGATGAAATTTGACACAATGCATACTTGTATCGTGCTCCAACCATGCCCACTTTCGATATCGAAAATCACATAAATTGAAATAATTCGGTAACGGAAATTAGGTAAATCCTCCTAGGGCCTAATGATTGTTATCCCGTTCTAAAAATTACCGCTTGGTATTGAATGTTCGGTTCACCCGAACTTAGACTTCCTTACTTGTTTTGGTATAAATTTGACTATCTTTTTGTGTAATTTTTACTACATTTATTGTGTAATTTTTACTAAACTTTTTGAGTAATTTTGAAGTCTAATATGTCTAGTTCAGCGAAATCTTGGTTCTCTGTCAGTCTATTTTCATTAGCGAATATTTCTGTAGTTTAATAGCCGCCTTGGATGGCTAAAAAAGGATTAACGCCTGAAAATATGTTTCGAAATTGAAACCAGTGCAACTAAAACGCGTATACTGACCCCATAGTGCACTGTTTTTTAGTTAGATTTCACATTTAGAAGGTTTACGACATCGCTGATTATGAGTCCTATGTTGTCTTTTTTAATTCAAAATGGTGGATCTAACATAGCGATGAATTTTTTAAAAACTAATTTGATTTTATTGAAACTTGTTACTCGGGGGTTTACATATGTGTTTTCAAAATTCGAAGTGGTGGATAAAATATAGCTGGATCCACCATTATGAATTTTGTAAAAGTTATATCGGATTCGTGATCAGCAACTATATGAACCCCCGAGAACCAAGATTCAAAACAATGCCGTCAGTTTTTAAAAAAATCACCGCCATTTTTAATTTGGAAAAAAACTGGCTTCGCAATCGCAATGGGGTCAGAATAAACGTTTTAGTTGCACCTATTTCAATTTCGAAACATATTTTCAGGCGTTTAACTTACACGGAGGGAAATCTATGGATCGAACATCCATAATTATTGATATCACATTAAATAAAAATTGATATTTCTGTCCCATCGATGAATATGGATGTTTCATCAATGCTTTTTTGATAAATCACTATTGAAATGTTATCCATATAAACTATTGATAAATTCTAAATAGTTTAAAAAAACAAAATTTCATATAATTTGACATCTGGTTTCAGTGAGAGTCGAACCAAGCTCGTCTGGCACGTTAGCCCAGTATTCCATCATTCAGCTACGGCATATTATACAATTTTTAGAAAAATGTTCAATGATAAGAAATTCAAAAAATTTTTAATTTAAAAAAACCGCTCCAACAAGTTGTAATATTGTTAGAAAATCCATAGTAAAAATTGTTGAACTATTATGATTATGCGTCCCAGAAAAATTTACATTTCGTCCATATATATTAATGCGCTGTCTCTACCATTATTACTATGCAGTAAATATGGATATGGATATACCGACAATAGAAATTCATATCACGACCATAGATATGGACATGTCGTTCAAATATATTAGTATTCTATCCATAAATATAAAAAATAGTACATCATATCGAAATGGTTGACATGTCATTTTACTTTTTATTGGGAGCAAATAATATTTGATAACTCGCTCATTCTGAATGAATATTGCATCAAACTCGGCGCTATCAATAGTGATATTGTCACAACATTCAATGCATTTCTCTCAGTGTAATAACTGTGAGAAAACCAAATTATTGCTGTATTTAAACATATTAAAATTAAATGAAAACAAGTAAGGAAGTCTAAGTTCGGGTCAGCCGAACATTAAATACCCAGTGTATGGAAACAATAGTAGTACCTATAATTTATATATTTTCTATATATATTATAATTTGGGAAAAACGAACTCAATAAATTTATTAGTTAGTTTATAAAATTAATATTTATTTATGCTACGGTATAACATATATGTACATTGTTCGTGTGCCCTCAAAATATTGCTTATAGTTGAATGCATTTCTTACTTCTAATATACTTACGCCCAATTTGTGACAAAGTTTTAAATTGAAAAAAAATACGTTTGGGCCAGTTTTTCGAATTGCAAATTATTTTCAAAGTTATAGCTATCACCACTTTTCGAAATTCCTTACTTTTTGATGTACTTCCGCTCCCTTAAAGTGCCAAAACAATTTTTTTTGCTAATAGTTACTAATGCATTGTCCAACAACATCATACAAAAGCGCCATCTCGCCACGATGGAGAAGTTAAAAATTGCGAATAATGTCTGCAAAAAAAATATTTTTGCAAAAATTGGAAATGTCCTTTTGTAGAAGACACCATCTTTTATATATATTTAAAAAATTAGCAAAATCGGTTTGACTAATCGTGAGAAAATCATCAAAAAGTGAGGAATTTCGAAAACTGTTGATAGATATAACTTTCAAAATAATTCGAATTTTGAAAAATTGTATACGTATTTTTGTTTAATCGTTCTGAGCCACACTACCAACTTTCAATAAAATACATGGCCGTCGAAAAAATTATAGGTGGCTCACTTAACAAAATTAACTCATCTTTTAGGACTCGTTAATAGTAGACAATTCCTTACAAATATAACTACCAAATTATACTATAATTATACTATTTTAGTTATTTACCTTATCGAATTATGTCAATTTATGTGATTTTCGAAATTATCCATATTGAAAGTGGACGTGATTGGAAGCGATTTCGTTTAATTTCAACAGGTATACTTCCTATAACTCTAGTATACCTTGTGCCGAATTTCACGATTCTACCGTAATCAGTTTAAAACTTACGACCAGTCTTTTAGGTGATTTTCCAAATTTTCGATATCGAGAGTAGCCGTCGTTGGACGAGGATTTTATCCAATTTCATCACGTATACTCCCAACAGTACTAGTATGATTTGTGCCAAATTTCATCGTTCTACCATAATTTGTTTAAAAGTTACGACCAGTCGAATTTTCAAAAATGCCTCCCTTGAAAGTGGGCGGTACCACGCCCACTTTTTAAAATTTAACAGAAAATCATAATAGAATGATAAGAGAGATTCACCTATGAAATCATATCATTTTATCAATTTCAGCTACCGATATATGTCAGTTTATGTGATTTTCGAAATTTTTGATACCGACAAAAGGGACGTGGTTATAACCCGAGTAATCTGTATACCAAATTTCATTCAAATTCCTCAATTTTTACTCAAGTTAAGTTAATTTGTATGATTTTCGAAATTTACGATCTCGAAATAGGGGGCGTGGTTATCATCCGATTTCGCCCATTTTCAATAGCAACCTACCTGGGCCAAAAAGTAACCTGTATATTAAAATTTCATGCAAATATCTTAATTTTTACTCAAGTTATCGTGTACAAAGACGGACGGACGGACAGACGGACGGACATGCCTGAATAGACTCCTCTTTTCAACCTAAGAACTTTCATACATGGATCTTGATTATTTTTGCGCCAGTACATAGTACAGTTATGTGGACAAAATTATAATACCCCTGTACTAGTACGCTTGGTATAAAAATGCCTCCCTTAAAAGTGGGCGGGACCACGCCCACTTTAGAAAATTTATCAAAAAATCATTATATAATGACCCTGGGGATTCACCTATAAAATTATATAATTTTTTCCATTTCCGTTAGCGAATTATGTCAATTTATGTGATTTTCGAAATTTTCGATATCGAAAGTGGGCGTGGTTGAAGGGCGATTTTATCCACTTTCATCAGGTATACTCCCAACGTTACTAGTATGCTTTGTACCAAATTCCATCGTTCTATCGTAATCTGTTTAAGAGTTACGACCAGTCAAATTTTCAAAAACGCCTCCCTTAAAAGTGGGCGGTGCCACGCCCACTATAAAAAATTTATGGAAAAATCATAAAAGAATGACGAGAGGGACTCACCTATAAATTATATCATTTTAGCCATTTCAGCTGCCGAGATAAGTCAATTTGTGTGATTTTCGAAACTTTCGATACCCACACTGAGAGAAATGCATTGAATGTTGTGACAATATCGCTACTGATAGCGACGAGTTTGATGCAATATTCATTCAGAATGAGCGAGTTATCAAATATTATTTGCTCCCAATAAAAAGTAAAATGACATGTCAACCATTTCGATATGATGTACTATTTTTTATATTTATGGATAGAATACTAATATATTTGAACGACATGTCCATATCTATGGTCGTGATATGAATTTCTATTGTCGGTATATCCATATCCATATTTACTGCATAGTAATAATGGTAGAGACAGCGCATTAATATATATGGACGAAATGTAAATTTTTCTGGGACGCATAATCATAATAGTTCAACAATTTTTACTATGGATTTTCTAACAATATTACAACTTGTTGGAGCGGTTTTTTTAAATTAAAAATTTTTTGAATTTCTTATCATTGAACATTTTTCTAAAAATTGTATAATATGCCGTAGCTGAATGATGGAATACTGGGCTAACGTGCCAGACGAGCTTGGTTCGACTCTCACTGAAACCAGATGTCAAATTATATAAAATTTTGTTTTTTTAAACTATTTAGAATTTATCAATAGTTTATATGGATACCATTTCAATAGTGATTTATCAAAAAAGCATTGATGAAACATCCATATTCATCGATGGGACAGAAATATCAATTTTTATTTAATGTGATATCAATAATAATGGATGTTCCATCCATAGATTTCCCTCCGTGCAAAAATTAAAATAATCTAACGAGCCGTTTTGAGAAAACCGCGAAATAACTGCGCTTTTTTGAAGTGCTTCGGAAAACTTCATTTCTTGTCACATATTGGAAAATACTACATATTCTAAAAGAGGAGTAAAACCTCCACCAGCTCCATGTTTTACTTTTAAAATATCTTGCCACTGACACTTGCGAAATGCAATTGAAAGTGCATTTTTTGTTGCTCATACGCCCCGTGCTGTTAAAGACAATTAAAAACAAGTAAGGAAAGCTGTCTTCGACTGTGCCGAAGGCTAAATACCTTTCATGAATAAGCGTCACGATTTTCACTGTTTGATCCCCAGTACAGCCTGTGTGAATTTAACTTTAGCTCATACCGAAATTATCGGAGCTATCGATTATATGGGGACGATGTGTTATATTGGGCCAATCTCATTGATTTGTACACACATTGTAAAATAGCAACATTTACGAAATTTCACGTTCCTACCGATATAATTACAGGAGTTCTCTACCAGAATCCGTTTATCGGAACAATCGATTGTATGGGGGCTATGTGAAATATTTATCCCATTTCAATGATTTTCAACACCGATATTTCGCATATAAATATAGCGATACTTCCAAAATTTCACGTTCCTACCGATATAATTACAGGAGTTATCTACCAAAATCCGTTTATCGGAACAATCGATTGTATGGGGGCTATGTGAAATATTTATCCAATCTCGATGAGTTTCAACATCGATATTTCACATATAAAAATAGCAATACTTACAAAATTTCACGTTCCTACGTGTTTAATTACAAGAGTTATAGCCCAAAATCCGTTTATCGGAATAATCGATTGTATGGGAGCTATATGTTATATTGGTCCGATCTTGCTGGTTCCGACAAATGATTCCTATATTGGAAAATGGTGGCCGCATACAAAATTTCAGCCAAATATCTCAAAATACCGAAATTATCGGAGCTATCGATTATATGGGGGCGATGTGTTATATTGGTCCAATCTCATTGATTTTTAACACCGACATTCCACATTCTAAAATAGCAATAGTTACGAAATTTCACGTTCCTACCTATATAACTACAGGAGTTATCTACCAAAATCCGTTTATCGGAACAATCGATTGTATGGGGACTATGTGAAATATTTATCCAATCTCGATGATTTTCAACATCGATATTTCAAATATAAAAATAGCAATACGTCCAAAATTTCACGTTCCTACGTGTTTAATTACAGGAGTTATAGCCCAAAATCCGTTTATCGGAATAATCGGTTGTATGGGAGCTATATGTAATATCGGTCCGATCTTGCTGGTTCCGACAAATGATTCCTATATTGGAAAATGGTGGCCGCATACAAAATTTCAGCCAAATATCTCAAAAACTGAGGGACTAGTTTGCGTTCAAACAGACAGACAGACAGACAGACAGACGGACAGACGGACATGGCTAAATCAACTCATCTCGTCATCCTGATCATTTCGGTATACTTATTGATGGGTCTATCTCTTCTTCTTCTCATATTTACAAACATCGGACCAAAGTTATAATACCATTTCATGTTCATGAAAGGTATAATAAGAAGAAGAAATTTTTCGAGTATGCAGTTTTATAGATCATTTAATTTTAGTCTAACAAAGTACAAGTTTTAGGTACCTACGACATATCGTTGATTTTTTACAAATTTTTTTCCTAAGGTGTCTCGGTTTTTTTTTTTTTTTGTAAAAAAAAGTGGTAATATGCAGTTTTTGAGTCGAAATGGTCAAAAAAAGATACAAAAGCAGTATTGTGTCAATGGACTTAAATTCAGAAAAGTTTGCAGATTATTACCTAAAAATCTTTTAGAATGTAAATTACCCCGATTCTGTGTGAGGGGGAGTCCACCACTTCCCCCCCCCCCCCCTCTTAAAAACCGTTGAGTTAACCAAACCAATTTTCTGAGTATGAGGGTTTTTAGAGGATCCTCCGTAGACTCTTTACCTATTCTTAGAATTTTTATATTAAGCTTAGTTCTCCCACAATACGCGTTTAAAGCTCAAATGACCTATTTCTTGGACCTCTGTAACTCTGCAATTAGAAGCAATATTTGGAAAAAGTACATGATTCTGAAAGCCTTAACCTTTCTCTTCATCATACAATAGCGTTTTACTATCGTCGATTCATAGCAGACCAGCACGAGCAGATTTTGTTGCACAACTTTTGACGAAAATCGACTTTTTGCCAATTTTGCGAGGTCCATAAGTCGAAAAGTAAATGCGATATAAGTCTTTTGAAGACTGAATATGATAGAATAAACATTTTTCTTTACTATCCCAGCTCAAAAAGTTAGGTGTCAGCTACTAATAAGAAGTTATTCAAGTTTACTTAGATGATCCCAAATAAATTTTTTTTTTAATTCAGAAGTAGAAAAAATTTTAAATTTCAAAAGTAAAAACCGAATTTGAAATGCTTAAAAGAAACCGCGATTATTTAAATGACTCCAGTTAGTGCTATTATTATAATTTTTTATTAAAATAATATAATACATGCTTCGTTAAATATGCAAACTATTGTATGCAATAGTCGCTCGTTTGAGCTTTTCAAAATAAAGCGGGTGATTGCTTGAAACTTTGTGATGTTCCCAAATTTTCTGAAAATCATAGCGCACGTTCTTGATATTTCAAAGTTGACACACAAATATAATTACCTTAAATAAAAATCAGTAAATCACGTGCGTTATCCCATGATGAAAACCGATTAAAAGTTTGTTTATTATGTTTCAAGAAAAAAAAAAAAGAATTTGCATCCTTTAAAGAGGAATTTGAAAAGTGTTTTTGAGGATCGCTACAACAACTATATAGATCATGAGAGTATGCCATCAGCATTATGCAGTACATGCCGAAAAACTAAATACATATGTTTCGAAGCAAAACAATAACGAGAAATTGGAATTACCAGACTTATCAGAGTTTTTAAGAGGCAATCCAGATCTAAAAGCGGTTCTGGAGGCTTATGTAAATGCAAAGTTTGCGAAATAGCTCGAGAATCAGCTGTTAATATATCAAAAAATGAGAAAGTTTCTGGTAAGTATTTAAAATCAATAACTTCAACAAACTAAGGAAAAAAAGGTGCTATTTAACACGTTTGTATTATAGGTGATTTAAAATCTAAAAAACCTGTTGAAGTACGCTTCATTAAGTGTTTAAGTGTTGTTGGCAAGGGAAAATCGCACGTGTGCAGTCAAAACTCACAATTGCAGGTATTATCAACCTTCGTAGAAAGTATGCCTTTGAAGCAGCAAAGCCAGTTAGTTTCAAAAATTATAAAAGGACAAATGTGTGACACTACAAGTACTACATTAAGTTTAGCCCAAACTAACGGACCACTACTAAGTCTCAAGGTTGGAAAAGAAAAAAATCGTTGTTTACTTCCAGCACAGACCTTTACAAAAATAAAAACGTATCTGAGCCTAAGTAATGAAAAGGTTTTCAAGATTGCTTCTTCATTACGTAATGCTACGCAATGTTGAATTATTGTAGAAACTGGTTTAAAACCAAAAATTATACTACAGACCCATCGTGTCGATGATTTTTTCAGCTATGTTGTTGTTGTTGTAGCGAGGTGTAGCCCTGCCTAAATGTCAGACAGGGTCACCCCGAGTGTATTGCTCTTGGCCGGGTCGATATAAGAAAACGGCCCGGGTCGTTTCGGCACGATGGGTACAGCACTAGTACTGGTACCGTTCTCGTAGAACCGGCAATACAAGAAACTATAAAGAGTTTTCCTTCGTAAAAAAACTGGCTAAAACTTCATCAAATGCAACCGAATCCGTAGTATATTGCACAGATGTATCAAATTTTATTTCTTTCATAAAAAGTGAAAGGCAAATAGATATGCGCTCAAGCAATCAAGACGAAACTCACTTAAAATTTGGCATAGATGGTGGAGGGGGGTTTTTAAAGATCTGCCTTTCCATTCAAACAAAAACAAATTTTACCAAGCGCAGTGAAATTAAACGCCGAAAATATAATGACGAATTGGGCTCAAACAAATTCAGGGACAGTGGTGTAAAAAGATTATTTTTACTAGCTATAGCCCCACATACCCAAGAGAATTATGAAAATGTTGCGCAGTTGTGGTCAGAGCTGAATATTAGTTCTCTAGACTGTTCAATTGCAACCGATTTCAATTGGCAAATATGTTAATAGGAATAATGTGGCATAGCAGCCTGCATCCATGTACTTATTGCTTCGCGAAAAAGGACGAACTACCGACGAATACAGGACTGTGGAAATACGTTGGAGAATTACAAAGCTTGGATTAAAGCGGGGGCCTCGATGAAGGATGCAAAACATTTTAAAAATTGTGTAAACCCACCACTGATTCATACGATTGAAACTAAAAAATTTCTTCAAATAATTCCCCCGCCGGAGCTTCATTTGATGATAGGAATTCTTAATACAATATATACTCTCATTTGGTGAAGGATGTCGAAAACGACATAACCTGGGCAAGTGACTGTCAAGTTCAACGCGAAATGACTCATGGGAGTCCAGCTTTCAAAGGAAATTCGTGCAAAACACTCTTAAATAATGTTGACATTCTACGTTCATATAACAGCATTGGCATCTTAAAATATGTTAGAGTACTTGAGGATTTCAAAAGAGTCGTTCACTCATGCTCTGCAACCAATCTGGCTGCGGATTACGAACTTTGTATAAATGCGTTTAAAACCAGTTACTTGCATCTAGAAAATCCCTATTACACCGAAAGTTCACGTAGTGTTCTTTCATATCGAACAGTTTTGCAAATTAAAAGAAATGGGCCTAGGATAGGAGCAGGCAATGGAATCCAGTGCACTACGATTTTCAGAAAATTTGGGAACATCACAAAGTTTCAAGCAATCACCCGCTTTATTTTGAAAAGCTCAAACGAGCGACTATTGCATACAATAGTTTGCATATTTAACGAAGCATGTATTATATTATTTTAATAAAAAATTATAATAATAGCATTAACTGGAGTCATTTAAATAATCGCGTTTACTTTTAAGCAATTTCAAACTCGATTTTTACTTTTGAAATTTAAAATTTTTTCTTGTGAATTTAAACTTGAATAACTTCTTATTATTAGCTGACACCTAACTTTTTGAGCTGGGATAGTAAAGACAAATGTTTATTCTATCATATTCAGTCTTCAAAAGACTTATATCGCATTTACTTTTCGACTTATGGACCTCGCAAAATTGGCAAAAAGTCTATTTCCGTCAAAAGTTGTGCAACAAAATCTGCTCGTGCTGGTCTGCTATGAATCGACGATAGTAAAACGCTATTGTATGATGAAGAGAAAGGTTAAGGCTTTCAGAATCATGTACTTTTATCCAACTATTGCTTCTAATTGCAGAGTTACAGAGGTCCAAAAAATAGGTAATTTGAGCTTTTAACGCGTATTGTGGGAGAACTAAGCTTAATATAAAAATTCTAAGAATAGGTAAATATTCTACGGAGGATCCTCTAAAAACCCTCATACTCAGAAAATTGGTTTGGTTAACTCAACGGTTTTTTAAGAGGGGGGTGGACTCCCCTACATCCTAAAAGATTTTTAGGTAATAATCTGCAAACTTGAATTTAAGTCCATTAACAGAATACGGCTTTTGTCTCTTTTTTTGACCATTTCGACTCAAAAACTGCATATTACCACTTTTTTTACAAAAAAAAAACCGAGACACCTTAGGAAAAAAATTCGTAGATACTTAAAACTTGTACTTTGTTAGACTAAAAATAAATGATCTATAAAACTGCACACTCGAAAAATTTATTCTTCTTATTTTTAATTGTCTTTAACAGCACGGGGCGTATGAGCAACAGAAAATGCACTTTCAACTGCATTTCGCAAGTGTCAGTGGCAAGATATTTTAAAAGTAACACATGGAGCTGATGGAGGTTTTACTCCTCTTTCAGAATATGTAGTATTTTCCAATATGTGACAAGAAATGAAGTTTTGCGAAGCACTTCAAAAAAGCGCGGTTATTTCGCGGTTTTCTCAAAAACGGCTCGCTAGATTATTTTAATTTTTGGGTGAATCATGTTTATTAAGCGTATATTATCATAAAGTAAAGCCAAAAGTTTTGACCTCGGGCTTTGAAGTTAAAATCGATTCAGGCGGGCCGTGCATCTAATTATAACTTTCATGAAGATGAAATGGTGGATATTATAACTTTGTTCCGATGTTTGTAAGTATGAGAAGAAGAAGAGATGGACCCATCAATAAGCATACTGAAATGATCAGGATGACGAGATGAGTTGATTCAGCCAGGTTTGTCTGTCCGTCTGTCTGTTTGAAAGCAAACTAGTCCCTCAATTTTTGAGATATTTGGCTGAAATTTGGTATGCGGCCACCATTTTCTAATATAGCTCCAATACAATCGATTGTTCCGATAAACGGATTTTGTTAGATAACTCCTGTAATTATGTAGGTAGGAACGTGAAATTTTGGAAGTATCACTATTTTTTTATATGTGCAATATCGGTGTTGAAAATCATTGAGTTTCGGTTTTGTAGCACGATTCGGTTTCGGTTCCGGTTTCCTTCTTCAAAATTTATTTCGGTTTCGGTTCCGATTTCGTTCCGGTTTCGGTTTCCAAATAAAAACACGAACGCCAAAAAATTTTACAAAACTTATGTGTGGGCGTGGCCTTCTTGCTCCTCTTAGTTGACTTTCTTTTTTTTTTTTTTGGAAGTGTTTTTTTTTTTTTAATTTCTTAAACAAAACAATTAGAAAACCAAATTTCGAAAGGTTCAACTTCGAACTTCGAAAACCCGTAACTTAGTTTTGGAGGCTAACTTCGAAAAACTTTAAAAAAAGTTGGTTTGGTCCAATACCCAGCCGGCTGCTGTGCATTGTAATAAATATTATTAACGCTATGTATTGATGAAATTTCTGCAATATAATTTAAAAAAAATACCACTTTTTCTAATAGAAAAATATTAGAATGGAAACTAAATGAAATAAATCGTCAAAATATAAGATACGGGCTACTAAACACATTTTTCTCGGATCTCGTAAATTTTTGTCGATGCCATCATCCAGCTATATGTAGTTTAATTTCCTCTTTAGGAATTTGATACTGAGGTCAAAACGTGCTCGACAATCTTCCATGAAAGCTTTCCAGAGTACCCTTTGGTAAAAGAAAATATGTTCCCATAAAAAGAAAAAGGCATACAAAAAAATTCAAAACCGTTTGGAACCGGTTCCGGCTTTTGAAACGGTTTCGGTTTCGTTCTTTTTCAGATCAAAATAACGGTTACGGTTTCGGTTTTGAAAAATGAAACGGTTTTAATCGGTTACGGTTTCGGTTTCGGTTTCAGTCCTTGGTTCCAATAAACGGATTTTAGTAGATAGATTAGAGAGGTAGGAACGTGAAATTTCGTAATTATTGCTCTTTTAGAATGTGGAGTGGCGATGTTAAAAATCAATGATATTGGACTAATATAACACATCGCCACCATATAATCGATGTTGTTGTTGTTGTTGTTGTTGTTGTTGTTGTTGTTGTTGTTGTTAACAGCAAAACACTCCCCGAAGGTTTTGGGGAGTGATGCCGAAGTTGACAGTCCTTGGCCGGATATGACCCCGGTACGCTGCGGTACTCCCTTGCGGTACTGCCCGACTGTCGTGGTAGCGATTTGGTATGACCAGTGGAACCTTCTAGGTCATGTCATCCCTCCATCCGTGAGGAAGAAGAAGATAGGTAATGAGAGGTGAGAGGAATCATATATATCATCGAGTAACACGTCATTACCTATGTGCATATTAGTCGCCTCTTACGACCGGTATTCCTACCTCGGGCATATTCTAAACCCCTAACCCGCAGGGGGTACCATATAATCGATAGTTCCGATAACTTCGGTATGAGCTAAACTTAAATTCACACAGGCTGTACTGGGGATCGAACAGTGAAAATCGTGACGCTTATTCATGAAAGGTATATAACCTTCGAAACGAAAAATAAAATAGAATAAAAGAAAAAAAATTAAATTAAGAAAAAAAACTAATATGTATTTAAAATAAAAAAAATTTAATTTGATTAAATAAAACAAAACAAAAATAAAAAAATATCTCAAAAAAAGGATAAATATGTGTAAAAAAAAATTTAATAAATCTAATGAAGTTAACAAAATAAAAGAAAACAACCTACAGGGGTTTTCCGACTCAAAACGGCACGTGCAAGCCAGATGAATTTTTTCTTTTTTTTTTTTGATGAGAGCGACCTCGCTTAGAACAATTATTTTCATATTTTGGATTCCGATAAAGTCATCCATTACTTTCTTTGTTTTCATATTTTCTAAGCAAATTTTTTGGCTGACTGATACCCATTTTTGTTGCATCACTGAAACGAGCTGTGATATTAAAAATAAAATTACTCCATACTGAGACTGACATAAACAAAAATACAAACATGTAAAGCCGAAATGCTTTAATCTTTCTCTTCCTCAAGTGGCTCACTTCATACATCTGTATTGCAACTTGTTTTTCTAGCTCCACCAAATGTCTTGTACAACTTTCATCTTTCCCCACCACTGTTCACTTGATATTTTTCGTCTTCTACACTCATTGTTTCATGCTTCAATTGTTGACCAAATTTATTTGCATTGTGTTAGCCCGCATTTCTGTGGTTAGCCAAAGTGTCGACATTGAACTCCAAGCAGTGCACATTCACCTCAACCAAATATATTTCTTAGATAATCATGATGTTTGTGTGTTTGTACGCAACTTAAGTGTATTCTGTTGACAATGGCTTCCTTTTAACCTCTTAACTGGTGCATATTGATATACAATTGAACAAAATGTATATGTGCGCTGACAAACATCTGACCATTGCCATTTGTTAAATATCTACAATTTGTATTTGTTTAGCAATTTTGCATTTATTTGCATTTACAACTTGAGGGTAAATATTTGTGACCGTATTTATCGAGACTTGCAACGAACTTGTGCAACTATATACATACTGATATGCTGATTTAAGGCAAAATTTTCTAGGTGTATATATGGATGTACATCTCCAAATCACCTTACGACACATCGTAAGTCAATATTCGCACAGTAAATCAATGTATGTTTGCATCTGTATAGTGCATTTCGTTGCACTGAGATGCACACACACACACCAAGAAAACTGTTCCATTTGACGGCATATTTGTTGTATTGAATAATTTCCTCGTTGATTTCAATTTATCTACTTCATTGATTTATAACTTTACACTTTGTATCCTTAGGCGAGCATTTATTTATTTGTGTGACCCCAGTTCTTGCGGTAAACATAGGCCACATTGGCGGACCTACGATCTGGACTCGCTCTGTAAAACCTGCAGGTAACAATTTAATAAAGTTAAAAGCCTCGACAAGGAGCCTCAATGGCTCAAATATAAAGTTAAACTTGGGGCCATCAAAACAGCTCTGGAACATAGTGGCATATGCAGACGATTTAGCCATTGCATACAGGGACAAATTCCCACAAACTCTGTGTGACTTGATGCAAGTTGCACTGCGAGAAATTTCGTTCTTCGTTCTTTACACCAACCGGGTACAAAACACCACCGCTGGACCTACCAGAACTTAATGGCGTTAGCCTGAACTTGGCTGATAAAGCCAAATTCTTGGACACAGTTCTGGACAGGAAGTTAAACTGCAAGGAGAATATTCTTCAGCGCCATAGGAAGGCGTGTGTTGCACTTTAGACGTGCAAAGTGGGGTCTCAGCCCCAAAATATGCAGATGGGTCTACACTGCAATTATCCGACCTATCATGCTATATGGAGTCGTGGTGTGGGAGCCTGCGCTGAGCAAGGCCATAAACCTGAATCTGTTTGGTAAAGTCCACAGATCAGGCAAGATCTGAATTAGCGGCACGCTTAGAACAACGCCCAACGAAGCTCTTCAGGCCAGTTTAGGCATTTTTCCACTCGATCTGGAAGCGTACCGGGCAGCAGCGGCAGCGGCTTTGCGTTTAAGGTAAACGTCTGGCTGGGCGCAAGCACAACTGGACACTCCAGTATTCTGGGATCTTACAGTTTTCTCCCTCTAAGCACAGATCGATGTGCGGCCACAACAGTCGGAGACAGCTGCTTCAAAACAAACATTCCCAGCAGGGAGGAATGTGAGAGGATGGATCGGTGCCCCGCCACTAATGGCGGCATTTCTGTTTACACTGACGGCTCGAAGCCAGACGGCAGAGTTGGAGGAGGGCTTTATTCAAGGGATCTGGAACTTGAGCTCCTTCAGACTACCTGACCATTGCAGCGTCTTCCAGACTGAAGTCTCATCAGTCTTGGATGCCGCGGCCTGGATAAGTGAACGCGCTATCGGCGAGGATATCAAAGCTCTTGGCTCTTATTCGTTCAACTCTGAACTGTCCTCAGCTGTCGCCGTTTGCCACATGCAAGCTGATGCTGAAGGAGTACACACCCCGTCAAGACAACGAAATATGGCAACAATCCCCAGGGTGCCGGATATCCAAACAAACCTGGCCAAAATGGGATCATAAAAGATCTGGAGACATTCACGCCCTAAGAAGGAGATATTAAAATGGCGTTTTATCTGGTATGCTCGCAGAAAGGCTAGGTATACCCTACTGACGATGCTGTAGGAGCTGCAAATATGATGAGGGGACGAAACGGTGAAGCACCTGATCTCAACTGCCCGGCTTTAAACGTCGCGAGAACGCGCTTTTTGGGAGTTCCCTTTCTGGATAGCCTACGCCAGATCGCGGAGCTGGACATCAAAGACTTGATGGCCTTCATAAAGTCATCTAAGTGGTCCGAGGAGGAGTAATGGTGTCGGTTTAGAGGTGCCAGTCCCTAAGTGTGCCTCTGCGGCAGCCACTTGAACCTAACATAACCCCAGTTCTTAAAGGTTGCATTGAAGTCCATTGCTTGAAAGTACCTACTCGCAGATAGTTAAAGTATTTTATTGGGAACATAGTGAATACCTATGTACCTATGCGTTTTCTTAATACTTTCAAAATTTTAAGAGATCCCTACATAAGAGCTCCCAAACTGTTCATACCATTACTCTATCATTGCATTTTGAATTACCATTAATTTCTAATGCTACTTATTTTAAAAAAGTTTAGAAGAATATTTTTCACCAATCATATCCCCAAACTCGTATCTTTATGCCTATCCACTCCTGATATTTGAAAACTTTTTAAATAAATTTCGATTTTCTTTAAAATCATTCCTTGAATATTTGCCTCCACCAGCTTGTTCTCTCAAATAATTACTTTACCAAGAACAAATTTTCGAAAAACCTCAAACACATGTAAATATTAGCAATATTTACACAAGGCAATGTGTAAACAAGGCCATATCTATATTTGCACGTTTTTCCTATTTCTATAAAATGCAGGTCAGCTGAGCTATTTTAACATTTACCATTTGTAATAGAATTATTCCTTCAACTCAGTTTGCAACATTTTGCAAACTTCTTGCAATATTCTAATACAAATATCTTTCTAACAAATATACTTCCAAACCGATCTAAATACCTACATATATGTATTTGTTACTGCATACAGGTATTTGCGTACATAGCAATCAAGCAAATTGCGTATTACCATTTGTAGCTTCCGAACTGACAATGAGTGCAACTGTATGGGAAGAATGTAGGTACTGCTGCAGTTGCATGCTGTGGGTGTGTTGTGTACGGGGTTCAATCCTCGAGCTACCAAGGCAGTCAATCGAAAGACACAGCCGGTCAGTGAAGCCAACTAAAGGTGATTCGGCTTAACTACTACCAACGTAGCATATGTATGT
>CAXKVI010000004.1:88226366-88276366 GCA_964058755.1 Campiglossa producta | reverse complement strand
GTGGCACCTCCCATACAAACTAAATTTTTCAAGAAGAATATCTATGAAAGTGTTCAAGGTAGGGACCTGAAAATTAGTATAGACTTATCTGATATCAAAAGCTTTCTCACACATAAAAAAGAGGGTTATCATAAAAGGGGGCGTGGCATCTCCCATACAAACTTAAATTTTCAAGCAGAATATCTGTGAAAGGGTCTAAGGTAAGGACCTGGAAATCTCTATAGAGCTATAGGATATCAAAACCGTAAGTAGGGGCTGTGTGAAAAGGGGGCGTAAAGATGTTTTGACTCCGCGTATTCCAATGATTCCAACAGATTTGCCTTTTGATTGTAAGCGAACTCAATTTCCCATACGCCTTGCTTTTTCTATTACAATCACTAAGGCTCAAGGTCAAACACTTCAATTGTGTGGAATTGACCTAATTTATCCATGCTTTGGGCATGAACAACTGCATGTAGAATGTTCGCGAGTAGGAAGCCATCGTTACTGTATATTTATACACCGCATGAAAATAAAACCAGAAATGTTGTGTATCAGAAGGCTTTAGAATAAGTTGTTAGTTTACAATAATTAGAGTAAGTTACTAAAATAAAACAAGTAAGGAAGTCTAAGTTCGGGTGAAACCGAACATTACATACCCAGCTGTGCACATAAAGTGGGCGTGATCGTTCACCGATTTTTCTTATTTTCTGTGGTAGTACTCTACATAAACATAACATGCCTGGTACCTAGTTTCGTAAATCTATCTCACACCGTTCTGAAGTTGTTAGCAGTCGAATTTAAAAATTGCTTGACTCATAAGTGGGCGGTGCCACGCCCACTTTCCAAAATTTTGAAAAAATTATGTAAAGAATATGAAAGTTGATGTATGTACCAAATTATATTATTATAGCGAAATCAGTTAATTAGATATGGACTTTTCAATATTTCCACCTCCTTTCAATATAACTTTTATGAAAAAGTAGGCGTGGTCGCGAAGCGATTTCGTTTATTTTCTATAGCTGAATTTACCACAACAATAGCATGTCCTCTACGAAATTTCGTTATACTAGCATAAACTGTTCTGAAGTTATTAAGAGTCAAAATTTTAAAATTTCTTCAAATATACGTGGGCGGTACCACGCCCCCTTTTCAAAAATTTTTATAAAATCGGCCTTAGGACATCTAAATCAATACATATTGCAAATTTTATCATTGTAGCTGCTTCTAATATTGAATTAACCCATTTTATACGTTTTTCGAAATTTTCGATATCGAAAAAGGGGCGTGGTTATGGTCCGATTTTACCCATTTTCAATAGCAATCTATTCTGAACCCAAATAAGTACGCATGCCAAATTTGGTGAAGATATCTCATTATTTGCTCAAGTTATCGTGTTAACGGACAGACGGACGGACGGACGGACGGACGGACGGACATGGCTCAATCAAATTTTTTTTCGATCCTGATCATATTGATATATGGAAGTCTATATCTATCTCGATTCCTTTATACCTGTACAACCAACCGTTATCCTAACAAAGTTATAATACCCTGTGTACAAGTACAGCTGGGTATAAAAAAATTGTTATTAGAATAAGTCACAAAATAATGGCCGACCATGAATTAAATGATGAAACAAAAAAAAACATTAATTTCTATTTTTCTTTCACCCAGCGGGAGAGAATATCAGTTTACGTTATTCAATTGAATGAATTAACAGCAATTGCTCGAAACATTTGATATTTATTTCAATTTGATTGTAGTCAGGCTCAGTCAGTCGATTTAATTTTATTGATTGATTTAAATAATTAAAAGCAATTAAAGCAACACTTCTATAAATACAATTATCAAATGAAGTCAATCAGAAACATTGCATAAAATTTGCATCCTGATATTGAATCAATTATTGAGCAGAGAAAGGAATTCTTTTGTCTAAAGGAAATATCAAAAACATGAGCTTACATTGTTTTCTACCAATCATTCGTTTAGTCTTGTTTACATGTGAGTAGTAGTCAAAACTTACCATTTGAGATCATTGGGAGCTCATTAAAATAGATCAGCTTTCACCTTCTACAATGATGCATATAGACAAAATCAACCTTACCGTGCGAAGTAGAGCAATTCCGCCTAATATGCTAAAGATACTCACCTTCAAACAGGTATTCCAACTTGTATTTGATTTTTTTTTGTTGGCTAGTAGTCACTTTCATCTCCCTCAAACAATCAAGTTTTTAATTTGAGAAATTACCTTTGAAATTGACATTTAAGTGTGACAATGATATGCACTCGCTTGAAACAAACCATTCGCACCTACGTACATACACTTCTAAAGCCTTATATTATGACAGAACAGCAACAGCATAAAGTGTTGCCACACTAATTAAAATAAACATTGTGCACACATCTACATACATCACCTAATGCATACATTTGCACTGTAACTTTCGCTTTACACCCGCAAACAATTCCGTTTTATGAAGTTGTACCCGTTGTAGCTGTTTTATTGCATTTGTATATGCATTAGGGTGATTCAAATAAAAAAAAATTGGTTTTTTGTTCGTCTTATCCCCTTAGGTATTGATGAGAAAATAAGCCTTGCAAAAAATTAGCTCTCTAGCTTAACCCTTAGGGGTGGCTATTTTTTTTGCCCTTTCCCATACATTTTGTAGGGAGAAAAATGGCCTTCTTTAAGTAAATTTTCTTAAGTAAATTTTCTTTTAATTTTTGAAACTTTTTTCCAAATATTTTTACATACTCTTAAAGTTGAAGCTTCCAAAATGGTAAGCCATGTTCGATTATCTTAACTATTCAAATAATTACACACATTACAAAATGTGTGGGAAAGGGCGATTAAAAATAAGCCAACCCTAAGGGTTGAGTTAGATGCGCTAATTTTTTGCAAGGCTTATTTTGTCATCCATACCTAACATTTTAGGGGGTAAGACCAGTTCGACATTATTTTTGAAGCACCCTAATATGCATACTAGGGAGATTCAAATAAAAAAAATTTTGTTCTTTTTTGGGTCTTACCCCCTGAAACTATAGCTATTGATGAGAAAATAAGCCTTGCAAAAAATTAGCGCTCTAACTTAACCCTTAGGGGTGGCTATTTTTTTCGCCCTTTCCCATACATTTTGTATAGGGGAAAATGGCATTTTTTTTTTCAAAGTGAATTTTCTTTCAATTTTTTAAACTTTTTTCTAAATATTTTTGCATACTCTTAAAGTTGAAGCTTTGAAGCTTCCAAAATGGTATGCCATGCGCGATTATCTTAACCATTAAAATAATTACAGCCATTTAAAATTGACTAGATTTTATACATGTTACTGTGCATGTGTGTGCAATAGTACAAATCTCAGTCATTTCAAATGGCTGTAATTATCTTAATAGTTAAGATAATCACACACGGCATACCATTTTGGAAGCATCAAAACGTCATCTTTAAGAGTATGTAAAAATATTTTCAAAAAAGTTTCAAAAATTAAAATAAAATTCACTTTAAAAAAATGCCATTTGTCCCCATACAAAATGTATGGAAAGGGCGAAAAAATAGCCACCCCTAAGGGTTAAGTTACAGCAAGGCTTATTTTCTCATCAATACCAAAATTTTTAGGGGGTAAAACCAAGTCGACATTTATTTTGAATCACCCTAATGCCTACATATGTAGTTGTATGTAGGAGTATGTGTATACGAATTTATGCGCTTTGCTGCGGTTGTATTAGTGGTAGTTAATTTGTTTTGTTGACTCAGCCAAACGTGTAATGAATGCTTCAAAATGGTTGTAAACATAAAAGTACAATCATACCCTGTAGTACAGCTAATGCGATCGTATCTAGTTCTTCACTAGTTCAAAAGTATCACATAAGATGAAAGAAGGTGGAATAAAATAAAATAAAATCAAATAAAATAAAATAAAGCAAAATAGTATAAAATAAAATAAAATAAAATAAAATAAAATAAAATAAAATAAAATAAAATAAAATAAAATAAAATAAAATAAAATAAAATAAAATAAAATAAAATAAAATAAAATAAAATAAAATAAAATAAAATAAAATAAAATTAAAAAAAATAAAATAAAATAAAATAAAATAAAAAAAAAAAAAAATAAAATAAAATAAAATAAAATAAAATAAAATAAAATAAAATAAAATAAAATAAAATAAAATAAAATAAAATAAAATAAAATAAAATAAAATAAAATAAAATAAAATAAAATAAAATAAAATAAAATAAAATAAAATAAAATAAAATAAAATAAAATAAAATAAAATAAAATAAAATAAAATAAAATAAAATAAAATAAAATAAAATAAAATAAAATAAAATAAAATAAAATAAAATAAAATAAAATAAAATAAAATAAAATAAAATAAAATAAAATAAAATAAAATAAAATGAAATAAAATAAAACAAAATAAAATAAAATAAAATAAAATAAAATGAAATAAAATAAAACAAAATAAAATAAAATAAAATAAAATAAAATAAAATAAAATAAAATAAAATAAAATAAAATAAAATAAAATAAAATAAAACAAAATAAAATAAAATAAAATAAAATAAAATAAAATAAAATAAAATAAAATAAAATAAAATAAAATAAAATAAAATAAAATAAAATAAAATAAAATAAAATAAAATAAAATAAAATAAAATAAAATAAAATAAAATAAAATAAAATAAAATAAAATAAAATAAAATAAAATAAAATAAAATAAAATAAAATAAAATAAAATAAAATAAAATAAAATAAAATAAAATAAAATAAAATAAAATAAAATAAAATAAAATAAAATAAAATAAAATAAAATAAAATAAAATAAAATAAAATAAAATAAAATAAAATAAAATAAAATAAAATAAAATAAAATAAAATAAAATAAAATAAAATAAAATAAAATAAAATAAAATAAAATAAAATAAAATAAAATAAAATAAAATAAAATAAAATAAAATAAAATAAAATAAAATAAAATAAAATAAAATAAAATAAAATGAAATAAAATAAAATAGAAAAAAATAAAATAAAATAAAATAAAATAAAATAAAATAAAATAAAATAAAATAAAATAAAATAAAATAAAATAAAATAAAATAAAATAAAATAAAATAAAATAAAATAAAATAATATAAAATAAAATAAAATAAAATAAAATAAAATAAAATAAAATAAAATAAAATAAAATAAAATAAAATAAAATAAAATAAAACAAAATAAAATAAACTATACTACAATAAAAAAAAAAAAAAAAATCAAATTAAATTAAATTAAACACAAAATAGTTGGAAAGGAAAAAAGAGGTTACTCAGTAGTAACAAAAGCTTGGGCCTTCCACAAGATAAACCTACAAACAAGTACCACAAGTTTCCACTGTCATGGCCTATTTCAAATCGTAAACTAGTATATCTAGATATATTTCCTACAGGGTTATACTGTAATGTATTTTTAAAATTTAAACACATATAAATGTGTGTTCTACATAAATTTCTGTATTTATTTACCTTTCTTTTAGTTGCAATTTTTTTCACATTGCTCTACTTCATCCTCACTCACCAAACAATTATAGAGCAAAGTGCATGCGGCCAAATGTCACTAACTTTTCACAATTAAAGTGTGTGGCATTTGGTGCACACACACCAGGACAAACGCACATATAAACACGTCATACTTTACTACATAGTAGCGTACTTCTGATATACAATTTCACTATGTAAACATACTCCCACTCTCATAATTAGAAGCATTATAATTATCCTCTTCACTTTTGTCTATTTCAATTTCATTTTTCACACTCCATAAATATGCAAATTGACACGCTCCAATTAGAAAAGAGTGAGTCGTGCTCTGATTACCACAAAGTATTTTTGCAAATGTTAATACATTGTTTTAAAGAGAATTTTCATTTGTCACTTTTTCGCTCAATCCGAAACTGGGGTCAGTTTTGCGAAATTGGTTCTGGTTTCTGAGAATTTTTTACTCAAGGGAGTAGAAAAGGCGTTTTTGCTATTTTTACTACGCTATCTCTCAACTGCGATCTAGTTTCCTTTGAAACAACTTTTAAATTCTGATTGTGCTACAGTTTTACTTTTGCCGATATCTTTCTTGGAACTTGAGATATTGTTGTCTTAAGATCATTACCTTTGTAATTTTTCTCCATACAAACACATGCGTTCTCATGAGAAGTATTTGAAACATACTTTTCGGTAATATACCTATCAGAGATCGGGTTTAGTCCAAAATAGCATGGTTGAACTGAGTCATGGACCATAAAAATTTTCAAAAATTATGAGAAATATCACTTTAAGAAAATCCAATTTTTCTCCATACAAAATTTATGGGAAAGGGCGAACAAAAATAGCCACCCCTAAGGGTTAAGTAACATCGCTAATTTTTTGTTTCAATCACCATAATGTACATTGCACATACATACATACTTGAAAAATCTCCTTGTTGAATACCATGAACACTGGGTGTTCTCATATCTGCCTCCATTTGGTCCTGCTATCGAAGTGGTGGTCTCCCTCTTCCTCTACTTCCACCGGCGGGTGCCGATAAGAATACCTTCTGGGCCGGAGCGTCTTCGTTAATTCGCACCACGTGTCCTAGACAGCGAAGCCGCTGGGTTTTAATTGGCTGAACTATGTCGACGTCCGCGTAAAGCTCATACAGCTCATCATTATATCTTCTTCGGTACTCGCCGTCGCCAACTTTTAGGGGTCCATAAATCTTTCCAGGAATTTTTCTCCCTAATACTCCCAAATCCGCCTCGTCAGATGCTGTCAGTGTCCATGCTTCTGCACCATATAGCAGGACGGGTATGATAAGTGACTTATAGAGTGTTGTTTTTGTTCGTCGAGAAAGGACTTTACTTCTCAATCGCCTACTCGGCCCAAAGTAGTATTTGTTTGCAAGAGTTATCCTTCGAAATATATTTAGCGGGAGGAAATTCCAAATTGCGGTTAGCCGGAAATCTAGCGTTTTAATAAAAAAGTTTAACGGTTTTCTGGCGGTTTCCTCATACACAACTTCCAATATTCAATTTAAATTTTCATAACCATTCCTAATAATTTAATCTGGCAAATTTCTTTCTTGCTATTATGAATGCAGCTTTTTATTCGAAGAAGTATGACAGCTGCAGCATAGATTACATGGCAGATTGTTAAGGCATAGTTAGTTATCGTTAACGCTAACGCCATGCCCATAACGCTAACGATAACGCTAGCCATCTCCAAAGTGAACAACTAGTCATGCAGTAACCATAACGAAGTGACAATTTGATTAAAACAAAGAAAACGAAAAAAATTGGCAGCAAATTACACATATGCTTACTCATCAAGGTAATACACACGGAAAAGAACAAATAAAAGCTTAAAATGTGCGAAAAATCCCCATCACAAACTTTAAGAGGTTAGGGATATGGCGAAAAATCAAAAACCAATTGGTTTGCTGTGGTATGGTTAACGCATTAGGGTTTTGGTATGGCATTACTAATCGTTTTCATTGATTTCTATAAGTTTGGTTGGAACAGCTGATTAGCGTTATGGGCATGGATGTTTTCTACGGTAAAATTTTTTTTTTTCGAAGGGATATGTAGAACTCAAGATTTATTCAGTAATACACTCAATCTTAATTTCGATAAGTTTCGTGATTTCGAGTTTCCTGTGCATATTAGTTTAGTTAGGTCCCGTACTATTTAAATGAAAAAAAAAATTCTTTAAAGAAATCCCAAAACTATGTGGCATTTTAATTTGACCTAATTTGGTGATCAAATTCAATCTGCGGATGGACGGTCTCGAAAAAACTTGGCCACATGTGACGCATTTGGTGCAGTGTAAATGTAGCTTTAGGTATGTACCTATATAAATTTGACTATGACTATGCCCCCATTCATTTATTTTTCAGACCTCTTTTGCCGATTTTAGCAGTTTTCTAGCAGTATTTTGTAAAAAATTTAGCAGTTTTTACTTGGTGATAGCCGCACTGGTGCAAGCGGCCCTAAGACTGTTGCTGTGGTTAGTCAACTAAGTACATTAAAATGTGAATAATTGCAGTTCTCTGATACCTATATTAATGAGCGAATACAAATATTTGTTTAACTTAATTGCACCATAAAAATTGCAAATGTACAACAAAAATAAAAATAAAAATTTTGCCACTGAAATATCTTTTTTTACACGAAATTCAAAATAATTTTCTGTTTGTAACTTTTATCTACGCTACATGCGTCGCAATCCACACAAACAAACCCACATGGTCCCAGGCAATTTTGTGGCAGGAGAACAGTTTATGAGCTATGCCCAAACGGCACAACTTTATGACCGACATTAATGCAGTCGGAGGCACAAACAAACTAACAAACAGATAAGTTTGCATAAAGCCTCACGAGCAATGAATGATGCTCAGAGTGTGAGGATAAAGGGTAAAGAAACTGTAAAAAATAGATATTGAAAAACCCGTGTGAATTGAGGAATTGCTAGGAAGTTGGAAAGGGGTGCCTGTAGTAATATGGCGGTGACCTGTGTAGCACTTTCGTTTATTGAAAAATTTCGCACAAAACAGGTGAAAGGCGGCGCCGGCAGAGGAGTTGCAATGCAAAGTGCAAAAAGCAAATATTTTCGTGTAAGGATAATATTACATATCGAAAAGTGTAGACGAAATGTTATTGAGAAATACAACTTGGCTGAGTAATGGCAAGCAGCATCATAAAAAATGATATAACGCACCATTAAAAATAAAGCTAGAACAAGTCAACGTGCTCTTTGGGGTAACGTAGTCAATGTGAGAGGGCTACAATAAGTTATAGGTAGTTTTGTGATAAAAAAAAGCATGAATAGAATGCGAAATGTTAAGACAACGAGTAAACAAATATTTTTACTTGAGAGCATACTTTGACAGCGAATATATTGTACTATGGGCTATTTTCGACCAACTCATATGCGGCAAGTAATTAAAAACTACATATAATAAAATTGTAAATGTGTGTCTGTTCGTATGTGTGTTTGTTGCCGTATCATGCCAAAACTGACGAATGGAGGTAATTGAAACTTTCTCTGTTGCTTTAGTAGACGTCTAACTTAAAATTTAAGATATCCCTGATTTCGGTATCTCTACCGGTTTCAGAGTTATCGATCAATATTTGGAATAAAAACTTAATGAATTTAAAAAAAATTTAGTTTTTTTCTAATATATATTGAAACCCTGTTTTATAATTTCTTGCTTTTAAAAAGGTCAAAATCCAAAACTTTAAGAAAAAAATGGGACTCTTCTCTCTTAATTGTTTTCATAAAAAACACAAGAAAATCTTAGACTATTATCGACAATTTTTTCATACAAAAACAAAAAACCATTTCTTGTATTTTTAATGAAAAAAATTTTGAAAACTGTTTTTGAAAAATTAAGGGTCTCATTATGTATGTCGAACGATAGCTCAGACCAAGGCGAATTCATTACAGGTGGCATCCTCCCACCATATGGTTTCTTCTTCTTCCCTGAAAATCAAATCGTAGCTGTCAAATTGCTTATGTTGTTGCTTTGTCTGACATTTACAGCCACAAGGAGTGTGTGCGTGCGTGTAGATCTGAATTCGCTCGAACACACCTGTAATGAATTCGCCTTGGCTCAGACGAACGATTCGTCTGCTTACAATATCGCGTAGCCATCGCATTATCTATCATTTTCATTCGCTCCATAGCTTTTTTAAATATTTTCGACTTTTCTTTGACATAAAAAACAAATATAAAAGAAAATGCGATTTTATGAGCAGGCGAATCGTTCGTCTGAGCTATCGTTCGTCTGAGCTATCGTTCGTCTGAGCTATCGTTCGTCACACATAATGAGACTCTAAATTTTTCTTTTTTTTTATAATTTTTTTGCTAATAACATTTATTTTTAAATTTTTTCATTGTTTGTTATTGTTCAAAAAAATTTTAAACTAAAAAAACTGACAACAAAATTTAAATTTTTGAAAATCCCACCCAGTTATTCAACGGTTTCTGAAGCGTTTGGGTATGCAGCATCCGAGTGTTTTTTTTTTTTTGTTTTTTGGGTTTTTTTAATAACTTAAATTTTTTTCTTGGGTCAAGGAATCATAATTCAATTTTGGCTTTTATATTTGGAGGCGTACAGTTGTACCATAGTGTAAACAAATGAGGTATAGAAAGAAATTTAAAAATCCAACACATCCAAAAGGTTTAGAAAATGATGAGAAATACTCTGGAATTTTTTGGCTGTTGTATAGTGTGTTTGGAAACAAAACTTTAAATGAAATTGAAAAACTGTGAAACTTTGAAAACACTGTTTGTACTTGGTCCTAATCTCATTCATATACATAAACAAAAACAAAATACTATTTTTCGAACACGTTTTTCAATACAAATAACAAATTTTTACTATTTGATTTACACTGTTTCTGTCTCTCACTCGACATATTTTGCTTTGAAACAATTTTTATCAGACTACCCCACGGTGCAATGCCAGTAGAGAAATGAAAGAATTGTGTTGTAAAAACCAAAAGGATTTAAATGATTAGCTTATGCACATATACCAACGAGGAATTTGATACTAAGAAAAACAGTGCCTCGGTATAGATTTAACGTCAGAAGCAAAGACGCCATAAAGGAAATGCAAGCCTGTCTGTGCTAATAAAATATGGGCCCACCCCACTTTATGCTAATCTTGGTGGTTTAGAAGTTTTTACTACAGCTGTGTAGTCGCTAAGATTTTTTATGGTGGCAGTAATACACAAATCTGACAGGTCAATGCAACTCTGCATAGAAATATATGTCGTTCACACCTATATGCAGCCAAATACATACAAACACTTACCTCTTCCTAACGTCTTTATCTCTAATGAGCTTTTATTGCACAAATACGTAGTTTTACGATACCGACCCTGAACCCTGTCTTGAGGCTCCGCACATTCTTTTACACTTGTTGCTTTTGCGAAATGAAACAAGAAGGTGTAATGGTTAATGGTTTTAAATAAAAGCTGTTCGTTTATAGCCTATCCAACATGTGGGTTACTAAATGTAATGTCTTTTTTTTTGGTATTACACATTGTGAGTCGCTCGTAATGCAAAGGCATCAAAATTTATTATTCACCAATCGTGATGTGACATTTTATTCATCCTGGGAGTTTTGCATAAAAATTGTAATTTAAAATAAAATTTATGGATTCAATAAACACACATACATATGTATGTGCATATGTCACACCTTTAATTTCTTGCCAACCTTAGCTCCACTGATCCAAAACACAGTATTTAAGAATTCCAAATCCAACCTACGTATCACATCTAGAGCTAATACGAATTTTTTTATTTTGTTTTACTTTTTTTTTCAATTTTTTCTTAATTTTTTTTTTTTAATTGATTTCTTTTTATTTCATTTTTTTATTTTATTTTATTTATTATTCATTTTATTTTATTTAAATTTATATTATTTTTTTACTTTTTTCAATTTTTTCTTTATTTTTTATTGATTTCTTTTTATTTCATTATTATTTTATTTTGCTTTATTTTTTTGTTTTATTTAATTTTATTTATTATTTATTTTATTTTATTTTAATTTTTATTATTTTTTTTTTTTTCATTTTACCTTAATTTTTTTTTTTTTTGTTATATTATTTTTTTTTTTTTTCATGAAAAAAATTTTTTTTTAGTGAATGGCCCTGTGCCCTCAAGATTTAAATAAATTTCTTGTCGATATCTGAAACAAATTTCAAAATGTGAATGTATTCCAGGTTAAATTGAATATATTTCAAACACATCGAAGTGACCGATGCCCCTTCTCAAGCTAAAGTTGTCATTATATGGTCACTCGATTTCCTCAACCTTAATCAACATCTCACTTATACTGCGTTATAATGGCATACATTTTCCAAGTGACAATTTGTAAATCAATTCATTTTCTGTAAAACCGCCAGAGATAACAATTTAATCCTTTTTACGCAATGAAATGTGTCCTTGAATGGTTGTTGAGAGTGGGAGTTACCCCAACTCAGCTGGTTAATAATTTCCTATGGTGGCGAAATTGAATTGCCAATCATGACAAACAAACAAATATTTGCAACTAGTAAAAATATACACATATGCATGTATGGATGTATTTTTATACATGTAGTAAATATGGGTATATATCGCAATTGATGTCCCATCAGCCTTTTTTTGTTGCTCATTGTCTGCCTCATTTATATAATAACATGCAATTTGTGTGTAAAAATACACAACTTTTTTATCCTTTGTTATACGGAAGCACATCTCAACATACATATGTATATTTATGTAAGCATGAGTGTGTGCGCTTAAGTATATTTGAGCGAAAAAAAGGACCATAAGCAATTTACAACTGTCAAATGGCATACGCATGATTGGCAATGTTTGCGGAAGCAATCGTGTGTTTGTATGGGAATATTTGTTTGTTTGCTTGCTTTTTTTTACCATTGAATTTCCAAGCATTTCCACATTCTCTTTTGACATTTCCGGCATTGCGTCGAAGGAGGTGTTTGTTGTCCAAATGCGTGCCATCTCGATTGCCAAATAACAGAAAGTAAAGGTGATGGCTCAATGCACGCTTGCCTTGCTGGCTTTGCTCCGAGAAATGTCAAAATTCTTTTGAACTCTACTGAAATGTATGAAAGTTGGCCCAGTGGCAGCCTTCCTTTGCTTGCTTGAAGCGCTTCAAAGCGTCGAATAGCCCAAATCTCTATTTGACAGCGCTTTCCACGCTTTACTTGTTTGTCTCATCCTGTATTTCTGACAGCTTTTGAAGCTTCTATTTGGCCATAGAAGCTTTCAAAGCAAAGCAAGGTAAGCCTAGGTAAGCAAGGCAAGCAAATCAAGCCTGCATTGAACTCTTCTGAAATGTATGAAAGTTGGCCCAGTGGCAGCCTTGCTTTGCTTGCTTGAAGCGCTTCAAAGCGTCGAATAGCCCAAATCTCTATTTGACAGCGCTTTACACGCTTTACTATTTGTCTTGTTGTTGTCTTGTTTGTCTAATCCTGTATTTCTGACAGCTTTTGACAGCGCTTTCCACGCTTTACTTGTTTGTCTCATCCTGTATTTCTGACAGCTTTTGAAGCTTCTATTTGGTCATAGAAGCTTTCAAAGCAAAGCAAGATAAGTCTAGGTAAGCAAGGCAAGCAAATCAAGCCTGCATTGGGTCATCACCTTAAAGCTTTGTTAACCTCGCCTGACATTTGCTACCTCAAAACTTTGCGTTCAACTTCAGAGGTATGCTACAATGAACGCCTTGACGCTTCTCTTTTATACATTTCTTTTCGTTATTTTTTTCCTTGCATTCAGAGTGTTTTGGTTAATTTATTACTTTAATAGAGAAAAAATGAATTAATTATTATTTCCTCCAACTTTTTATTCTTTAATTGAAGCAAAGTCATCGACATCTGATTGTCAAAGCAAGCAAAGCAAGCAAAATTTGAGAGTTTGCCAAATTTTAACCTTGCTTCAACTTTGAGGTCTCCAATTTGCCATGCTTCGTTTAAATACCTATACTGAACTTTTCTGTCAAAGTCAAAGTTTGAGGTAAAGTCAAAATAAAGCTTTATGTAACTGACCCTTAAGAGTCATTCACTTGTTACTTCTTGCTTGTAAACACTAAAATGGGTGTTTCAATATTACTTTTAATTGTTTTTTTATATTTCTTTTATTTTATTTTATTTTCTTTTTATTTTTATGTTTTATTTCCTTTATTTTATTTAATTTTTTTTTTTTTATTTTTTTTATTTTATTTTATTTTATTTTATTTTATTTTATTTTATTTTATTATATTTTTTTTTTCCAGTATCATCGAAACATATGTCGGCTTGTCTAGTTCCTGCAGCGCGTAGGTAAATTTTTCTCAAAAAAACACATTTTCATATTTTATTTTATTTTATTTTATTTTATTTTATTTTATTTTATTTTATTTTATTTTATTTTATTTTATTTTATTTTATTTTATTTTATTTTATTTTATTTTATTTTATTTTATTTTATTTTATTTTATTTTATTTTATTTTATTTTATTTTATTTTATTTTATTTTATTTTATTTTATTTTATTTTATTTTATTTTATTTTATTTTATTTTATTTTATTTTATTTTATTTTATTTTATTTTATTTTATTTTATTTTATTTTATTTTATTTTATTTTATTTTATTTTATTTTATTTTATTTTATTTTATTTTATTTTATTTTATTTTATTTTATTTTATTTTATTTTATTTTATTTTATTTTATTTTATTTTATTTTATTTTATTTTATTTTATTTTATTTTATTTTATTTTATTTTATTTTATTTTATTTTATTTTATTTTATTTTATTTTATTTTATTTTATTTTATTTTATTTTATTTTATTTTATTTGTTTATCTTATTTTGATTTATTTTATTTTAATTTAATTTACTTTTGTTTGTTTTGTTTTGTTTTATTTCATTCAATTGTATTTAATTTTTTTTATGTGTTAAGTGGCACCCTTTTTTTACCGTGCTTTTTTTCAAAGGCATCGCTCTACGTTGCTCAATTTGGTAAATTCCGCTTCCAAATAAATTCGCTTTAATAGCGAACAAAAAATTGCAAAATTTTATTTCTAGACTGGTTGACTGCTCACCCTGCCACTGACACTTGTTGTACCCACTAAGAAAACATTCGATGTGTGCTGCACTATAGCACTTCCTCCTTAACCCCGCCCATTTCATTGCTTGTGTTCGCTTGTGTATTTTTTTCAAGTATATTTGCTACTTCTACTTGGCCCACTTCCTGACTGTTGTCATTCAATTGACACAAATGATAAACATGTGCCAATTGATGCAATCATTTTGATACTCCTCTTTTGACTCCCAACACGCCCTTCCGTCGTGCTATCAACCCACAACATAGATTTTCCGTCGCTTTATTCCGACGCACTTCTTATTCTGGCAGCTGTTTGACATTTTGGTTAGCAATCTGTACAAAGCTATCTGTGGCATGGCATGAATAGCGAAAGGATTGGGTGATAATATTTGTAAAATTACCGTTGATGGACTACAAATTTGTGCTTATTTGTGTGCTTCTTCTAATGATCATGTCGTATGTATGTATGTGGATTAGATGCATATGATAGGCTTAAAACCAGTATTTCTGTTGAAGTAGTTTTGATTAAGTTGTATGTTACATTGGCATTAGAATTATTTATTTTTAGATTGTATGTTTGATTGGGTGTTTGGTTGTATTTGTTGATTGCGGTCAAGGCTGTTAAAAGGGGTAATTTGAATCGCTCTAAAATAACGGAATAGCATGGCTTTCGTGTGCTAGCAATTTCGCTTTATTATATCAATTGTTAATCATAATCATGATTTATGTCATTCGAGTATCTGGCTGCTCTTGTATGCCATTTTTTACTTTCTTGTTGTCCTCGTTTACGCCTTCCTTTAATTTCATTTCCTTCTTCTTCATCTTTCCCGCTCTTTGTTTCCTTTCTTTCCTTACCATCCAATAATAAGGGATCTGTTTGTTCTTGTTATACCTTTCATGAAGATGAAATTGTATTATAACTTTCGTCCGATGGTTGTAAGTACGAGAAGATATGGACCCATCAATAAGTATACCGAAATGATAAGGATGACGGGATGAGTTAATTTAGCTATACCGTCCGTCCGTCTGTCTGTTTGAACGCAAACTTGTCCCTCAGTTTTTGAGATATTTGCCTGAAATTTGGTACGCAGCCACCATTTTCTAATATAGAAATCATTTGTCGGAACCAGCAAGCTCGGATCGATATAACATATAGCTCCCCTGCAATCGATTGTTCCGATAAACGGATTTTGGGCTATAACTCCTATAATTAAACGGGCAGGAACGTTAAATTTTGTAGGTTTTGCCATTTTTATATGTGCAATATCGATGTTGAAAATCATTGAGATGGGTTAAATATTTCACATAGCCCCCATACAATCGGTTGTTCCGATAAACGAATTTCGGTAGAAACCTCCTGTAGTTAGATATGTAGGAACGTGAAATTTCGTAACTATTGCTCTTTTAGAATGTGGAACGTCGATGTTAAAAATCAATAAGACATCGCCCCCATAGGAGCCGTTTAAAGCACAAGTGGTATAAGTCCACTTTTCGATTTTTTTTTTTTAGTTAGGCATGTAGCTATGTAGGGGAATATGTTTTCTATATAACACGCTAACAGGGTAGCTCCTAGCTCAAATTGAAACCGAATAACTAGCAGAACTAACTTGTGAAATCAAGGGTACCGCCTATTTGTTGACAACACAAAACCTTCAATATCTCATTTTGAGAAAAGGTGGACATATACCACTTGTGCTTTAGGGGGCTCATATAATCGATAGTTCCGATAATTTTGATATGAGCTAAAGTTAAATTGATTCTGTATTTAAACTTAGGTGTTATTTTAACACCAAAACGAGTCAAAGTAAAAAAAAAAATATTTTTAAGAGTTCTTATATTGATTTCACTGAGAATCGAACTCAGGTGTCTTGAACGCTCAACCCGGGTATCTTTCATGCTTTGTTCTAAATGACACCACACTTTCTCACGTTGCTTTGTTGCCTTCACCGAGAATTGAGCTCACAATATTTGAATGCTGAACGCAGGTTTCTACCATGATGCCATCGTATACGTAGCTTTGTTCTATGGCAGTAATGAAAGTATCTTCGCTGTTGGATTAACCAAAGCAGTTTGTTGTTTTTAAAACGACAGATCCTTCGCTATAACTGCAGCAGTTTGTTGTTTCAACACAGAATTTTGTTTCCTCAACAAAAACTCTGCCAGTTCTAATAGCTTGGATGAGCAATAAATTTAAAACGACAGTTCCTTCGCTGTTGAATTAACTAGAGAAAGTTCTTGTTTTAACACAATAATTAGTTTGATAAAAAAAATTCGGTCATTTTCAAAAAATGTTGTTAATTAAAAATTTACAGATCCGTGACTGTTCAATCAACAGTTGAATGCACTTAGTGCAACAAAAACTTCCGTTCAAATAACCGCAACTTGATCAATCTAACCGAATTTGGTCAACTTCAGGACGAGATTGTTGATTTTACCAGAGTAATTTTTTTCTGTGTATTTCATTTTATTTTATTCGACTACATATGTATGTATATTAAAATTTCATTTGATTATTTTGCGTTTGTGCTTTACTCCCTTTTCGAAAAATACCACAGCTACTCTACTTCAAAATTGCTGTGCTGAAATTTTATTTCATTACTTAGTGTCAATTAAATTTAATATTGTCATGCACGCCTCCATTTGGCTCAACGCTAATGCGCTTATAATTTTTTTAACCGTAATAAAGTTTCGAGTGTTTTGCAAATAAATAAATAAATAATTAAAATTCCAAACACAACTTCAACCCGTTAGTTTAGCATAAATACCAACCAAATTATGTCTTCGTTGAATTAAAATTTAAATGAGTTGAGTTCACGTATTTTTGGCCATTGACTTTGCGTGCAACAACAAAACGCATAATTCACTACGCCCGACTTGTGCCAAACTCCTGGGGGCAACCTTTTATCTTGCTGCGTCTGCCACTGTCTCTAACTGCCCAAGTATTTACATAAATCTGTCGGTTAACAACATGTTGCTTTTATTTTATTGCATAACCTTTATTCTTTTTTGTTCTATGTTTTTGCTGAACCCCTTTACTGCTTGTAGCAGTCCTTCGCCTTTAGTAGCATTTTTCGCCATTTTTCTAGTACCATCCCCCCTCCTGCAAATTCTTGCCCCAAAACCATCAATGCCACATCGTAATTATGTGCTTCTTGTGGCAAGCAACTGTTGCTCCTGCCGCTTGCCACCATCATTTCTACTCCCTCAGGTAATTTTGCAAATCTTTTTATTTATGTCAATGCGCATTTTGTACTCTCATAATATGGTTGTTGTTGTTGTTGTTGTTGTTGTTGTTGCTGTTGTTCTGATGTATTAGTATTCCGCAACGAGCAGAAAGAGCTGGGTGTCAATATCTACAACTAAGTCCTACTAATAACGCGGTTTGGTGGAAAAAGTATCAAGAAAATATAGAAATAAAGTGTAAAGCCACGAGCTCTTAGATTGAGGGTGAACATAATATTTTTTTCCAAAGCTCAAAATACCAGAGTTAAAGGGTTGAAATAATTTCGTATGTATGTATGTATGTATGTACAGAACTCAGCCGGACCAGCTGTCAAGTAAAAAGACAGGTTGCCCTGTTTTGCTTGTATAGAGGGTATGTTATGGTAATGCCTTTCTTATGCTGAAGGTGGGGCAAGGGACCGACTTGACCTCCCCCTTCATACGCCCATGCATATGTGTGTACAATTTTATTTTCTTAGCATCATCATTCCAAATCGCCTTTGTATGGTCCCTTTCGTTGTTTATAAGTTCATAAAAGTCAACGAGTCGTATCACACACACACACACACACATACATACACTCTGTAACGAGTGCAAATGAACTACCATCTTCAAGTGCACACACAATCCATACAATCTCCCCCTTTCTTTGCAAAATACACTCAGCTTACATTGATCTAAAGATGTTACTAAACTTGTAAGAGTCCAATAGTCGTACGACGAACAAGCTTCACACCCTTTCGCAGCATCAAAGGACTTTCCACTCGCATGTACAGCTATCTCGAGTCAAATGTCTTTTTCCTTACACACATGACAATGTTTATCGTCCGATGAGTGTGTCATAAAAAGAATTTTGTAGCAAATTCAATTTTACCCGAAAATACCCTTATGCTTATTGTACAACAAAAGAAAGAAAAATGCACTCACACCTTCACACATATGCAAGTTTTTTTTTTTTTTTTCAGTAAAGTGTAGTGTGGCATGCCATAATGTGTTATTGAAAACCTACACTGCATAGCACTCTGGGGAAAGAAACGCATGGCGCTAAGCAAGTAGAGGTCATGGAGTATGATGCTGGCACCCCTCTGCATTCAAGTATGTAGATAATTATCTTACCAAGAAAAGGATAGCTTTACTGAAAGGGATGATTAGTGTTATAGAATTTAAGTACTTCTCGAGGTCAAAGTTAGTTATTTGTGGGTATTTAAATTATTATTTTTTGGTTAGCTCGACAGTGGAAGTACTTAAGTAGTTCTTTGTATGTATTTTATTTATAAGTTATGGAGTTAAGTGAATTTAGTTTGGTGGAGATGGAGCAAGAGTATGAATCAGTCATCAACGTCTTAAGCAGGGATGTGATAAGTGGGCTTTTCTTACCAAAACTGGTAGGTTTTTTTCCTGTTGGTAGGATGGTAGGACGATTTGAGTTTTGGTAGGTTTTTACCTTCCTTCGAGTAACATCAATGTCTTTCTGCAAAGTCAAATTCTTCAAAGTCAAGTCTCATTCTTCTGTGTTTGAAAGAAGTGACTTTCATAGCAAATATGTATGTATGATCACTTTTGATCTGGAAATTCGTATCACAAATGACGGGGTTTACTTAGGAAGTTATTGCATAGTTAGTTGTTTTTTTTTTTTTCTTTTTTTCAAAATCTGAGTACTTGATTAAGGAAGAATTCAAGAGTGATTTTTTTAGATACTGCAACGCTCCGTCGCATTCTTTGGACCTTTGAAGTCAGTATTTTGCCATGATAATTTTGATACATGCGTTAATAGTGAGTCAAGATTTTAATTCGATTTAACGAATAAATCCTGCAAATAGATAATGTCACAATTGTCTTGGAGTCTTTTTTTAACATAATTTGATGAAACCCGGATATGAGACCTGGGTACAATAAAAAACTCGCTAATTGTATAGATCCTACATCAACTCGAAAAGCACGTCAGAAAATGTCAGGAGAGATACCAAGGACCCGTTTCAGTCCCAGGAATAAGAATCCGCAAGCGAAAACTAATATCGTCAGTGGTTTACAAGATATTTACAATCTTACCTAGTTGAAAATTTTCTGTCAATTTCATGTAGTTGCTGTAATGACAAATTTAAGGTGTTGCCAAAAGTGCAAAAGTGTGTTCTACGCAGGAAAACTGGTAATCGCGAAGCCGGTGTTGGTTGGATCTATACAATTA
Organism: Campiglossa producta; assembly: GCA_964058755.1. Taxonomy (NCBI): domain Eukaryota; kingdom Metazoa; phylum Arthropoda; class Insecta; order Diptera; family Tephritidae; genus Campiglossa; species Campiglossa producta. The sequence continues at coordinate 88,256,362 of CAXKVI010000004.1, read as the reverse complement.
CCAAAAACTCATGAGAAAAGTTTTGATGCCGTGAAAAAATGTTGGTAGGATGACGGCATTTTGGTAGGTTTTTAGTTGGGTGTTGGTGGGAAAAAAATTTTCAAAGTGGCAACCCTGGTCTTAAGCATATTTACTTTCTCCCAAACTATACGCCGCAGAAACTATCAAAACGGTAAAAATTATTTAAAAAAATAGAATCAAATAAAATGAAATAAAAAATTAAAATAAATAAAATTAAGCAAAATAAAAAAAAAATTTAACAAAATAAAACGAAACAAAAAAATTTGAAAAAAAAAAGATTTAAATCAAATAGAAAAATAATATGAAACAACAAATGGAAATTAAACAATATAATATCAAATCAAATAAAATATAATAGAATAAAATAAAATAATATAAAAAAATAAATAGAAAAATAAAATAAAATAAAGTAAAATGAAATAATATAAAGAATTAAAAAAGAAAAAATAAACTGAAATAAAAAATTAAATAAAACGAGCAAAACTAAATAAAATTAAAATTGAAAAAAATTTTAAAAAATTAAAGAAAATAAAAAAAGGATTGAAAACAAATAAAACAAAAGAAAATTAAATTAAAACAAATAAAAATAAAAAAACCAAGAAAATAAAACAAACAAAAAATAAAATAAAGTAGAGTAAAATAAAACAATTAAAAAAAAAAATTTTAGAAAAATAAAAACAAGTAAGGAAGTCTAAGTTCGGGTGAACCGAACATTAAATACCCAGCGGTAATTTTCAGAACGGGATAACAATGATATATGCCCTAGGAGGATTTACCTAAAGTTTTTACTATCTTAGCTATCTTATGTCAATTTATGTGATTTTCGAAATTTTCCATACGTGGGCGTGGTCGGGAAATGATTACGTCCAATTACATCAGGTATGCTCCCTATTATGCTAGTATACCTTGTACCAATTTCATTGTTCTACCTTAATCAGCTTAAAAGTTATGACCCGTTAAATTGTCAAATATGCCTCCCTCAAAAATGGGCGATGCCACGCCTACTCTTGAAAATTTATCAAAAGATCATAATAGGATGACTAGGGGGTTCATCCTACCAAACTATATCATTTTAGCCATTTCCGTTACCGAATTATAGCAATTTAGGTGATTTTCGAAATTTTCTATATCGAAAAAGGGGGCGTGGTTATCATCCGATTTCGCCCATTTTCAATAGCAACCTACCTTGGTCAAAAATTAACCTGTATATAAAATTTCATGCAAATATCTCATTTTTTACTCAAGTTTTCAACCCAAGAACTTTCATATATGGAACTCTATATCTATCTCGATTCTTTTGAACATAAAATATTTCTGCTATTTGAGTGTTGCCACTAGGAAGTTTCTACAGGGTTGCCACTAATATGAACTCGTTTTTAAATTGAGTGAGGTATGCTAATATCAGACGAAAGCTATTTCACTTCTTATTTCAACAAAACTATCTCTAGGTAGAGTTGCTATCAAAGGTATCCACCTAATCCGATTACATACATTTATTATTTGGCATATCACGCACTGTTGGTAAGGGAAACTATATATAAAAACGAACTGATTGCTTTACTGAGAGATATCTGTAGCAAACGAAATTATATGTATGGAAAGCTCGAGTGTTAAACAGCCAAGAAATCAATCAACAAATTTTTGGCCAAGTATGTGACTTTGTATTTCATTAAGATAATTAACCGATATTTGGATGGGACTTGGCTCAATGTGAAAACAATCAAGCCTTAAAACTGATTAACTTACTCATTAGAGAATCCCTGCCAGTGTCGAACAGATTGACACATGAAGACATGCATGGATGAAGGGGGTATGTCGCATTTTGAGTGAAACGAGAAAATTTACTTTAAAGTTTTGCTTAAACATTTGAGGTTTTTTCAAATCTTTATGGAAAACTGACAAAAAAATTATGCAAAGCCATTAAAGACGTTGCATAATATGCAATAAAAAGCATAAGTTTATATTTAGTGTTTTATATGAAAAAATCGGAACATACCCCCTTCTTCCACAATTCATATTGAAAAGTTGTGTACATACCCCCTTCATCCATGAATTATCTTCTACAATTTTCACGATAGCCAAGTTCTGATAAGACAGAAATATAGATATGCATAAAGACTATTCACCAATGTCAAAAACCGAAATTGAGTGAGAATGCGACATACCCCCTTCATCCATGCATGTCTTCACATATCTACAAGCGGTTTACGTACTCAAAGTGAGGATGAATACAAGAGCTTTCACTAACATACATTTGTCGTGGTAATACCATGTATGTGGTCTTACACCCTAAAAAGTTAGTTATTGATGAGAAAATAAGCCTTGCAAAAAATTAGCGCTCTAACTTAAACCTTAGGGGTGGCTATTTTTTTCGGCCTTTCCCATACATTTTGTATGGGAAAAAATGGCATTTTTTTCAAAGTGAATTTTCGTTCAATTTTTGAAACTTTTTGAAAATATTTTTACATACTCTTAAAGTTGAAGCTTTGAAGCTTCCGAAATGGTAAGCTATGTGCGTATATCTTAACTATTAAGATAATTACAGCCATTTGAAAATGGCTGAGTTTTGTACTATAGCACACACATACACAGTAACACGTATAAAATTTAGTAAATTTTAAATGGCTGTAATTATTTTAATAGTTGAGATATTCGCACAAGGCTTACCATTTTGGAAGCTTCAAAGCTTCAACTTTAAGAGTATGTAAAAATATTTTCAAAAAAGTTTCAAAAATTGAAGGAAAATTCACTTTGTAAAAATACCATTTTTCCCCATACAAAATGTATGGGAAAGTGCGAAAAAAAAATAGCCACCCCTAAGGGTTAAGTTAGAGCGCTAATTTTTTGCAAGGCTTATTTTCTCGTCAATACCTAAAATTTCAGGGGGTAAGACCAAAAAAAACCAAATTTTTTTTATCCGAATCACCCTAATGTACATATATACGGTACATCTTAAACAACTCACTTGACGACTAATTGTCATTATTACCGATGTAAAGTAAAATTAAAAGAAATCAAAATAAAAAATTAAAAAATATTTGAATAGGAAAGTACTTCGTCCATATACAATAAAAATAAAGAAAAAACTATTTATTAGCCAAATGAGGAAAAAGTGTTCTTCAAACAAGCTCTAAATCTTTCTAAATCTACATAAATCATTTTCTAATTATTCAAAATTTCAATAAGTTCCCATCAAAAGCATTTAAGCCTGTGCCAAAATTGTCCAAAAGAGCTTTGAAATACAGCAGAAAAATTATGATTTCTTTGCTGCTGTCCAAAAAGAAAATTTCATAGCACAGCTTGAAAGGAATTTGAAGAAATTCTACTCCATTACACTTGAATGCAATATCGGCATCAAATTACTGTTGCATTAAAGTACACACATACACATTTACGTTGGTGCACTTAGTTGCAGTGATTTGATCGAAACATAAATGAATGGGCATAAATTTCATTTTGCAGTATTTTTCGATTGTTTTCCATTTACACTCAACAAACAATGGCACTTACTCGCATTAAATTGTTGCTATATTTGTTGCGTTCTATTATTACTACAATTGTATTGTTATTGTCTTTTTTTCTAGAATATTTACACATTGCTCAATCAGCATTTAGCAAATTGCAAATGTGCAAATATTTTACAAACAATAACAAAAATGATATGTTATACAACAAACACGAAAGGACAATAAATGCTAACAATTGCATGTTGCATGTATGGGCGCCTATGTTGCATGCAACAATGGCAACAAGAGATCAATCTGGGAGTACTTAGACGTTAGCGTGGGTGTGTGAGTGAGTTGTAGACAAGAAATTAAAAATGCAAAATTAATTTCTGCAATCGCAATCGATTTTGCATAATTGTCTGACTACGCACAAACAGTTCCATGAATGTATGGGCATTAGCACATGAAGAAAAATGTGCAGAGGAGAGCTTACGGTGAAGTGCAAAAAAAAAATTTCAGCCTTTTTTATACCCAGCTTACTAGTACTAGTACAAGGGTATATTAATTTTGTTCACATAACGGTTGTATGTAACGGCACAAAATAATCGAGATAGATGTAGAGTTCCATATATGAAAGTTCTTAGGTTGAAAAGAAGAGTTCATTAAGGCATGTCCGTCCGTCCGTCTGTCCGTCTGTGTACGCGATAACTTGAGTAAAAATTGAGATATTTGCATGAAATTTTGTATACAGGTTACTTTCTGGCCAATGTAGGTTGCTATTGAAAATGGGCGAAATCGCATGTGGTTATCACTTTTGCGATATCGAAAATTTCGAAAATCACTTAAATTGATATAATTCGTAAGGGAAATGGGTAAAATGATATAGTTTGGTAGGATTAACCACCTAGTCATTCTATTATGATTTTTTGATAAATTTTTTAAAGTATGCGAGGCACCACCAATTTTTCAGGGAGACATTTTTGAAAATTTGACTGGTCGTAACTTTTAAACTGAATACGATAGAACGATGAAATTTGGCACAAAGCATACTAGTATACCTGAATATACCTGATGAAATTGGAAAAAATCGCCCTCCAACCATGCCCACTTTCGATATCGAAAATTTCTAAAATCACCCAAATTGATATAATTTTATAGGTGAATCCCCCTGGTCATTATATAATAATTTTTTCATCAATTTTTAAAGTGGGCGTGGCACCACCCACTTTTAAGGGAAAATTTTTTGAAAAATCGACTGGTCGTAACTTTTAAAGTGATTAGGTTAGAACGATGAAATTTGGCAGAAAGCTTACTAGTATCGTTGGGAGTATACCTGATCAATTTGGATAAAATCGCTCTCCAAAGACGCCCACTTTCGATATCGAAAGCTTCGAAAATCACCTAAATTGATATAATTCGGTGACGGAAATGGCGAAAATGATATAGGTTGGTAGGATGAACCCCCTAGTCATTATATTATGATGTGTTGATCAATTTTTTATAGTAGGCGTGGCCCCGACCACTTTTCAGGGAGGAATATTTGGACGAAATCGCTTCCCAAGCACGCCCACTTCCAAAATGGAATATTTTGAAAATCAGATGAAAACTACCGCTGGATATTTAATATTCGGTTTACCCGAACTGAGACTTCTTTACTTGTTTAAATTCGATTGGTCATAACTTTTAAACTGACTACGGTAGAAGTTCGACACAAAGCATACTAGTATAGCTTGGGAGTATACCTGTTGAAATTGGATAAAATCGCCCTCCAACCACGCCCACTTTTGATATCGAAATTTTCGACAACAACTTAAATTTGCATAATTCGGGAACGGAAATGGCTAAAATTATATAATTTGGTAGGATGAACCCCGTAGTCATTCTATCTTATTACTTATGTATGTATATGTACCTATCTCCATACCATTTTCCAGGGAGCTGCGATGAACATTTCAAAGATATTCAGACCTAAAAATTAAGCCTGTATGTACATATAGGAAGTGTCACGCCTTTTCCCCAAATTTACCATATTTTTTGTGAGTATAGTATTGATGTCGTTTACCTTCATAGCTGTTTTAATGTTCCCGCCTAGAGATATTCAACCTAAAATGACCTCATGAAGTTTGTATTAGAGGTGCCGCGCCTCTCGACCAAGCCGTTTAAAAGATTTCAGCCGTGATTTTATTTTTGCAGCATGGATCCATTTTAGAGCACTTCACTGTATTGGACACAGTATATCAGTTCTAAACGCATGTGAACCCGATTGCTGTGCTCATACTGCATATGAGAATGATACTTGCTGTATTACTCTCACCCATAATGCTCCACCAATTTTCCCATCCACCCACACTGCTGTTGTTAATTACTGTTGCGCTCTTACTTGAAACACGTCAGCATTGTATATTTTTTGCATACATTTAGGCGATATTTTCACGCTATGTCGATTAAAAACGTATCCGCTGATAGCATTCACTTCATTTTGCATAGTAACTTTATGAAAATTTTGTTATTGTTTTTTGTTTGTTTATTTCCTGTCGCTGATTATTACTTTTTTAACAGTCTACCTTAAACGCCTGCCATTTTACAGTATTCCGATTTTTCTGCAGGTGTTTGTATTGATAGCTTCCAATTGTTTTGGCCGTGAATGCCATTTCAATCTCTCATATTTCGCTATTTTAATTTTAAACAACAATGCTTCTTTCTTTCCACACGCTTGTTGCTTTGAGCTTTTAAAGCTCTTTTCTATGTACTAACAACAACACAAAGAATTTTCATGCTTCAGTGGCATCAGTAACAATAATTTGCAATATGTACATTTGTATGTGTTAAAGAATGCAATTTATCTTTCAAAAATCCTTCTACTGTTACACTGCTTTCACAAATTATTTCTTCAAAATATTAATCAAAAAATAATCAGAGATTTCCGTATGTTTTTCATTATTTTACTCTAATGCCTACAAAAAAGTTTTATTTTTTCCTCTTCCTTAAATTTTTTGCTGCCTTCAGAGGTGTTGAAGTATATGCGTTAGATATCAATTTCTGATTTGCTTCGAGGCATTTCAATGCAAGCAGAAGGACAAAGACAAGCATTTGGGGCTATTGAAAATAAACTAGAAATTTTTAGCAGTCAAAGAAATCAGTGAGCATTTTGTTCACAGATTGTACATACATAATAGAATTTATGATTGTATAGTCAGTAGGAGAGAAAAACAGTTAACTCCTGTTAAATAAATATCCTTACTTTTCTTTATTTTATTTTTTTTTAATTCTTTTTTATTTTTTTTTTTACTTTATTTTATTTAATATAATTTTATTTTATTTTATTTTATTTTATTTTATTTTATTTTATTTTATTTTATTTTATTTTATTTTATTTTATTTTATTTTATTTTATTTTATTTTATTTAATTTTATTTTATTTTATTTTATTTTATTTTATTTTATTTTATTTTATTTTATTTTATTTTATTTTATTTTATTTTATTTTATTTTATGTTATTTTATTTTATTTTATTTTATTTTATTTTATTTTATTTTATTTTAATTTATTTTATTTTATTTTATTTTATTTTTTATTTTATTTTATTTTATTTTATTTTATTTTATTTTATTTTATTTTATTTTATTTTATTTTATTTTATTTTATTTTATTTTATTTTATTTTATTTTATTTTATTTTATTTTATTTTATTTTATTTTATTTTATTTTATTTTATTTTATTTTATTTTATTTTATTTTATTTTATTTTATTTTATTTTATTTTATTTTATTTTATTTTATTTTATTTTATTTTATTTTATTTTATTTTATTTTATTTTATTTTATTTTATTTTATTTTATTTTATTTTATTTTATTTTATTTTATTTTATTTTATTTTATTTTATTTTATTTTATTTTATTTTATTTTATTTTATTTTATTTTATTTTATTTTATTTTATTTTATTTTATTTTATTTTATTTTATTTTATTTTATTTTATTTTATTTTATTTTATTTTATTTTATTTTATTTTATTTATTTTGTATTTATTTTTATTCATTTTTTTAATTAATAGTAGATGCCCCCGACTTGGTCTGCGAAACTTGACTAAACGGACCATACGTTTATTTTTTATCTCGACTCCAGCGCCACATACCGGGATAACTTTTTGTAGCAAAGTTCTTCCTTTCATAACAAACATAAGTGCTTAAAAGCAGGGCTGAAAATTAACGTTAAATTTATTAAAAAACGAAAAAAACATTTGATTTCGTTTCGTTTATCAATAAAATTAACGTTATTTGTTCAACGAAAAAATTTAACATTATTTTTGAAAACAATAAAAAATTATCAGAACAAATTTCTTTTCGTTATTTATCAAAAAAAATAAAAATAAAAACAATTGAATATTTGAATAAATTCAATATTATTTCGGGTCGTAAAAGAGAGGGCGAAATAGGGCGAAAATGCTTTGCTGCTGATATAAGCATAAAGCACGTTCCCCCAGCGGTCACAATGCAATTCCTCATCAAAAGAACTCCGGTAGAGTTCGGATCGTGCTATTTCAAAAATTCGTTTGAATTCGGGAATCCACTAACTTTCTGGCAACATAGGGACATGAAACTTAGCACATACATAGTTAGGACACGATGACAATACATTTTTTCAGGGTCACCAACGATGTGAAGCGGAATCCTCACATAACTCATTTCCATTTCATGTAACAAATAACGAACATGGAACAGAGTTTCCGTAATAGCTTGCTACTCCTTCCTTTTTCAACTAGGTATCTAACCACTAGTAAAACTGACGTATTCAATGATGATGCAAAAAAAAACAGTTAAAATTTCTATGGAACTTTTAACTTAAACATAAATTTACCGGGCTTAAAGCGCAAGTGGCGTAATTCCACCTTTTATTGAACTGAGATATTAAAGGTTTTGTGTTTCAACTTGAATTCACAAACTAGTTCTGCTATTTATTCTGTTTCTATGGGAGCTAGCAGTTGCCAGAAACCCAAAACTGCACTAACGCCACTTGTGCTTCAAGAGGCTCATATATCAATTATACCAAATAGTTACTCCACGACCCTATAAATGTACTCGTAGACCGCTATAGCGGTTAAGTGCTCGGCCTACTACACCAAGTCGTGTCATATCAATGTCCGGCAAAAACCAACATCAAAAATTATTTACAAATGAATTTTTCTAAACGGGGTCGCCCCTCGGCAGTAGTTTGGCAAACTCTCCGGGTGTATTTCAGATCAGTACTGCGTTTCTGTAACTCATTTCGATCGATCGTCTCGACTGAAATTGTCGATTTGACGACACACTCTTTTTTTGTTCCTGTAAAAAAATTTTATTTTATCGATTTATATATTTTCTCACTTGCTTTTGACGTAGTGACAATTTTTTTTTTTTTCAATTTCGATCGAGTCGAGTGTGACGACATTAAAATCGAGAATATTGTAGATTTTTTACGGAAACGAGGTACAACCCAGAGTGCCGACTTCCAATTTCATTTAGTACTTAGTAACTACCAAAACATTTTTTGTATTCCTTAACCGACCAAGCCTAGTGTACATATCTGAGCAAAATGAACGTTAACGAAAAAAATTTTTTTTTTTATTTTTTGATAATTTTTGATTTGATCATCAACGAAAAAAAATTTTTTCTGATAATTGTTGAAACGAGATATTTTTTGATAATTTTTTTTGATAATTAACAAAACGAAATTATTTCGTTTATATCGTTGTGCAGCCCTGCTTAAAAGTAGCAAAAACTTGACCATAAATACGGATTTTATGAATCGGATAAATTTTTAGAACAGAGTTGTTGATTATATAACAGACATTCGTGCCAAATATGAATAAAATCGTTCCACAAATATGGATTATGTAAATATAAGGACTATAGGGCTATCTAGCTGGAAAAAATATATCCAAAGAATAAGCTATCCAAATTTGACGAAAATTCGTTCAGTAGTTTTTGAGCAAATTCGTCAAAAAAAACCCACAATTTTGTATATATATATAGATTAGGTGTATCGTCGCTGGCTTGGCAGAAACATGAAGCAAAGGATTTTTTTTTAATTTTCATTATGCTAGAACCATGAATGTGTAGCAAAATTGTTACGTATACGCCATGGTGTCTGTGGTTCAGTGCAATACATTCTTGTAGCTGGCTCAAGGAAAATTTTTAAAAATTTAGAAATTCAATTTTTTAACATTTTCGTTCCGCCAGAAGCATGAATGTGTAGCACATTCGTTTTTCTGGCACAATTTTTGGAGATTGAACTACTTGTACTTTGGAAACCCAGGATTTTCGTGAACCGTACAGAAACACATGCATGAGCCTATTAACTCAAATCTGGAAAATTTTCACATTCATGCCTCTGGCAACGGTATGTAAAGTGAGTTTTAGATATGTCAACAAAGAGCAGCGAAATCAGGTGTGCGCGTAATTAGGCGGAAATATTTTGGCAGCCGGACTATCATTTAATGGTTGGTGTTGCTTGTTAACGGCCACTTAAAGAAGCAAACTCATTGAAGCGAAGAAGGAGCGGCGCAAATTACCTTAGCACTTCCGTCTAGTTGGCCCGCGATGCCCACTTCACATTTCAACTATGCTAACAATTGAATTATGTTATAGCAGCAACATTTTGTTGCACCATTATTCAAGCCACTACACAGAAAAAAATTACACTGGTAAAATCAACAATCTCTGTTGGATAAAATTTTGGTTTTTTGAGCAAATTTTTTGTTGATGAATTGTTGATTGAACAATCATAGATCTGTAAATTTTTAATTACAATCACGTTTAGTAGAACTGACAGAGGTTTGGTTGATCAAACAAAATTTTATGTTGAAACAACAAGCTGCTGCGGTTAATCCAATAGCGAAGGAACTGTCATTTTAAAAACAACGAACTCCTGTAGTTAATCCAACAGCGAAGATACTCTCATTACTGGCATAGAACAAAGCTATAATTAGACGCTGGCAAGCATAAGTATACGATGGCATCATGTCAGACACCTGGCCTGAGCGTTCAAGACACTTAAGTTCTATTCTTGGTGAAGTCAATACAAAAACTCTGAAAAATATTTTTTTCTTTGTTTTTATTTGACTCCTTTTGTTGTGACAATAACACTTATTTTAATTTATATACAAAGCAACACCCCTGCAGCGAAACCTCAAACTAGTCAGAAAATACTAGTATACAACTAGAATTTTCTGGCTGAACCCATACCAGTCAGGAAATATACATTCCATCTATATATATAAAAATGAAATGGTGTATAATTGTAACGCTAAAACTCGAAAACGGCTGAACCAAATGAAATACTTCCTTTGGGGGATTTGTTTGCTATTACCACGCGCAAGTCATGTCTTAAAATCAGAACAAAATATTAAGGGGGCGTGGCACCTCCCATACAAACTGAATTTTTCAAGTTGAATATCTTCAAAAGTGTTTAAGGTAGGAACATGAAAATTGGTATAGAGCTATAGGATAACAACACCATTCTCACCCATAAAACTTGGGGTTATCGAAAAAGGGGGCGTGGTACCTCCCATACAATCTTTAATTAGTTTGGTGGTTAATCTATATAAATAAAAATGAAATGGTGTTCAGTCGTTACGCTAAAACTCGAAAACGGCTGAACCGAATCATATACTTCCTTTAGGGGGTTTGTTTGTTATTACCACGCGCAGGTCATGTTATAAAATCAGAACGAAATAATAGGGGGGCGTGGCACCTCCCATACAAACATTTTTCTTCAAGGTGAATATCTCTAAATGGGTTTAAGGTAGGGACCTGGAAATCGGTACAGACCTATAGGATAACAACACCATTCTCACCCATAAAACTGGGGGTTAACCAAAAAGGGGGCGTGGCACCTCCCATACAAATGAAATATTTCATAGTCGATATCTCTGGAAGTATTCATTTTAGACCACTGAAATTTGGTAAGGGGTTATATGAGATCGATCCCTACCACCTCCAAAAAAACTAGGGTAACGAAAAAGGGGGCGTGGCACCTCCCATACGAATGAAATACTTCATAGTCCATATCTCGGGAAGTGTTTAGGTTAGACCAGTGAAATTTTGTGAGGAGTTATATAAGATCAATCCCGGACACCTCCAAAAAAAACTGGGGATAAGGAAAAAGGGGGCGTGGTTTCTCCTATATGAAGGAAACATTTCATAGCCCATATCTCTGCAAGTATTAATGTTAGACCACTGAAATTTGGTGAGGGTTTACATGTGATCGATCCCTAATACCTCCCAAAAAACTCGAGTTAACGATAAAGGGGGCGTGGCACCTCCCATACGAATAAAATACTTCATAGTCCATATCTCTAGAAGTATTTAGGCTAGACCACTGAAATTTTGTGAGGAGTTATATAAGATCAATCCCGGACACCTCCAAAAAAAACTGGGGATAAGGAAAAAGGGGGCGTGGTTTCTCCTATATGAAGGAAACATTTCATAGCCCATATCTCTGCAAGTATTAATGTTAGACCACTGAAATTTGGTGAGGGTTTATATGTGATCGATCCCTAATACCTCCCAAAAAACTCGAGTTAACGATAAAGGGGGCGTGGCACCTCCCATACGAATAAAATACTTCATAGTCCATATCTCTAGAAGTATTTAGCTTAGACCACTGAAATTTTGTGAGGAGTTATATAAGATCAATCCCGGACACCTCCAAAAAAAAACTGGGGATAAGGAAAAAGGGGGCGTGGTTTCTCCTATATGAAGGAGATAGGGATATGGTTTAAAATAGATATAGGGATCGGGTTAGAGAAACAGACAGGGAAATAAATTTGTGGCAGGACAACGTCTGCCGGGTCAGCTAGTACTAGTATATAACTAGATTTTTCTGGATGAAATTATACCAGTTGAAAAATACAAAATTCATTCGTTTCGTTTTCTCTTATAATTCATAGATGCTCTTTCGTGATAGGGTAAATACAAATAGCCGCTGCTTTCTTAAGAATAAACATGAAAATAAAGTCGAGGGATAAAATAAAGGGTAACCCAGGAAAATTCTGGTTGAAATCATACTAGTCCAGGTTCAATGCTTTTTGGACTAGTATGGGACTAGTATATTTTATACTAGTCCTTTTTGGACTAGCATGTGGACTAGTCCATTTTATGGAAATTATACTAGTCCAGGTTTATCTAGTATGGTACTAGTATTTTACAACTAGTATGAAACTGGTATTTCTTGACTAGTAGATAACTGGTATATTCTGGTCGAAATCTGACAATTGACATCTCGTAGGACATCAACACGTAAAAAATACCAGTTGCTTATATGGAAAAAAGACAGAACACTGACTAGTTGGGCCCGGTGCACCAACTAGTTGTAAAGTAGTTTTCAACTAGTTGCTTTCGCTGCAGGGACCTTAAACAAGAAAAAATTCTGTTAAAACAACAGTTAAGTTAAGGTTAACAGTTTCAATGCAGTTGAAACAACAGCATTGAATAATGGATAAGAATTGACCGTGATTTTGGTTGATATGACCGGCTTATTTTTCTCTGTGTAGTGTTAAGAAATAGAACTCTTTAAAAATTTGGTTACAAGAGCAACAATAAGCACTCAGCCGAAAATCTTACCATAATTGGCCGTGAATTTGATATGTCAAATTTTTGGTAATTCACAGCTGACTACGGCCGACCACCTGCTTGTGGTCTGTTTCTCCGTTGTTGGTCTCAACACAATTAACTCGCTGCTTTGGGCTTAATCCACTTCCATTTCCGGTGATGCTATTATTATTGCCGTCATTAGGCACTAGTGACAAATTCGAGTTTCGCTGTGCTTGCGGTTGTGGCTGTATTTACTGGCAGCGTTGCCGATTTCAGGAACATTTGAGGATGTTCGGAAGAATTAACAATCGCGTTGACTTGAGACCAATCTAATTATGCATTTAAATTATCATAACTTAATTTTGTATGTATCAACTTAAGTACATTGTTAGTGGCCGTATGACGCTTGTCGTATTGAGATTTAGAAGTGTTTGAATCGCACGCAGTGGATTTTGAGAGTTCTTACAGTTCTACTAACGTGGAAAGTAAAAAAACTAATGGCGGAGAAATAACCAACAGGTTATCATAACCTCTAACTTGTGGTGTGTTGCTTTTGAGTTTTTCCTACAAGTTGGCGGGACCTACAGTTTTTTGCCGACTCCGAACGGCACTGGCAAAGCAAATGAATTTTTTGCTGAGAAGCTTCTCATGGCAGAAATACACCCGGAGAGTTTGCCAAACTACTGCCGAGGGGCGACCCCGTTTAGAAAAATTGTTTTTCTAAATAATTTTTGATGTTACTTTTGCCGGGTGTCGGTTCGATACACGACTTGGTGTAGAAGGCCAAACACTTAACCGCTACACCACGGCAGCCGCCTGATCCTAAAAGGATCCAAAAATGACTTCCAAATGGCCCCAAAAACACCCTTAATTGCACCCTAAAATGGCCCCAAAATTATCCAAAAACGTTCCAAAAATAATTCTAAAATATCCCAAAATAATCCAAATATGATCCCATAATGACTCCAAAAAAATCCGAAAATTACCCCAAAATTGTCCCAAAATAATCCAAAATTGAACACAAAATGATATCAAAATAGCCCCAAAAATATTCCAATGATCCTAAAATAATCCAACTGTGATCCCAAAAATATACAACACAAATACAATACGGTAAAATGGTAATCCTGGGCGGCTACCCTACTTGAAAATATTTTAGTTGATATGTCGACGAAAATACCTTTCATTTGATACCCATATTGGCATATCCATAATTTAAAAAAAAAATTGAGATGGGGACAACCCTGTACACCCCCAAATAGCAACGCCCAAGTGTATAGTCTTAGAATCAATCATACTATCTATATTCAAAATTTCACCCAAATCGGTTAAGCGGTTCCCGAGATAGTCTGAATATACAAATATTATTATTATTATTATAAGGCCTTATTACACCGCGACCATTAATACGATCTATTGTGTGACCTATCAGCTTATTGCTGTATGCGGAGGCTCTTTATAAATTTGAGCACCTCCTCAGGTTTTTATTCCATATCACGAACGGATTGAGAGTGACACCACCTAGGTAGCAAACTCTCTTTCTTGCTAACGTAATGCATTCGCAGAGTATGTGAACCGGCGTTTCATCGCCCAGTTCGCAAAACCGACAAATACCCGTATAATACCCAGTGAGTGTTCTTAGATCCACTCTTCTTAGCTTTATGAGCCTGGCCGATGATCTTTGCGATGGTTCTATAAAGAGTTTGGCCTGCCTCTGTCCTAAACTGTTTGTCTTCCCAGTTGCTTATGGTCTCCTTTAGGTGGGCCTTGGTGAGCCCACAGAAGGGTTCCGGACCATAAAATGCTGTTAGAGCACCTTGTTTTGCAAGCTGGTCCGCTTTTTCGTTACCGTCATGTCCTTCATGCCCTGGGACCCAAAATAACAACAGTTTGTTTTTGGCCCCCAGATCATTAAGGACTGTGACGCACTCATAAACAAGCTTTGAAGTTATTGTGTACGACTGCAAGGCACGTAGGGCGGCCTGACTGTCCGACATAATGTAAATTCGCTCAGAGGATAGTCCTCTTCGGAGGCATTCTCTGCCACAGATTTATATTGAGTGGATTTTCGCTTGGAAAATAGTGGGGTAGCTACCCATTGGTAAATATACAAATATACAAATATGGGTGTATTAACGTTACAGCAAATTAGAGTCAAAGAAAGATTTAGCATAAATGCATTACATTTATTTCCTCATTATATGCAGGTAAATATTCTTTTTTTCTTCTTAGTTTTCAGGAAATATTTTCTTTTTTTTTCAAATACAGGGGGTTGGTTTTAGTAAAGATAGAATAAAATCTGAACTTGGCATGATGGGCTAAAAGTTTCTCTGGATGAAATATTGCCGTGGTGAATACCTTTCTAAAAATGTATCACTTTTGAAAATCGTACGTAAAATATAGAAATTATAGAAAAAAAACTAAATTCGCTGTTTTTACAGGGTGACAAAAAAATTAAAAAAATTTTTTTTTTGAAAAACTTATAAGGTAACCGTTCAAACTGGGGGGGGGGGGGAACATTTTCAACTTTTTTTAAGCTCGTTTAAAGTTATAAGATTTAGTTTTTATATTTAATTAATTTGATTTTTTTATTATATTTTTTATTTTATATTAATATATTTTATTTCATTTTGCTTTATTTTTTATTTTTAATTTTTGTCATTTTCATTAGGGGCCCCAGGGGCGGATCCAATGGGGTGGTTTTCAGGTTCAAATCCTCCCCTTCGGGATCCAAAAAGTCATACTTCTCACAGTAATACAGCAAAAAATATAGTAAAAATTACTCAGAGAATATAGTAAAAATAAGACAAAAATATAGTAAAAATGACCCGTAAAAATAGAGAAAAATTACATAAAAAATATAGTAAAAACTTACAAAAAAAATATATTAAATTACATAAAAAAAATACTCAAAAAATATAGGAAAATTACACAAAAAAGGTAGTAAAATTTATACAAAAAATATAGTAAAAATTTCCCATGAATATAGTAAAACTTACACAAAAATATAGTAAATTAAGCAAAAAATATATTAGAAGTACGTTATACCTTGAATTGGACATTGCCCGTACCAACAAATGTAGGTATATATTTCTTTGAAAAATAACCCTAAAAAACAAGTTTTGAGAATCAAAAATGTCCTCGAAAAAAGTCCCCTACCCAAAACCCTGGATACGCCACTGAGTTCCTTCCCTTTTAAAGTTACTAATCAGCCAACCGCAATAAGATGTCTAAAATAACTGTTTTGTGGCATGCAACATTTTCGTGTGACATGTAGCTCATATGAAAAGGTCACAAGTGCATAAAGATGCGACACGCAAGCCTCATGCATTTTGTAGACAGTTGATTGTCTTCAACTAATTTTAAGTCAAAACAAGCAAAAAATCCGCTTAAAAGCAAACACGAAATAAATGCGACCACATCAAGTCCTTCTTACATGCATAGTAGTAGATACATTAATGCAAGCAAACTCCTCCACAGATGTGTCGTCCTTTCATCTTTGTCCTTTTCTTTGTTTTAACACTTTTTTTTGCTTTTGACTGTCTGTCTGTCTCTTATTTATGCACTGCTGTAGCCTGTCCGTGTAACTCAAAATGACGCTAAATTTAGTTGAAAACTTGCTTATGTCAGTCACACAGTAGAGCCACTACCAACCAAAAACACTGGGTTGGAGCGTAACTTTTCTATCACTAATCGGTTGTTATCTTGAGTGAATACCTCTACATATCAAATATGTATGTTGTGTGTAGATAGAGTGTGTGAAACTCATGTGTCACTTCGCATCATTATGCAGCATTTTGCAGCCCATTCACTAACTCAACTCACCAAACTCACCGCTTAACGGTTGTCAACAAATTGTCAACTTTGGTTGTCATTCATATGCAAAATTATGTTGATAGCTTTGAGTGTCCTTTTTGCAGGCTAAAAACTGATAGGATGTGGGTAGATATTTGAAGAAAAGATGCAAAATATGATAGATTTCAGGGGTGGTCAGTAAATTTAAGGAAAGGAGCAAAGAAACGTCAAAAAAGTATTATAAACAGTAGTATTTCTAAAAATACCTTTCGTTTTATATATAAAAAAGCATAATTTAGTTAATTTAAAAAATGTAACAGGTGGCAACCTTGGGAAAACATGTAAGATGGTAACAAGTGATTAGATTATAGCAGGTAACCTATTATACAAAATTAAGCTGGTATACAAGAAGGCAATGCTTTTATATAATATTTTCATTTCCAACTTTCTGTCTCTCTTTCTGAAAGTATTTAATGTACTAACTACAAAATTTAAATACCCTAACTCGTCATCTAAAAATATATGTAGCTACATCTATGCATCACATCACCTTACTCACTCATAGCAGACAAGAGCGAGTATTCGATTGCGGTACAATTTGTGGCCACAAATGCAAAACTGGAAGACAAACTGACTCGCCTAAAACAACAACAACTAAACCATAACAACGCCGATGACAATATCTATGAGTGCAATGTAATCATACTCGTTGTAATAGTAAAACTAATGTAAACAATAAAAACAACAACAATGAATATTAAAACAACAACAATAACAATAGTGGCGTAGAAAGCCACAATTGCAATTGCCACAAAGTAACCAACAAAAAGCAATGAACGGTTCGACCATAAAACGAACGCCGTGTCTCAGTGACTTAACGGGCCAGTTTCAATACCTTTGCTTATGTGAGAGGAGCAGGCGTGCGAGATAGCAGGCATTATTGCTTGGTCTATGAATAAACCACAATATGAATAGGTGGCACGTACAACAGGATACGTTTGGAATAGTATTTGTTTTCAACTTGTGTTTTGTGTTTTTGCTGCTCTAAATCAACATAAAAGCTGTGAAGCGGCAGTGAAAATATTAAAACTGCATTTTTTCTTAAAACAACAAAAGAGCGCGTCCAAGCAAGGCATTGGACCGGAAATCGCAAATAAATAGAAATGGATTGTGAAAAAGTTGTTGTATATTTGTATGTAACTGCTTCACAATTGTTTTATGGGAACGCAGGAGCACACCTACACATATGAGGAGGAGTCGTTAGAGCATCTTTGATAGCTCGATGCTGAACAAAATAAGATGCAAAAATAAAATAAAATAAAATAAAATAAAATGAAATAAAATAAAATAAAATAAAATAAAATAAAATAAAATAAAATAAAATAAAATAAAATAAAATAAAATAAAATAAAATAAAATAAAATAAAATAAAATAAAATAAAATAAAATAAAATAAAATAAAATAAAATAAAATAAAATAAAATAAAATAAAATAAAATAAAATAAAATAAAATAAAATAAAATAAAATAAAATAAAATAAAATAAAATAAAATAAAATAAAATAAAATAAAATAAAATAAAATAAAATAAAATAAAATAAAATAAAATAAAATAAAATAAAATAAAATAAAATAAAATAAAATAAAATAAAATAAAATAAAATAAAATAAAATAAAATAAAATAAAATAAAATAAAATAAAATAAAATAAAATAAAATAAAATAAAATAAAATAAAATAAAATAAAATAAAATAAAATAAAATAAAATAAAATAAAATAAAATAAAATAAAATAAAATAAAATAAAATAAAATAAAATAAATTAAAATAAAATAAAATAATATAAAATAAAATAAAATAAAATAAAATAAAATAAAATAAAATAAAGTAAAATAAAATAAAATAAAATAAAATAAAATAAAATAAAATAAAATAAAATAAAATAAAATAAAATAAAATAAAATAAAATAAAATAAATTAAAATAAAATAAAATAATATAAAATAAAATAAAATAAAATAAAATAAAATAAAATAAAATAAAATAAAGTAAAATAAAATAAAATAAAATAAAATAAAATAAAACAAAATAAAATTCAAATAAAAAAAAACTAAAGTAAACTAAATTGATTTAAATAAAATAAAATAAACTAAAATAATATAAAAAAATATATACAAATTATATAAAATAAGATAGGTAAAACCAAATGAAATAAAATGAAATAAAATAGAATAAAAAATAAATAAAAATTAAAATAAAAAAAATAAAATAAAATAAAGTAATAGATTAAAATAAAACAAAAAATAAAATTAAAAAAATACAATAAAATAAAATAAAAGAAACTAAAATAAGATAAAATAAAATGAAAAAAATAAAATAAAATTAAAACTAAATAAAATAAAATAAAATAAAATGAATGAAACAGAATAAAAAATGAAAATAATAATAAATAAAAATAAATAAAATAAAAAAAAGAAATAAAAAAAAACATTGAAAAAAAAATAAAATAAAATAAAACAAAATAAAATAAAATAGAATAAAATTCAATTAAATTAAAAAAAAAAAAATAAAATAGAAAAAATTAAAATAAAATTAAATAAAGTGAACTGAAAAAAAATAAAAAATAAAATAAATCAAAAACAAAATAAAATTAAAATAAAGTAAACTTAATTGATTTAAATAAAATAAAATAAAATAAAATAGAACAAAATAAAATAAAATGAACTTAAAGAAAAAAAAAATAAAAAATAAAATCAAGTAGAATAAAATTAAAAGAAATAACATTTGTAAATATAAATTAAACAAAACAAAATTAAATTAAAACCAAATGAAAAACAAAAAAAATTATGTCTATTTTGTTTTATTTTTTCTTTTATATATTTTATTATTATTTTTCTGCTATATTTAATTTAACTTTTATTATTTTTTTTCAAAATTTTTTTTTAATATTAACTTTTTTTATTTTACTTTATTTTTGTATTTTATTTATAACCATCGAGCAAGCACATCTACACATACATACATATACACAACATCATGGCCATGCTGCTGTGGGCAACGTCAAGAGATGGCTCGAAATTTTCCTAAAATCTACATGTCATTTCGGACCTTAGCACTCATTAGTGGGCGTGCCGAGTAGATAACAGCCACAGTGCTTTTCTCAGAAACACCTAAGGTGTTGAATACATGGAAATATAGGGAAACTTGACCAAGCTGGACATCCAAAACTTTAGGTACGAATGGTTTCCTCTATGAGAAGTTATACTAAAAAACGTACTATAAGCAAGTAAAAACTTTTTCGAATGATTTTGTTATTTTAACGATTGTGGGTTCACTTGTTGTATGTATTTAAATATTTATCACATTTCTATAAGAATTAAGCAAAAAATTCAGCGCCTTTGCTGTTTAAAATATTTAATGATAATACTTAAATCCATTTATGCCACACAAAGAGTATAACTCATCATCATCACCAACACACCCACAGCCTTGCACTTGCAAAACACCTTTTTAGCCCGAGTCCATTTTGTTCATTCACATTTTGTTGTGCTTCACTACATTTATTTCATATGAAAATATGTGTGTGTTTGTTATTGTTATTGCATATAACTGTCGAGTGCTTGAAACGCCCGCCGCTGATTATGATTTTCCATTTGCACAAAATTAAAATTTCCTTTCACAAAAATCACAGAAAAAAATTGAAATAAAAAAAAGAAATTTAATGGTTGTGTTGCAAAAATATGCATGGGTGGACGAACAAAGAAAAAAAGGGGACACAAATATGCACATACAAACAACTTATAGCAGATGGGATACATAGAAAAGTAGGGAATGAACGTTCGCTGGGGTGTGCGCTCAAATGAGACAACAGACCGAAGGGAGTGAGGGAAAATCTGTGAAAACTTTTCATCAAAAATCACCAACGGCTAAAACGGCGACGAACGTCGGACGACGACGTTGAGTTTGATGAGTGCTGGGTAGGGGCACAGCACAGTTAGCAGTAGCCCTCTCTTTCTCTGTGTGTTGTGTTATAAGCGGTGTGTTATATGATGCACTATATTTAGAATGGGCGGTGCGGCGCAACAAATCAAAGGCTCACATTACACTTTTTTTTATTTTATGCCTATTTTATACTTTATTCACTTCTATTGTCAGATTTGTTTGCAGATTATTGTTAGTGTTGTTGTTTTTACTTTTGTTGATAATACGTAGAACATTTTGTTGTTGTTGTTTTTACTGTCATCGTTGCTGTCATAGCTATGGTTGTGCCTGTCATTGCTGTAATTGTTGTTGCTGTTCTTGTTGTTGTCATTCTACCATTCACAGATATTGTTACAGTTGTGTGGTGACATGAAAAACACATTTGTAATCTGATGTCAGGACGTTTTGTTGGACGAGGAGCGGACAGTAAAGTTTTGCATGTTGAACTGTTTGTAGTTTTGCGTTGTTCGCACTACTCACACTATTGGATTTGTGTCAGTTCTCAGTGGCTGCACTGCGGGTGGAAGGAGATGACGTTTCTTATGAAGTAGAATTTCTTAGCTGGAATTGGTGCTTTTTCAAAAAGTTTATTTTAATGCTGCTGCTCTGTTCACACATACATACATATGTATTAAAAAAAATTATTAAATTAAAAAATAATGAAGTTTAAGATTAAAAAAAAAATTCAATTAAATAAAAAATAAAACAAAATATAATAAAATTTTAAAAAAATTTTAAAGCAAAATAAAAAAAATTTTTTTTAAATTTCTTAAAATTCAAAACAAAATAAAATCAAAAAAAAATTTTTAAAATTTCCAAACAAAATAAAATAAAATAAAATAAAATAAAATTATATTAAATGAAAATAGATTTTGCATAACTTCGTTCTTCTAACCATAGTAAAATATTTCGCTTTATTGAAGCATAAAAATTTAAAAGCGCGCACAATATCGCGCTACTCACACTCCGATCCTTCAAAAATGTCGCACAATATGCCAATCATTAGGCTATTTCAAATTAGAGACAAGTGAAAAGACTCATTAAACGAACGCATATTTGTATGTATATTTGAAAGCATTTATTTATGTGCCCACACCAGCCGTTTATAAGTAACTATGAACCTGAACTTATTACCCAACAACTGCCATAGCGCCATATTCATTAACCAAAAAACGTAGCATACTTTATGGCGTTTAAACATTTTACCACCACCACCCATACCAAAATAAAAATTCAAAACTTTTCACATAAAATAAATTTGCTGTCGAAATAATAGTCAAAACGTTTAGCGTTAAAGCAGCAGTTGGCGTCGATTAGTTGTAGTTGTTGCTAACTGTTTCCTGGGTGACTGGGTGTTGTGCCGCAAAAGTCAATGACAGCATGCGTATGTGTGTCAGAGTGTGTGCGTGTGGCCTGTATCGTGGCCATAAATAATCGTAAAGTCGAAAATTATGAAGTCACTTTTAAGGCTTCAATTGATGATGCCTAGCTGGAAAGTTTTGTTCTTGTTCTTGTTGCTGCTAAGAATTCGATGTCTGCTTTGAAATGCCTGCTCATTTATTTATATTTATTTATTAATTTACTTTAACTTTGTTAGAATGTGTCAAAAATATGTTTCTAATTGGTTTTACAAACTTCCGGTTGCGCTCGAATGGCATTCGACATGGAGAGTGAAAAAAACTTTAGGTCAGGCTGCGCTAGGAAACCTAACGCATAAGTCTAATGTCAACTGGAGTTTAAAAGTGGGCGAACATTTTCTGTTTGTGAGTATATTTAACAAATTGTTGTAGTTAATTGTTTTAAAAGTTGCAGTGATTAGTAGGAGAATCTATATATAAATGCACAACGTTCAAAAAATTTCTCCCTTTTTTGCAATAACCACAATTCTAAGGTATTTAAAATTTGATATGTATCGATAGGTCTCCCCGAGCAGGGTGTGCGACAATAAACCTAAAATTAAAAAAAATAATAATAATATGAAATGCTAAACACGCAAGAACAAGAGTTGTTTTGTTAGCAGCAATAATAAACATGAGCCAGCCCGTCATCTTTATTGAGCGTAGGTACAAACAGTGTTTACAAAAAAAAAAAAATCTGTGAGTGGGTATTCAGAGAAGCAAATGCTTGCTCAGACATGATGTTTTGAAATAAAATAAAATGGAAAATTGATAAAATTAAAAAAAAGTAACATAAGAAATAAAAAATTGATTGAAAGTAAAAAAAGAAATTTGTTGGAAATGAAAGGAAAGGAAATAATATTAAATAAATTAAAATAAAACCAAATTAAATAAATAAAAGTATAAAATAAAGGAAAGAATGGGCAGGGAAAGTAATGGATAAAAGGAAAATAAAGGTAAGTTAGGGTAAGGAACGGAAAATATGAGAGAAAAATCAAAGGCATGTAAAGGTAGGGAAAGCAAAGGAATGGAAGAGAAAAAAGAAAGGGAAAGAAAGGAAATGTAATGTAAGTAAAGGAGTGGAAAAGAGAAGCAAATAGAGAGAGACAAAGAATGGGAAGAAAAGAAAAAGAAAGGAAAGAAACCCCTGCGGGTTAGGGGTTTAGAATATGCCCGAGGTAGGCATACCGGTCGTAAGAGGCGACTAATATGCACATAGGTAATTGACGTGCTACTCGATGGTTGATCTACGGATATGATGCCTCTCACCTCTCATTACCCATCTTCTCCTTCCTCATGGATGGAGGGATGCCATGACCTAGAAGGTTCCACTGGTCATACCAAATCGCTACCACGACAGTCGGGCAGTACCGCAAGGGAGTACCGCAGCGTACCGGGCCATATCCGGCCAAGGACTGTCAACTTCGGCATCACTCCCCAAAACCTTCGGGGAGTGTTTTGTTGTTAACAACAACAACAACAACAACAACAGGAGGAAGGTATGGAAAAAATGAAAATAAAAAGAAAAGAAAATAAAGGAATGGGAGATAATGAAAAGCGAAAAAATAAGTAAAGGAAATGAATGGAAAAGAAAGAAAACTATAAAATAAGGAGTTACGGAAAGCAAAGAAGGAGTTACGAAAAGGAAAAGAAACAAAGTAAGGAAACGGAAGGAAAGGTAAGGAAACGAAATTAAAGGAAAAGAAATTTAAGGAAAAAAAGAAAGTGAAAGAAAATAAAGGTAAGAAAAAAAATAAAACAAAAGAAATGAAAAGAAATTGAATAAAATGAAAGGAAACTAAGGGAAACGAAACGAAACTAAAGAAAAGGAAACGAAAAGAAAGAAAATAAAAGGAAAAAAAGAATATAATGGAAATGAAAAGAAAGATCAGGTAAGAAAATAAAAGAAAGGAAAAGAAAAGAACAGAAAAGAAAAAAGAAAGAAGGGAAATAAAATGAAATGAAAGAATAGAAAAGGAAAGGAAAGGAAAAGGACGGAGAGGGAAGAAAAGGAATAAAATGAGATGAAAGGAGGGGAAAGGAAAGGAAATAAAAGCAAATGAAAGCAAAGGAAAGGAAAGGAAAGGAAAAAAATACGTATGAAGACGACCTAAGTAGAATAAATAATTATCAACATTGAAACTATATTACTGAATGGTGTAAAGACGGAGGAAGAGGCAAAAAGAATAGGAATGTAAGAAACGAAAAATATAAAAAATATGGAAAAGAATTTTTAAGAAATACAAAAAGGTAGGAAAATAAAATAAGGTTTTGTGGTTGAATTTCAACCACTGGGCAAACTCTAGTTAATCATAAATCGAAAAAATTGGAAATAAGTTGTACTCTAAAAAATTTACCGTTTAATCAATGGAGCTACCGAAAACGTATTCTATTTTTTTTCTTAATTTCATTTTGTTTTATTTTATTTTATTTTATTTTATTTTATTTTATTTTATTTTATTTTATTTTATTTTATTTTATTTTATATTATTGTATTTTATTTTATTTTATTTTATTTTATTTTGTTTCATTTTATTTTATTTTACTTTATTTTATTTTATTTTATTTTATTTTATTTTATCTTATATTATTTTATTTTATTTTGTTGATTTATTTTATTTAATTTTTTTTTATTTTACTTGGGCTTAAGACACAAGACAAAAAGTTAAAAAATCTTCCTGCCATCTCCCACACCTATCCCATGTTCTTCAGCTATCAAACGTTTCAACATCCTTTTTATTTTATTACAAAAAAGACGCTGACGTTGCATTTCCGCCTTGCGTCATCTACTCCATCATTCTAGCTACACAGTGTAAACACTTTCAATGCTTTACGACTTTGCAACGTTCCAACAACAACAACTATACCAACAACCAACAATGCTCAACCAAATATTTGCATTTCGCTGTTGAAGTGACTTTCCAACTTTTCAACGCTTTAACTGACCAAATTTGCTTTGGGGGTCTTCGGTTGCGGTTCGGTTCGTTCGTTTAGTTTGATTTGTTTGTTTGGCACCGCTCGTTTGGTTTTCTACTACTCGCTCATTCAAAGCTTATTCACCCATTTGTTTGTTTGTTTGCCTAAAACTATGCTATGAAAATAATATCAGCAAAATTTTTTATCGTTTGTTTAATGTAATTTAGTCTTACGTATTTGTGTGTGTATGTGTGCTAGTTTATGTGCATTAATGTGTTTGTGTATCGGTAGTACATATTTTGACTTAATAGCCGAGATTTGATTACAAAGTCAATTGAGCTACTGACCCGTACGACCGCTCGTTCAATGGGACAATAATTAGCATTGTTGGCAAAACAAATATTAGAAGAGGAGGAATTTTGTTTGCTGGTACTTTTTGAAAGGAAATGCAAGATGAGTTCAACGTAGAGGATTTCACTGTTTGCGAATATTGAGAAAAGCTATCTTGCTTCCACACCATTTTTATTTTATTTCATTTTGTTTTATTTTTTTTTTATTTTATTTTTTTTTTATTTTATTTTATTTTATTTTTTTTTATTTTATTTCATTTTATTTTAACAATTATTTTTATTTGCTGGCTTCAGGTCAATAAATTCTAGTGAAATACCAATTTTAGATTTCTTCCGATATATTTCGGTTACGCGACGGGAAAACTACCAACAGAAAAATTTTTTTCGTATTAATTAAAAATTAAACATACATTTTATCTATGTATACATTTTTTATAAATAAAAATTTTTACCTATATTTATTTCACGTCTGTTCAATGTAACGTGAAGTCTGAAACTGTCGTTTGGTTCGCTAGTAAATGTCTGTAAATACGGGCGCATTGATCTGTATCTTGTTTATAGTTCAGTCTAATGTCAGCAGGAATGGAAATAATATAGAGCATTTCTAGTTTTAACCGCTTACTGTGGTGTTGCTCTTGTTGAATAATTGTTATCTGTTCCAGATTCGCTGTATGTCCGCTCTCCGCACAATGGGCTATGAGTTCTGTTTTTTGCAACAAAGAAGTTTTACAATGTTTCACATCTGACTTATGTTGTAACAATCTTGTTTTAAGTTTGAATTTAGTCGTTCCTACATAGACTTTGTTACAGGGATGGTCTGTTTTACCTTCACAAGGTATTTTGTATATCACATTACTTTTTTTCTAATAAGGGTACTTTTGATTTTGTTTTATTAAAAAGGGATTTTATTGTGTTGGCGGGTTTGTGAGCCATTTTTTATTTTTTCCCTGTCGTAGCAATCTGATTTTGTTAGGCACTCCGACAAATGCATAAGTCACCGACTTAAATACCTTGGAGTTTTGCTGTACCTCTTGATTAGCTGTAGACTTAGATTTTTTAATTAGTTATTTTATAACATTTTCGGGGAATCATTATTTTTTAATATACGGCAGGCTTCTTTTATAATTTCTTTATGCAAAACTTTGCCAGATATCTGCAGCATTTTTTCTTATACAGCCTGTTGCTGTATTTAATATCATCGACTTCGGGTGTTTAGAATAGAAATTGACGAATCGTCCTGACGCTGTTGGATTTTTGTACCACTTTAATTTTAATTTTAATTGGTTTCCTAGTTTGACGATCACAGAATCTAGATATGGTAATTGACCTTCTTCCTCCAGTTCCATTGTGAATTTTATATTCTTGTCGAATGAATTAAGCGCATTGAGGGTATTTTGCATTCCATCTTGGGGTATAATCGCGAAAAGATCATCGACGTATTTTGTCAGCATCCGCGGCGGGTGCCTTGAATTTTTTAAAGTGTTGTCTAATGCCTCTTCCATTATAATATCTGCGATTACTGGAGACAACGGTACCGTCGTGTAACCGAAATATATCGGAAAAAATCTAAAATTGGTGTTTCACTATAATTTATTGACCTGAAGCCAGCAAATAAAAATAATTGTTATAATAGAACAGGTCGCCAAAAACAACATTGTTATTTTATTTTATTTTATTTTATTTTATTTTCTTTTATGAAAATATGTTTTTTGAGAAAAATTTACCTACGCGCTGCAGGAACCAGACAAGCCGACATATGTTTCGATGATACTGGAGTTACATCTCTTCAAGGACTTTTCTTCCCGGCATTGTGAGAGTCGAACTCACAACACTGTAGTGACTTGTATGCTAGAAGGTCTGGCACCTTAGGCCACTACCCAGCTTGAAGGTAAACCCTTCTCAGTGTCCATTTATGTATATATGAAAAGTCCTTGAAGAGATGTAACTCCAGTATCATCGAAACATATGTCGGCTTGTCTGGTTCCTGCAGCGCGTAGGTAAATTTTTCTCAAAAAACACATTTTCATACAATCCCGAAAATTGCTTGTAAATACCGTCGGTATTTACAGCAATAGACTACAAGTCAAAAAAGCAACAAAGAGTTTATTTTATTTTATTTTATTTTATTTTATTTTATTTTATTTTATTTTATTTTATTTTATTTTATTTTATTTTATTTTATTTTATTTTATTTTATTTTATTTTATTTTATTTTATTTTATTTTATTTTATTTTATTTTATTTTATTTTATTTTATTTTATTTTATTTTATTTTATTTTATTTTATTTTATTTTATTTTATTTTATTTTATTTTATGTTATTTTATTCTATCTTATTTTATTTCATTTTATTTTATTTTATTTTTTTTATTTTTTTATTTTATTTAATTTCCTTTTTATTTTTATTTTATTTTATTTCATTTTATTTTATTTTATTTTTATTTTTTTTTTGTTTTTTTTTTTATTTTAAGTTTTTTGTTTCTTTCTATGACTCGACTTCGAAGAAAACTGGGAATTTTTTTTTAAATCGGCACCCGGTGCATTGAACAAAAAATGCAATAATTCTACTGAGTCGCATTTAAATGCGAAGAAGTCGGTTCAGTTATAGCCTTCGCCAAAAATAAACAAAATAAAGGAATGTCTCAATGGACGCATAAAAAAGAATGGCAAATGTTACATGCTATGCGAATGTGCAAAAAAAAATCCAAACCTATGTACAGCAACAGCTGCCAACAACAAGCAAATGAGGCAGCTAAAAAAATCGGGTTTAACAAAAATATGAGCTTTTATTGCTATCCAAAGCGTGTAAAGGACTAACTAGTTACAACAAACATTAGCGCTGCGAAGGACTCTATTAAGTAGTGCAGGCAGCAGCTGGTGGTATGAACCAGCAATTTTGTGTGTGGGCGCAAGAATGCGCTTATTTGACTTTTCTTTTTTGGTTGCGCCAACTTTGGAATGCAATAAAACATTTGGTTAAGTGCAAAATAAATTTAAGTAATGAGTTCCTCCGCCGAATACTTTTTTTGACATGGCGCTTTGCGTTTTGGCAGCGCATTGTGCGCAGAAGACTTATGAAGCCATCAGAAGCATTTAAATGGGGGAAGAAAATTAAGGAGTGGCAAGTAAGGGAGTCTTGGGTTCTGATATACTCACTTGTCGAATTTAATTCTATAGATTTCGATATTGCATGAAAATTATATGAAAACAAGTGCCACGTATGGACCCTTAAGAATTTTTCTCAAAAACTTTAGTATGCGTAGAATAGTTTTATTTTACCTTTTATTTGTCACGAAGTTTCCCATCGACAGTAAAAATTGTTATTTTTGTAAAGTCTACACTTCTCGAGCTAGAGCCACTTTATCTCCATGCACGATATCAAAAACCAAACCATTAGTCCGGTAAATTTAGCTATCTTGTATAACAAAAATTCCGACAGAGCCAAATTTTTGTGGAGCGCTTAGGGTCACCTCCAGAAAGAAAACTGCAAAAGTCGAGAAATATCCAAAAAAAATAACCCAACTGAGTATAAAAAGCA
The DNA here is from genome assembly GCA_964058755.1 of Campiglossa producta. Taxonomy (NCBI): domain Eukaryota; kingdom Metazoa; phylum Arthropoda; class Insecta; order Diptera; family Tephritidae; genus Campiglossa; species Campiglossa producta. The sequence continues at coordinate 88,227,345 of CAXKVI010000004.1, read as the reverse complement.
GCAGTGGAAAAGAACTATTGCAATTTCCGCTTCCTGTTTCGCAGTTGTCGTTGTCTCGGAGCAAGTGGAAGCTATGTATACGTTTAGTTGCTGAGCTTTGCCGTTTAATGCTTTTGTGTAGGCAGTAACGCTGATTGTTTACTTCGGTTCATTAAAACTACATGTGGTTCTATACTCATTCATGTATGTAAGTGTATTGTAAAGTGACGTTTGTGAAAAATGCAAATACTGACTACCACATACACCCATACACGCCACACCCACACATGTCTGCGTAAGGCAGAAAAAGTCCTTCTGCATTTAAAATTGAAATGCATTTGCATACTTTTCGCTCATAATGCTCTTACAAAAGTGGAATATTTCGCTTATTTTTATTATGTTTCATGCAACAATTTTACCAAATTTTAGTTCATTCCACTTTTCTCAGTCTCATTTTGTTTTCGGTATTTGCTTTCACTCACATTTTCCTTGATTTAACGACATACTTTGCGCGCAGTTTACGTTTGAATGTGAAACTATTAAAATACTTAGTTCATGTAGACATTTGTTTTGTTTGTTTGTTGTTTTAAAAATTTGATATTCAATTTGTTGTTGTTGGCCGACAGTTTTTGTTGCTTGTTATAAAAGCTCACGTTTCAAATTTATTCGATTGTCGACCATTTATGCTAAATTAAGCGTCGTATTCAATTTGTGAAATTGAAATGTGCTGCAAGTGGTGGACTTGAGAGTGGGCTTGCAGTATTTTAAATGCAGTCAGTAGCAGCCGGCTCTTAGTTATGGATATGTAGCGCACGTATGTAGTTTTTGGATATGGGTTTGCTAACTCAATTGTCTTCTAAGCGGATCAATAAAATAAGTTTCTGGATACTGATCTCCTTTCTCAACTATGAAAGGTATTAAATTAAATTGTATATAAAAAAAACTCAAGGGAAGAAAAGAAAACAAAATGTAAAAAAAAATATAAAGTATGAAATTAAAT
>CAXKVI010000004.1:88216366-88221366 GCA_964058755.1 Campiglossa producta | reverse complement strand
TCAAAAACCCTTCATATTTTTTTTTGCATGTGAAGCGAGACGCTCTAATGTACATATTACAAAAATAAACTAGCTTCCATTCATAAATATGAATTAACCGTAGTTTAATAATTCAGAGCCACAAATTTACTAACTTTCTATTGTTTGTTGAAATCAAAAAAATCCTGACAGCTGTTCTTCAAAAACAAAAAATTATGCACCAGAGAGTGAATGAATCTCTTTAGCAATATAAAAATCAGGGAGTGCAACCAATTGAAAAATATTCGCCGGAGCAGAGTCGCTTTCTGATTTGCAAAAAAAAATACACAGAAAAAATGGCACTGGTCAAAATCAACAATCTCGTACAGTTATCCTTAAGTTGATTAAATTCTGTTGAATTGACCAAATTTTGGTTATTTCAGCGGAATTTTTTGTTGAAGTAACTGCATTCAACTGTTGATTGAACAGTCATAGATCTGTAAATTTTAATTAACAAAATTTGGTAAAACTGACAGAATTTTTGTTGATCAAACTAAATTCTCTGTTAAAAGCATAAGTACGTGACGGCCTGATGATTAACATCTCCGTTCTGCAGTGAAAGCAGTGTGAGCTCGACTCTCGGTGGAGGCAACAAAGCAACGTGGGAAAGTGTCATTTAGAACAAAGCTGTAATTAGACGCTGCCAAGCATAAATAAGCAATGCCATCATGGTTAGACAGTAGACACCTGGGGTGAGCGTTCAAGAGCCCTGAGTTCGATTCTCGGTGAAGTAACAATATAAGAACTCTGAAAAATGTTTTTTTTTTTTTGTTTTTTTTTTTTTACTTATATTGGTGTTATTAAGGTAAACAGTTTCAATGGAGTTGAATCAACAGCATTGAATAATGGATAAGAATTGATCTTGATTTTTGGTTATTTTGGTGTATTAAAGAAAAAAAACTATCTTTGTTTATATTAGAATGGGGTATAGAGCTTGAAATTTTCAATTTGAAAATATAACTGAAAGAACTACATACACATATATCGTTCTAACCAAATATTCCGCTTACAAATCGAAAGCCGATGTTATCTCTATTTTTATATATCTTCTGTGCGTGCTTTGGCGTCAAACTTTTCGTAAATGCCAGGACTGATATTGCTGAAATTTTTTGTGTGTACTCAGGTAGGCTTAAAGATGGTTTGGACTCACAATCCGGACCTATGGATGAAGTGGGCTTGGCACCTCCCATACAAACGAGGTTTTTTGTACCGTTTTGATTATTCTCTAACAACTCAAGCAAAAGGGCAGGAAGGGAGAAGGCGTGGCACCTCCCATATAAATTAAAGTTTCTTACTGAATAATAGTTACTTTCTGGGTTATAGTTAAATGAAATAGAGCATAGATGAGGAAAGGTAAGATGAGCAGGAAAATCTTATAACTTTAAACGAGCTAATCTTGTATATTTGTATGTCCGGACTATTTCGGGAACCGCTTGACTGATTTGGGTGCAATTTTGAATATAGATAGTATGATTGATTCTAAGACTATCCACTTGGGGGTTGCCACTTGGGGGTGTACAGGGTTGCCACCTATCTAAAAAAAATAAATTATGGAGTTAGATATGCCAATATGGGTATCAAATGAAAGGTATTTTCGGCGACATGCCAAGTAAAATATTTTCAAGTACGGTTGTCACCTAGGGTTGCCTCCTCATCGCAGTATATCCGGTACTATCTCGAGAACCGCTGGACGTTTTCTATGAAATTTGGCATAGAGATAGTATGCGATTTCTAAGACTGTCCACTTTGGTGTTGCCACATGGGGCGGTTTATAGGGCTGGCACATATCTCGATTTTTTTTTAAATAATGTAGAGAGTCATGCCAATATGGGTATCAAATGAAAGGTATTTTCGGCGACATACCAACTAAAATATTTTCAAATAGGGTTGCCAAACAGAGTTACCATTTTACCCCATTGTATTTGTATATTTGGATCATTTTGTGGTAATTTTGGAATCATTTTGGGGCTTTTTTGAGATCATTTTGAGTTCAATTTTGGATTTTTTTGGGATCATTTTGAGATCATTTAAGGGTCTTATTGGGGTCATTTAGAGATCATTTTGGGATCACCTTAGGGTCATTTTGAGATAATTTTTCGGAACATTTGGGACTATTTTGGGGTCATTTCGGGATCACTTTGGGACAATTTTGGGAGTCATTTTTGGACCTTGCTGAGGTCATTTTAGGATCATTTTGATGTAATTTTGTTGTCATTTTGGTATCGTTTTTAGGGTAATTTGAGGTCATTTTGGACCGATTTCGATGAAATTTGCCATATAGATAGTATGCTTGATTTTAAGACTGTCCAATTGGATGTTGCCACTTAAGGCGATTTACAGGGTTGAGACCTATCTAATTTTTTCTGAAATATTGAGCAAGGTATGCCAATATGGGTATCAAATCAAAGATACCTTCAGCCGCATACCAATTTCTCAAAAATGTGTTGGAAGGTAGATATACTTCATTCTAAGATTTTCTACTTGGATTTGCCACTTTAGTCGGTTTATAAAAAAGCCACCTATTTGATATTTTTTCGGAAATCCATTTTTAAAAATTTATGTTGGTAAGTAAGAATATTGGAGAAAATTTAAAAATTGAAATAATACATTTTCTCGGGCCCTCTAATGTAAATAAAAAATTGAAGGTCGATTCGGCACAGGGTAGATACATTTTTCCACTAGAGGACGCTGGCGTCGCTGTTTTCGAAAAGTTACAAAAAATAAACCCGCTATATGGAGCTAGACTAGAGATATTCAGCCAAGAAGTTTTCTCTATTAAAACGGTTTCGATTGGGATTTTTTTTTAAATCAAAATAACCGATACGTTTTGGTTTTCTTCCATGATGAATGTTTTGAATACTAGGACGAAAAAATTAGAGTGCAAATAAAGACTAAATAACCACAAACAAAAGCCAATCTATTCTGTAAATCTAAAACAAAAAAAAACAGAAAAAAGGATTTAAGTGTAAAAAAAGAATAGTAAAAAAAAAGTATATAAAAATTCGAAAAGGATATATTTATGCGAGTTAATTTATGCAAATACTCACACATACAACGGCATGTCCTAATAAAAAGGTTGATATGTGTTGATATATTATATATGGACGGGGTGAAAAGAGAAAAAATGCAATGAAATATTAGCTACAGTCCAAATACCGACTTTTGTAAAAAAAAAGCCAACAGCAAAAACTAAAACAAAACAGGAAAATTAAAACGAGCTGCATTTGCTAAATAAACCCGAACATATCTGCATATAAATATGGATACAGTCTATATGTGCTATATAATAAAAAACAAAAAGAAAATATAACCAACCGAGTATTAAAAACATAAAACATGAGTTTCTTCGTTAAAAATAAAAAAAAAGTTTGTAACAAAAAAAAAAAAAGAATAAAAAGAATAAAAAATACAAATAATAATTAGAACGTGGGTAATTATTGGCCTCAGGTGCATTCATAGAAGCATAAAAAATTGCCTAGTGGTGTATTGCAAAAAAAAAAAGAATTTTATAAAACAAAAGCTTTAGCCAAAAAGCACAATAACACAGAGACAAAAGGATTCACAACCACAACGCTAATTCCACGCTGGCACAGCTACGAACAATGCAACACTGAAATTAGACGTGTTGCACTGTGGCTACCACAGCAATATGAAGGAGTCGGCTTTCGTAAGGTGGTATGGTGTTCTGCGTAGGGATGTTTCTACGTAGGCAAATGTAATTTTAGAAAAGCAAAAATGCTCGTACTTTAAAAAATATGCAACAGATCTTTTATTCAGGGTGTTCACTTTTTCATATAAAATGTAATCTGTCAAGAAAAAAAAACTAAGAACTTTTTGACACAAACGGAAGAGCCACTCGTCTTCGTGGAAACTTTGCCCTCGATCTTCTTTCGACTCAGTTCATGATTTTGAGAGATACGTCAGTGCAGGTATGATGAGGGAATTATTTATTATACCCAGCGTACTAGAAGTTCATTAAGGCATGTCCGTCCGTCTGTCCGTCTATGTACACGATAACTTGAGTAAAAATTGAGATATTTGTATGAAATTTTGTATACAGGTTACTTTCTGGCCAGGGTAGGTTACTGTTGAAAATGGGCGAAACCGGATGATAACCACGCCGCCTTTTTCGATATCGAAGATTTCGAAAATCACACAAATCGATATATCTCGGCAGCTGAAATGGCTAAAACTGTCATTCTCTTATGATTTTTCTATAAATTTTTTATAGTTGACTGGTCGTAACGACTGGTAGAACGATGGAATTTGGCACAAAGCATACTAGTATCGTTTGGAGTATACCTGATGAAATTGGATAAAATCGCCCTCCAACTACGCCCACTTTCGATATCGAAAATTTCTAAAATCACCTAAATTGACATAATTCGGTAACGGAAATGGGTAAAATGATGTAATTTTATAGGTGAAACGCCCCGGTCATTATATAATGATTTTTATAATAATTGGACGAAATCGCTTTCCGACCACGCCCACTTTCGATATGGAACATTTCGAAAATCACATAAATTTACATAATTCGATAAGGTAAATAGCTAAGATAGTAAAAACTTTAGGTAAATCCTCCTAGGGCCTATATCATTGTTATCCCATTCTGAAAATTACCGCTGGGTATTTTATGTTCGTTTCACCCGAACTTATACTTCCTTACTTGTTTTCTTTAACTTTATTTTCTATTTTTTTTTTTTTCATTTTACTTTCTTATTCCCTTTTTTCAATTTTTTTTTTATTCAACTTTTTTTCCCCCTTTTTTTATTTTTTTTTTTAATAAACAGTGGTTATTTTCAAAAGCTGCAAACATTTTTTTTTTTTTTTACAAATATCTTCAAATATTATCAAACTACGAAAAGCCAACACCCATATTTTCAGCGCCATTTACTTTATTTATTCAGTGCCCCTTCAATGATTTCCACTCAAATTTGTACTTCGCTTCCTTTGGCCACTTTGTAATACAAAATAATCGC
>CAXKVI010000004.1:88053866-88213866 GCA_964058755.1 Campiglossa producta | reverse complement strand
TTTATTATTTGTTTTGTATTTAAGTAATTATTATCTTAGCATTACAACATTTTCTGTAATATGTGGGCGTATTTAGTTTGAAGCTTACGTAAAACTAATACCACTTTCTGTGAGGAATTTGGACTGAAGATCGTTGATAGTTAACAGTAATATCTAGAGATGGGAAAAATATGTCAAACCAAGCTCCTGAAAAAAATGTGTAAATTTATTTTAAAAAAATTGGGTTTTCTGTGGCAATTATGTTAACATAATTTTAGGCGTTTGATTTTAACATATATTCCGAACTCTAGTTAGTCTAAGTTCGGGTAAATCGAACATTAAATACTCAGCGGTAGTTTTCATATGATTTTCGAAATATTCCATTTCGGAAGTTGGCGTGGTGGGGAAGCTATTTCGTCCAATTACATCAGGTATACTCCCCATTATGCTAATATACCTTGTACCAAATTTCATCGTTCTACCGTAATCAGTTTAAAAGTTACGACCAGTAGAATTTTCAAAAAAGCGCAACTTAAAGTGGGCCATGCCCACTTTAAAACTTTAAGGAAAAATCGTAAGAGAATTACCACCTATAAATTTATATCATTTTAGCCTTTTCAGCTACCGAGATATGTCAATTTATGTGATTTTCGAAATTTTCGATGTCGAAATAGGGGACGTGGTTATTCACCGATATCGCCCATTTTCAATAGCAACCTACCTTGGCCAGAAAGTAACCTCATACAAATATCTGAATTAGTACTCAAGTTATCGCGTATACGGACGAACGTAAATGCCTTAATGAACTTTTTTTCCAACCTAAGTGTTTAAGCGACATAACATGGTTTCGTTTATTTCATCTCCATTACACATTATTGTAATTCGCAGATAATTTATGGAATATTCGGAATACATAGCTTATAGTCGCAGTCACAAAACGTGGTTTTTCACAAGTAAAATGGGGTAAGCCAATAGCCGCCAATGCCTCAGAGCCAAAGTGCTCGCTCCAATTAATACATACAGAGTGTCAATACCAAAACACAGTCCACTAGACTTGATGGAATATAAAAATAACAAAATAAATAAAATTAAAAAGGCTTTGATTGAGGTGGGATTCGAGCCGGCAACCCCGGTCAACTCCCTCAACCATATAATATCACAACAACAATAATAATAAACTGCTCGCCGCCCACCATTTAACCACAGCTTAGATACTAAGAACTTTCATATATGGAACTCTATATCTATCTCGATTACTTTGTGCCGTTAAGTAGTAACGTTAAGTGTAAGTGAGAGTAAGAGTAAGAGTAAGAGTAATAATAAGAGTAATAGTGAGAATAAGAATGAGTGTAAGAGTGAATGTAAAAGTGAAGTAAGGGCGAGACCAATGCACACTATTTCTGCAGACCACTGCCGGGAAACCTCTGCTAAACTAGAAAAGCTGTCGTGTTTTCATCTTAAGTGGGATATCAAACCAATTGAGATTATGAAACTCCTAAAAAATAACCATATTGCCTTTATGTCACTGTACTTTAAAATATCATTTATTTTACCCATAACATGTCTTATTCTTAATGAATATTTTATAAGCAATAAAAAAATGGCTATACTTAGGAACCTCATAACGCTAAAAGCAAACTTGACATTTATACCTTGCGCCTAAAAGACCACAGCCATCCTCACGCAGTCCTAAATGCACAAATGCGACCAAATAAACGCCGTCTTAAGCATTAGTGCAAGGAAAGCGAAAAGTGTGCGCGCTTAAAAGACATTCGCGATCCATTAAAACACTCCAACGTGCAATGCCCACCTTTACAACCTACAAGCTGTGTGTGTGTTGGGCGGGAAGCGCCTAAAAATATGCACTTGAAAATGCATTTCCTTCAATAGTCGCCGTTTAGACGGTAGTCATTACAAGCGAAAAAAGCAGCCACAAACACCGATTCCTGGCTTTTAAGTATCGTTATATCCATGTACAGCCAACCCCGCTTCCTCATTATACTCCTTTACGAACTTCTTTGTATTTCATACCTGCTACCTTGTAATGGTTGTTGCTATAAAATGCATTTGAATTGTCGGAGGAAAAAAATTGTTATTGATATTGAAATTGCATTTTAAAAGCTTTCGCGTTGAACTCATTGACTTTGTTGTTCTTATGGGTGCTATTAGTAGGACTGCCTTGCTAAATCGTTGTTCTTCGTTTTGTTGACTTTTAATGTTTGCTTACCAAATATTTGCCGTTTTCCGCATTTTGTTTAATCTAAATTTCTGTTTTCGTAATTGATTATAATCGCATTTTACATGTGTACTTACGCTCCCATACAAGTTAATTGATATTTTTGTTGCTGTTGTTGTGATTGTAGGCGATGTTATCTTAAAAACCGTATGCTCATTTTGATGGTATGGATATTGTGGTGAGATTTAATTATCTCTGAAGAGATATCTGAATTGGAAATCTACAGAGCATTTTGTGTACTTGTGGGTAAATGATTTTTAAAAACGCCTATACTGATTTTGGCTAGCAACCGTAAGGAGATCCACAAAAATTGTGTGTCTCTGTAACGTTGATGAATGCGTCTTTTAAAGGCATTCAACTTATTTTATTTAAAGTTTTATCTAGAAAATTCGATACTTAACTTTCACCCAAACTTTTTCATTTTAAGCCCAAACAAGTGAGTGGAGCGTAAAAAATACGATTAGTACAAATTGCACTTAAACCAAGAAAATGAACTTTCAAAATTACTTACCCAGAGATGAGCATCATCTATGGGCAATTATTGAACGGTTTACTCTTATAGAGTGGACACTTTCACACATGGATAAATACCTACATTAGGGTGGGTAAACTTTCCTTTGGCTCGCAAAGTACTAAAAAACCTTTTAATTGTGGCATAACTTTAAGCTCAATTCAATCATGCTAACGATGTTAATCCGATGCTCTTCACAATAAATCCCTTCACGCACTATATATAATTAAAAGTAGATTTTTTGAACAGGTGGCAACTCTTTTTATAAAAACGATAAACAATTACTTTTTTTTTTTGATATGACGCCTAAAATCTTAAAAACAAACAAATTACGTAGTAATAGGAAACATTATTTTTAAACAATTGGCAACCTTATTCAAAAAACTTAACCATATTTAAACATATTTATAGGTTGCCAGTTTTCATTTAACACCTTATGAGGTGGGTTTTGTCGTAGGCTGAAGTAAACTCAGTCTGTCCAAGGTCAGCAGAGGTCCCACTAACCCCTACTAAATAATAACACGATATTTGTGTATTGAAATCGAACACACACACATACACACGGTCTTACGGCGTCGAAGAGAAGCAGCTTTCCGTGTAGACACTGACGGACTAGTGGAGAGCAGTCGGTATGGAATAAACTCTCCGGCAGTGACAAGTCGGTCGTAGTAACCGGAGAGCAGCAACAGGTGACGTACAGCTGAGTTGTGATAAAGAACAGCGTCACAATAATCTAGTGGCGGGGCGTGGCGGCCGGAAAGCAGCAACAGTTGGCGAGCCGCTGAGCTGGGATAATTGGGCGACGTAACAACAAGCGAGCGGCGGAATTACCCAGTTGGCAAGTGGCGGTTGGACAGCGGAAGTAACGCGGCGGAGGGCGTACCAGTATCGGAGCAACGCTATTCGGCGAGAGGCTATTGGGCGGATATGGCGAAGCGGGAAAATTGGCGGGGGGTTTACCTGTTCGGTTCTGCTGGTAGTCGATACTCCTCCAGGGACGGAATGTAAAGCCGGGGTACTCTAAAACGAGACTTGAGTGAATCATGTCTTTCCAATTGGCTAGTCGATGGAGCGAAAAACCGCAGGGCAACAGCTCCACTGACTCACCCAACCAAAAAGGAGTGATTCCCACAGGATGCTGACCACTCGCTGGACACCTCCGTCCCCCGCTCGTATTCACACACTACCAATGTAGGAGTCACAAAAGAGGGGCGGCGGCGTGCCGGCTTCATGCCTTTAGGACGGCTTGCTGGTTGAAGGGGGCACCGTGCTAAAAAGTACAACTGCTACCCGACCACAAGCAACCCGTCCCACAGCTAGGGCCACAGCTAAATGAAGCGTCAGTACGATGCCGAAGCGGCACGGCTGTTCCACTTAGCTAGCCAGCGGAGCGATAAGCCCGAAGGCGACTACTGCCGCTTGTGTTTTACACAAAATCTTCTTTATATACAGGGGCGGTTATACAGCTGTTGAGAATTCAGTGGGGTCATACACTTGTAACGCTATATTACAACCTCATATTCGGAAACCGTTCTAACGGTGTAAATGTGATCTGCGCAAAAAATCCATTCAAGCAATTAAATAATTAAAATTATTTTTTTAACAGGTGGCAACTCTTTTAATAATATCTAATTACAATAAACTACATATTTTTAGAATAAGGTCTTTTGCATTACAACTTAAATTTCCAAAAACAAACCAGCGACATAGTAAGAACATTTTTGTTTAACAGGAGGCAACCCTTATCAAAGAAGGTAATGTTCCTGCATTTGTCGTTGCCTCGTTGCTTGCAATTGAGCCACTGAGAATAAACACAACATCCATCGATTTCATGTTCATTGCGTTCTCACGAGCGCAGCAACAATTTCATTATTCGAGAGCAAAGGAAAAGAGGGTAATAATCTGTGTGAACTTGGTTCTCAGATTTCCGGACAATTGTCCCACTAGCCTCCGGGGCCTGTATTAGTTGGAAATTTTCCAGGCTCGTAATTGACTTTAGAGTATAATCCTTTCTTGAAATTCATAAGTAAATGTACATAATTAGAATCTGAAGTACCTGGGTGACCGGTGCTTTCGGTGTTTTCGATTTTTACATTTTTTTCACATATTCTTACATACCAACATAAACTTTTCAAAATGAAATTCCGAAAATATATCAAATAGGTGGCAAATTTATGAACCGACTAAAGTGACAAATCCAAGTTGAAAATCTTTGAATGAAGTATATCTACTATCCAACACATTTTTAAGAAATCAACGGTTCTAAAAAGATCCCAAAATGACCCAAAAACGATCCCAAAATGACAACAAAATGACCCCAAAATGACCCTAAAATTACCTCAACATGATCCCAAAATGACCCCAAAATGCTCCCAAATGATCGGATATTTATCTCAAAATGACCCTAAAATGATCCCTAATTGACCCCAGAAAGACCTTTAAATTATCTCAAAATGATCCGAAAATTACCCTAAAATTATCCATAATTAAACTCAAAATGATCCCAAAATGATCCTAAAATAATATAATCGAAAAATATACAAATACAATGCGGTGAAATGGTAACCCTGTTCGGCAACCCTATTTGAAAATATTTAAATATTTGGTATGTCGCCGAAAATACCTTTCATTTGATACCCATATTGGTATGTCTTTCTAATTTATTAAAAAAAAAGAGATATGTGCCAGCCTTGTAAACCGCCCCAAGTGGCAACACAAAAGCGGACAGTCTTAGAAATCGCATACTATCTTTATACAAAATTTCATAGAAATCCGTAAAGCGGTTATCGAGATAGTACCGGATGTACTGCGATAAGGAGGCAACCCTCAGTGGCAACCCTACTTGATAATATTTTATTTGCCATGCCGCCGAAAATACCTTTCATTTGATACCCATATTGGCTTATCTTACTCAATATTAAAAAATGAGATAGATGGCAACCCTGCAATACCACGCAAGTGGCAACTCCCAAGAGGGTAGTCTTAGAATCAATCACACTATCTATGTATATTCAAAATTTCATCCAAATCGGTCAAGCGGTTCCCGAGATAGTCCGGATATACAAAAATACTAATATACATATCTGTGGTCATAACCAATAACAGCCTAAGTCGACTTAAGAAATTAGACCAGTTGAAATTTATGCTGGCGAATTTTTGTAACAAAACTGTTTTATAACTAAGGCAAACGTATTTAATTTAATTGTTTGTAAAGAAAGTAAAAAAAGATCAATGAAAGTCTTGAAAAATGTCTCGATGTTGCTATTCAAAATCACCAGCAAAAATTTCAACTGGTCTAATTTCTAAAGTCGACTTAGGCTGTTATAAGATATGTCAAAAAAGTGGCACACCCTAATATAATTATATATGTATGCATGTGCACTATGAACATGCAATTTACGCTATTTTAAATATCCTTCGCAAATTGAAAGTATCAGATAGCCATCTTTAGAGTGTGTGTGAGTATGTACATGGTGCTTCCTAAAAATCTCCCACATACTTGAACTAATCGCAATGGCAACAACACTTTGTAGCTTTCAATCGACTTTTGCTGGCATGCAAACATATCAGATGGTTATATGGAGGATGCGTGTGTAGGAATAAGTAGCAATATATGTAAAAGGATGTTAGGTGTATCTTCTGTGTTTCAAAAGCTTCACATATGCTCACACAAATAGGTACATAAGTGTTTACTCTGTCAAGAAGGCATGCAGTCATCAACTATCAGTCAGATAACAGTCTTTTCACTAAACTTAACTACTTTTCAGCTTAAATATACTCTTTTCGAAAATTTTGTGTGTGTGTGTGTCTTCTACACACTCCACCACTCCACTGCATGGCTGTAGAGAAGGGGATTTATTTTACCACAAACTTTACTTCAACACATTGGCCATAAAGTGCGAATGCATAATTAATTCCAATTATGAGTTTACAAACATTGGCATCATTCACTCACTTACACTTTGAAGATAGGGGGGAGAGAGAGAGAGAGAGAGTTGTAAAGGGCGAGGGATAACTATTATTGCATGTGAAAGAGGATGGTTAAGAAATGCTCGTGTAAGAATATTTTCGGTTGAGAAGCTTGTGTCGTAATTTAGTAGCATAGTTTTTGTTGCATTAAGCCAGTGATGTGACAATGAGCGTTTTATGTCACAACACTCACTCCTACATACCTACTATATTTGGAAAGCTTTGTTGGTGTCGGTGTAATGTGTTTGGTACATGTAACATTTCCTGTTTACTGTATTAAGTTTGTCCTTCTTCTCCTCGTCTCATTACGTTGTAATAACTTGAGTTGTCATTTGTGCTTTTTATAATTTAACTTTTCATCCCATTGAGGTAGTTTTGTAGAAAACTGTTTGCTTAGTTCTACATTTTACATAATTTGATGAATTACTTAAACGACAAAGTGTGAATGGGGTTTTAGGCATGTCAGTAAATAAACTCAAGCCGAAAAATCTCGAATTCGAAAAAACTCCATTTTATAACTTCGCTATCGAGAAACCCTTAGAATCACACAAGATGATCCTGAAAGTATGCAACAGCGACACAGAGAACAGTGAAACCCGAGTCACTGATTCGACTTCTGTGAAAAATAAAAGGATTTCTGGCTTACAAGCTTACAATGATTTTTAAAGTGTACTCGAAAAGCAGCCGGATCTCGCCCCTTTAATAAACTTCAAAGTAAAATTTATAAAGATATCTTCATATGTAGATCCATTAGAGCGTCCCAAAATATGAAAAATAATTTTGGTTAGATATTTGATATTTTTTATCTAGTCTATCTATCTATCTATCTTCGATCCCTACTACCTCCAAAAAAACTGGGGATAACAAAAAAGGCGGCGTGGCACCTCCCATACGAATGAAATATGTCATAGTCCATATGAGGAGTTATATAATATCAATTTCTACCACCTCGAAACAAACTGGGGATAAAGAAAATTAGGGCCTGGCACCTCCCATACGAAGAAAATATTTCATAGTTCATATCTCTGCAGGTAACCACTGAAATTTGGCTAGGGTTTATATGTGATCGATCCCTACCACCTCCATAAAAACTGGAGATAGGGGAAAACGGGGCGTGGCACCTCATACACGAATGAAATACTCCATAGTCCATATCTCTGGAAGTATTAAGGTAAGACCACTGGAATTTGGTGAAGAGTTATATAAGATCAATCCCTACCACCTCCAAAAAAAACTGGGGATAGCGAAGAAGGGGGCGTGTTCCTCCCATACGAAGGAAATATTTCAGAGTTCATATCTCTGGAAGTATTTAGGTTAGACCATTACAATTTGGTGAGGGGGATAACGAAAAAGATGGCGTGGCATTCCATACGAATGGAATAAGAATTAGGTTAGACCACTGAAATTTGGTGAGGAGTTATGTGAGACTAATCCCTACCACCTCCGAAAAAAAATGGGGATAACGAAAAAGGGGGCGTGTCACCTCTCATACGTCCTGCCACAATAGGACACAAGGCACTTCTTTTTTAATCAGTTTTTTCCTATTGCCTTTCAGAACCTAATGGTAGAGATAGGGATGGGGATAGAGAAAGGGATAGGTATTAAAATAGATATAGGGATCGGGTTAGAGAAACATGAAGGGAAATAAATTTGTGGCAGGACAACGTCTGCCGGGTCAGCTAGTAGCTTATACTAAGTTCTCAAACAAGTCCATTAAGGCTACGAGAAACACATAGTTTTAATATTGTGTCCATATATAAAGGACTGTGCAACAAATCTCTACCTTTGAATTTTTATAAGGACAGCAGGATCCTTTACCAAGTAATTGAACAAACGTATTCACGAGAAAATGACATTGGAACTTCAAAAGTAGTTTAGTAGATGGAGTAACAATATGTTTTCAAGCAAAAATAATTGCATACAAACTTTTCAGAATAGTTTTTGATGCATAATGGTCCAAATTAGAGGGTATGCGTTTGAATAAAACAACTTGAATTTTTTGGGAAGGTCTAATGTACATAAGCGCTGATTCAGCTGCCATTCCAAAAATAATTTTCATTTTTAATTTTATTACTTACAAACCTGTCCTATGCGTCTGTACCTTATGGTTCGCATATAAATATATCTGATTTAATTTTTCACCGCCGTCGCCACCACAGTATACCGCAGCTCCCCTCTGTTCTTTGCATAAGTTTGAATGAAAGTATTTAAATTTCACATAATCATTGATTTTAATGAAGTGCCTTTATTCATTTGCAAAATAAGTTCAAATTATGGATGAAAGTCACACATCCCTACATATGGAAAATTCACATGCTTATAAGGATTAACATCCCTCCCTTATACTTCGAATATGCTTATACGAATACTTTTCTAGCTACGTAGTTGTAGTGGAAAACCGTTGCTTCTCTTTAGATGGTGACTTCGGTAGTCTTTAGAAAACAAAAAAAAAAAACAAAAAAAAAAAACAAGTAAGTAAAGCTGTCTTCTCCTTCTTTTCGTGTATATGGCCTCGATCACCGACTTGAATCGTATTCTGTTTGGTGCTGTTCTCGTGATATCATTCTACGTGTATCCTACGCCTACGAGTTCGTCGACTTCCCTGTGGATTCCTTCGCAATGCTTGTCTGGCTATATTTACTGAAGGTCTTCCAAGGGTGTGACCAATCCACGACCACACGGCTTTATACCTTTCACGAATACTCACCATGATTTTCGTAGTTCGATGCCCAGCTATAGCTAGACCCAAACAACCAGTTGTATGAGGGCTATATGTTATATTGGTCGGATCTTATTGAGCACAAAGTGAGTAACTCCACTTTCTTACAGGAGTGCTTCTGATTTACTTGTACATGTCGTGATGTAAGGCTCTTAATCATACCTCTACAAAATTTTCCTAAGTATAGCTGTGCGGTCACGGTGATCGCACCAATACACAGTTGGTGGCTAGAACAACATAGCGATTTCCACCCCTGATGAAAAAAATTTGTTTTTAAGCCCAAAAAACCAGCCCCTTTGGCTCGAAAACTGGTTTGTTTTGAAAACGGTTTGCATATCTGAAAAAAAGATTCGGTTTAAAGCCCAAAAAACTAGCCCCTTTGGCTCGAAAATCGGTTCGGTTAGAAACTGATTTAAACAGAATCGGTTTAAAGCCCAAAAACCCGGTTTGTAGTTTTAGCAGACAAAATTAATTTAGGAACAACCTTTTATTTAGTACTTGTCTATGTTCCGCTAAATAGCCAAATTCGCCCACTGTGCAATGCAATCATGCCGTTTAACTTCGTAGTGACTAGCAAGCAAGGAGGCATATGCAAAGTTTCAAAGGACATGCATTTGTTGGTCACTGCGATCACTTCGCACTTGTTTTTAGCCAGACCAAACAAGACCGCAAGATTCTGTGTGAATTTGGCGCTACGAATTTTGGACAATTGCTTCACTATTTGGGGTGGTCTGCTCTGAATCAGAGGCTAAAGATATATGATAGAGTTATATGAGAGATAGGGGAGAGAGAAATGGTAAAGATACAAAATCCAAGCATAGACCATGCCTAGTTTAATTTTATGATATAAAAAAATATATATTTAGTTATGAAATTGCACATAAATCATGCACATACAAAAATAAAAACAATAATAAATATCAACTCACAATAATAAATTCACAAAACATAAATAAAATATTTATAAAAATACAATTTTTTAACTTGGCACACATTACAAAAAGTTTGCAGCAACAATACGCGCTTCTTTAGCATACTGTCGAATCAACGCCAGCTCAATGCTCGATCTCAACTCTCAGCTTTGGCCTCAGCTTCTCTTAGTTCTTTGTCATCCATCAGTTCAGTCGCTTTCAGTAAACGCAAAAACTCAGGTGTATACTGCAGGTTATAAGTTTTAAGCAATTCCTTGTCATCCTCCTGCTCATCCACGAGTCGCTTCAGCAGCTCACGATGCCAACGGGTTTGCGCATCCTCGCCCTTATTGTTTGTTTCTTCCTGCATTTGTGGAGCTTGTTGTTGTTCTTTTTCTATTTTTAATGACTCTTGCTCAGTCTGTTGTTGTTGATCTTTGTTTGCCTCTGCTGATTGAACTGTTTGCTGTATTTGCTCACGCTTTCTTTGCGTTTGCTCTTCTTTGATGATCTCCAAGAAATTGAGATTCTCTTGCAAATCATCACGCAAGCCAGCGAGCTGTTGTTGCTCTTCAGCGGGCAGGTCATCGTATTGGCGTAACAGTTTTTTTACGATACGTGAACGCTCTTCAACACTATTGGGATCTATGAGACGTACTTCTTTGGCGAATTCATCGAAGGGAGTTGCGACTAGGCTGTCGCGTTTTTCACGCACACCCTCCGCTGAGTTGCTTCCGTAAATTTCTAAAATGTTTTCGTAGAGTAATTTAAGTTCGGGTGGTAGCGGTATGCACGAGCGTTGTTGCACTTGATCATCAATGATGGCGCTAATAGCCTCCATCGCTTGCTCAACCATTTCTTCGATATGATTTAAGTCGTCTTTTTGCTTTTGAGTGGGAGTGAGAAGGAAGAGGGGATAAATACCTTAAAGTAAAGTAGTGAAAGTTTGAAAAAGAAAAGAACAGTTAACAGACCATTTTTTCAAAACCACCCTGGGGAGGTGGCGGTTTCTTGAGGCATTGTTGATTGCGCTTCAAGCTCGCCCATAATGGTTTCATTTGCGGATTACAGTGCGCCATATTGAACATTGATTTGACAATCTCCATAGCGCCTTTACTGTTAGCAGGTTTTTCTTCGCAGCTAAAGGGCGGAAGAGAGATAGAGATAAGGATAGAGAGAAAGAGATAGAAAGTGAAAAACTGAAAACTCACACTCACCTTATTTTCGGCTTCTTCGGACACTTTCGTGTCCGTTCAATACTTGCAGTTCGTTTGAACTCCTGGAATTGTGGAAAGGTAATACCCCTGCGCTCGCGATCTTCACTTTGCACATTGAATGTGCCATTGCTAAAGAAGTTGTTTGCTTTTTGATCACCCATAACGCTCGCATTGATGGTTATATTTAATTTCAATGGTTTTTGACCGTCGCCTGGAGTTGGTAGATCATATGAAATTGGTTGGATTTCAAAAGTCACGTTATTTGAGAAATATGAGAACATCACTGGACGTACCACATTTGCTGTTAGGTGGTCCGAAACCATTGCTACTGCTTCCAAGCCCATATGTGTCGTCACCTCCACTGCTGTCACTTCCACTTTTTCTGTCACTATCTCCATTTTTGCATCCAGTGCCTGCATCGCCTTGTTCCCCACGACCACCCTGGCCATCGCCACCTTTTTTATCACAACCCACATCACCATTACCTTGGCTACCACCTCCCTCACTACCATACCCATAATTTCCCATTCCTTTTTTCTCATTTCCCTGCCTCTCATTTTCTCTACCCGTACTACCCGGCCGACCTATCCCAAAATTATTTTTTCCCGCACAATTTACAGTACCAGCCTTACTAATTGAGTTATCAGCACCCGCATCCACTCTGTTACTCTCTCCATTGTTGTTCGTTTGCTGCTGCACGGACTTGAGAAAGCTCTCTAACGTATTAAAGGCTGTACAATTGAGCAACTGATCGTTCACTTTGAGCACCAAGCCATTTTCGTCGATTTTACTCTGCGTATTTTTGTCATTGGCCTTATTCTTTTTAAACCAACCCAACGGTGCATCATCACCAGTGGTGTAGTCTTCGTCATCTGCGTTACTTTCTCTTGCATTAATCACTCCCGCTGAGTTCGTATTTTTCGGTTCGTCTTTTCTTTCAATACTTTTGATCGCGCCATCTTCAATTTTTATTGTCAAAGCAGTGTGTTCGCCGTTCTCTTCGTTTTTATTCATATCCTCATCGTTACTTTGTGTACCCTTTTGTTGCTGTTTGTCATTATTTTTATCGTCTTCCCAAGGATCCTTGCCATACCAGAGATTATCATTAGGCGATCCATCGAAATGACGCTCATTTTGATCAGCCTGCTTAAGATTGTCGAACACTTGATTGCCAAACTCACCAACAGAATTGTCGAAGTCTTCTTCTCTATCTCTATCTCCCTCGCGCTCACGCTCACGGTCTCGTTCACGTTGGCGATCTCGCTCACGTTGACGGTCTCGGTCACGTTCACGCTGGCGACCACGCTCACGCTCTCTCTCACGTTCATGATTTTTCGACGAAAGGCGTTGCAGGCGCTCCAATAAATTTTCGTAACTCTCGTCGCGAGCATTCGCTTTACTGGCTCGCGATCTTTCATCATTTCGTCTGTATGTAGCACGCGCAGCATTCATTGCGCGTCTATCGGCCGCTATTACAGCAGCATCGTTGAGTGGTTCGCGATTTTCGTCGGCAGCCGCGTATTCACCGTTGCCCCTCTCGCCTAATAATAGCGCCGTGTTCATAATTTTGCGATTATTATCACTATTGTTATCGTCGATATCGTCTGCGATATGAGCCGCTCGCTTCCCTACCATGTGATCTGTATCGTTGGGTTCCTTTTTTTCGCAACGCGTGGTCTTTTCGGCATCTTCTTTGGCTTTATCTTTATCATTTATGTTTTTCTTGTCTTTCTTTGTTTCTTTGACATTTTCAGCTGTTTTCTCTTTTTCTGTCTCCTTTTTCTCTCCACTCTCTTTAGCTTTCTCCGATTCTCTTTTTAAACGGAGCTTTCGGTTTTTTTTAAGCGATCGACTCTTGCTTCCTCTCTTCTTCTCTACAACATGTAAGCTTCCATCATCCGATATCTCTTTGGTAGCACTGATATCTCTTCGTCTTCTGCGCAGTATTTTTTGTACCCTCGGCTCGCTTTCAGCAACTTTTTCCGCAACTCCCGACTTGGATTCCTCACTCTTTTCCTGCTCATTGGTGGAACTTGTTGTTTCGCTGAGCTCTCGTTTCGGTTCCAACTTAATTACTGCCATCTCAGTTAATCCTCCGTTCACGTTTTCTTTCACCACCGGCTTTTCCGCTTCCTCATTAACTGCGCCAATACGTTTAACACGTCGCTTTGCTACATTGGAGCCTAGATCTTTGCTCGTCTCTCGTTCAGATTTTGAAACAGTTATTGCATTCTGGGCGCCACCCTCTTTTTCAGACGTCTCTCCACCAGTACAGCTTGCCTTTGCATCAATCGAGCGCTTGGTTTTTTCAGCTATCTCATCTTCTTCCTCTTGCATTTCGCTTTCATCCAACTGATGTGCATCATCCATATCATTGCTAGTTTCAGTGTCAGTTGCATCCGAAGCTCGTATATCTGCTTCCTCGTCTTCACCCATCGACACTTCCGGCGAGAGATCTTCTTCAGTCAAGTCTTTATTATTTTCTGGATCCATAAAAAATATATCTTCCGGCCGAGCTCTGACCAAAGACTCCAAGTCCAATTGTTCATCATTTTCAGGATCTATAAGTTTTGCGAGTTCGCCAATTTTTCGCTTTCTCAATACGCTATACGTCGATCCAAGTAATAAATCATCCGCAGTTTTTTCTTTATCATCGCCCACTTTCACCTCTTTCTCCTCCTTTGGTATATCATCTTCTCCTTCATGTATGAGTCTTGAGACCGAATTTCCTTCGGCACTTTCAATATTTTTCAAGCGTTCCAACCAGTCAAGCTCATCCTCGGACAACAACGATTTATGACTATAAAAACCTCGCATACCAAGTTCATTGCTTGTTGCGAAATTTTCTTCCAACTTTTTGACAGCATCGTCCAACTGCAGCGCACTTTGTGTCTCTGCGAGCGCATAACTAGGCAGTGATGGCCCCAAACCCTTAGCCATGAGACGTGTGCTCGTTTTTAGCTTAATCTCATCCATGGGATCAAAACCTGCGCCGCGCTTCCAGGGCACTTTAATCTTCTCTAGTGCGTCCTCGCTGCGTGTATGACTTTTACGCGGTTCTGATTGTTCCTGTTCAATTTTTGACAGCTTATAGTCGGCTTCGTGTGACAAATCGTTGCGTCCCAAATCGAATTGATCGTTAACTATGCTGGGAAAGTGTATATTCTCAATTGTTTTCTCATAGGTGATGGGTTCATCTTCGTCGCTTTTAGATTTGGAGCGTTCGAAGTCTTCCATTGAAGAGTCGAAGTCTAAACGGAACTGTGGAAACTTTATCTTCTCCATCATACGATGCATCTCTGGATCGACTGTCTTTTCATTCTCTGTCTCGTAAGCGACTTCTTTGGCATTTTGTCGGCCCTGCATAGCATTGCGGTAGGCGTTGGCTTCGAGTAGTAGATTGGAATTTAGAATTGTGTTCGGCTCTCGATTCTGCGGTAGATTATCGAGATAGGATGTATCCGGTTTCGTATAAGCAGGGTTGCCAGAAATCGGTCCACAGTTTATGTAGGCCTTGTGAAACGATGAAGTACCCGTACCCAAGCCTGCATTACTGCGATCATTATTAATTCCTACATTGCTTTTAAAACTGCCCGTGGCTATATTTGCGCGATCATTACTGACTCCTCCATTGCTTTTAAAGGTGGCCAGAGAACTCGAACCTCCACTGCCTTTGTCCATAGAACTTAAACCTGCATTTGTAGGGCCAAAATTAATTTTCCCATTGCCTTTAAAACTGTGCATAGAATTGAACTTGGAAAATGAGGGCGTATAGGATGATGAAATGGCATTATCTTTACTGTAGTCCACGCCAGAGTTGAACGCATTTTTAGCGCCGAAATTCGATTTCATATTGTAGTTCGAAGAGTAACCGTTTTTAGCGCCGAAATTCGACTTTGCATTGTAGCTCGAAAAGTAACTGTTGTCCTTGTTCAAAAAATCGAAATTGTTCAACCAATTTTTGTCCTTGCTATTTTTATTAGAATTGCTATAACTATTTGAGTCTTTGCCCTTATTTGTATTCTTCTCTCTCTCATCCCCTTTGCTACCCTTATCTGTGTTTAGCCTCTCTTCCTTACTCTCTTTACCCGAAAATTGATCCTGCTTTCGGCTATTTGAATTTTTATTGTAATTAAACGAATTCCCTCGCGATTTTTGCTGCTCCATATCGATTTTCATGTTCCTGTTACTATTATGAAAACTATTTAGCAATTGTCTATGTAAATTCTGAAAACGTGAATTGGCTCGTACTAACTCATTTAGCTGATCGTTCACATTCGTTTTTTTCTGTGCGTAATACTCATCGTTTCTATCTTCGCTTTTAATGGCACTTCCCTCCAGCGGATGCATCAAATCATTTTCCATATCATGCGTCTCACCTTCCAAATTCAATTGCAGATCATCGTATTCATCATTATTGTTTAGATCATCTATGGTTTGGCGTCGTTGTCGCTGCATGTCGGCATTACCGTTTATCGCTGGCGTTTCCTCGATACCGTCCAATGCACTCGCTGCATCGTCGAGCGTTTGTTTCAAGTGCACGAGCTCATCGGTAAAAGCGGTTTGTGTGCGTTTAAATTGCGCGCCGATTGTTAGTACAAAGAAGAAAATCGCGCACGAAAATTTCATTTCTTCTTTGAGTATAAGAAAAACATTTTTGAAATTGTCAATTTATTTGTTTTCAATTTACATTTTGTCTAACTTTTTTATTCACAATGAAAATTAATTTGTGTTTTAGGGTTTCAGAGTAAATGTTATGAAATTTTAAGAGGCTGAGTTAGGAATGAGTGTTGCAACAGGATACCACACTTCAACACAAACACATCAAAATATTGACTCCAACTACATTTACACACACACACACACAGATATGATTATCTTGCAAAGCACCTAAACGATCAACAGGTAGGCGTGCAACAATCCTTTTCGCAACAAAAACCATCCACACAAACAGCAAAATCAAAGTTTCAAAGTTGGAAATATTAAAACTCTACACAAACACTTTGACTGTTGCGCGTTGTTGAATGCGATTGAATCTGGAAACTTTGAAGACATTTCCGTCACCTATTTCTATGCATATGTATGTGTGTGTATGAATTTAGTTTGCATTAGTTTTAGCAGCGCTGCCTCAAAGGCAAACTCAACAGTGCAACAGTGATAACAAAATAATAATAACAATAATATTTTTATGCCCGACGTGTGCGGAATTCTCTCTTGAGCACAATGAGCTGCCACAGGTGTGTTAGCGAGTGTGTGTGTGTGTGTGTCGATCGCAGCGCTTTGTAGAAGTTTTTGATAACTTTTTCACACTAACCCACACTGTGCGCTTACAAGCTTTTACACTCGTTCACAGTCACACAACTCATTTATTCCGCTTCGCTTCCGCCACATGTTGACAGTTGTTGTCATTGTCGTCACATAGTGCAACATTTCCTACGCCACATCCGTATTGCACAAATGCAATAAAAAAAAAAATGAATATTTAGGTAGGAAAGTTTGCATGTGGATGTAACACATGTATGCATCAGGGATGGGCAAAGAGATTTTAAATAACATTAAATTAAAAAAAAAATTAAAAAAAAGAAGATTAAATAGAAATAAATTGAACTAAATTTTAATTGAACTAAATAAAATTAAAAAAAAATAAAAAGATAAAATAAAATAAAAAATTTAAATGGATTTTCAGCTTTTCCGATCTATTTGGGTTGAGAGCTAATAAAAACGATTTATTTCACAATTTTGCCCACCGTTTCGATAATCTCCATTTCTTCATCAGGGGCACATTGGTATAAATTGATTTTACAGAACTTAACTAAAAACTTGTTACCATTGCTAGTGGTATACTTGACAAGGAGATTGTGAACTAAATCGTTTTTATTTGCTCTCAACCCAAATAGATCGGAAAAGCTGAAAAAGTCCATTTTAATAATTGAACCGTTCGGATCATCCATTTATAAAAACATAAATAAAATACACAAAAATAAAAAATAATAATAAATATAAAAAAAATTAGAATAAAATAAAAATAAAACAACATAAAAAAGTAAATAAAAAAGTAAAAGAATAAATTCTATTTTAAAAAATAAAAACTATAATAAAATAAAAAAGTGATTTTTATATAAAACTAACTGACCCCGCAGACTTCGTTCTGCACAAAATAGATGTTTGTTGAATTCATTACCAAAAATCTCGATTACGCCCGTATTTTCTTTATTCGAAAAAATCATTTTGTATGGAAGGTGCCCCGCTTCCCATAACTCGAACTTTTTGTGAGAGTGGTATTGATATCGTATATCTCCATACCAATTCCCAGGTAGCTGCGGTGAACATTTTTAGAGATATTGAGCCTTAAAAAGTAAGTATGTATAGGCGGTGCCACGCCTTTTCCCTATAGCCCCTATACTTTTTGTAAGTATGGTCATCCACCTTCAATAAAATTCTAATGGTCGCACCTTTACCCCACAATGAGATACTAAGCTTCAATAATTAAGTTTTTATTAGAGCTGCGATAACTCCAACCTATTTCTCTGAGAATTGTACTGATATCGTTCAGATCCATACCATTTTTTAGGTTCCTGCCATGAGCCCTTTTATAGGAATTAAGCTTAAAAATTTTGCCCATTTTCCTATAACTCAACTTTTTTTCGTGAGTATAGTAGTGCTATCGTATATCCCCTTACAAACTTTCAGGTCCCTACCATGAACCATTTTAAAAATATTCAGCATGTAAAGGTACGTTTTCCTAAAAACATTAAAGAACATTTGGTCAATGTCTCGTAAACGTCCAGGGTCACATGTGTTCCACATTGGGACAATAACTTGGATCGAACTAAGCATTTAACAGGGTGTAAAACCCTCGTCAATATCTATCATTAGGTATCAGGGATGGGCAATATTTTATTTTTGAATGACGAGTGACGAAAAAATATAAAATAAAAAGTTATTCATTATTTTAAATATTTTGAGCTAGTTTTATTCAAATAAATTTTGAGAGCTGAATAAAAATTTATTTTATTCAAGAATCGCTTGAAATAAAAATAAATTGTTATTCAAGAATCGCTTGAAATAAAAATAAATTGTTATTCATCACTTTGATTTTTTTGAATAAAATAAAATTTAATTTTTTTTTTATTTATTTGTTTTTATTCTATTTTATTTATTTTATCTTATTTTTTTATTCTATTATATTTAATTTTGTTTTCTTATTTTATTTTATTTTGATTTTTTTAATTTATTTTATTTTATTTTACCACTTATTTTATTCTATTTTATTTTATTTTATTTGCTTTTTTTTAATTTTTTTATTTTACTTTTTTATTTTATTTTTTTTTTTTATTTTATTTTATTTATTTTTTATTTTATTTTATTTTATTTTATTTTATTTTATTTTATTTTATTTTATATAATTCTTAGTTCAAACACGCCCAACCCGCTTCTGAGTGTCTGCCTATGCTCCGAGATTTAACCGCTTTTTTGCCTATCACCACCACCCCACTTTTTACTGCAATGCGCCACAGTCTCTTCGATTGACGTAATCGCTTTGCGTTGCCGTGTGCGCTTTTTTGTGGTTCTTCAATTCCTTTTGTTTTACTCACAATTTGTAGGCGTCTTTTTTTTCTTTTCTTTTTGCAGTCTCTCTACCAATTCAGTCGACCGCAGTCAGTCATTTAGCCAGGTATGTTTTGCATTTGTTGTATTTTGATTTTTCACTCGCATTGATTTGTATTCATTCTCGTTGCCTCGTACAGCTGCCAAGTCGATAGGCTCAACTTCCACATATGTCAGTGATGTTAACATTGCCGCTCTGAATGTCTCCGACACTCGCAAACTATTCTTTGCTTCAATGCCACTTTATCTGCTGGAAGCACGTGTATGGGGGTGTGTCTGTGTTAGTGTTTCAGCTACTGTTTCTGTTGCTGCTTGTTTAACAATACAATTTCCTTTCAAAACTTTGTCATGTTACTTATTGAAGTACATGCATATGTATTTTATAGAACATACATACAAAGATACTCACTTATGTTAGAGTAAGTTCTAGCTATGTGTATGTAAGTCAGTCACTTAAGTTGTCACATAAGTTTTTTCCGTTAACTTACACGTGTTTATTCATAAGTTTTCCATAGAATTTCAAAAACTTCTACAAGTAAAATAATGCATTCAAATGAATACATATGATTACATATAAACATACAACTTGACACCTCTTTTGTATTCATTCTGTTATCTACTAGTGGCGTACGTGGCGTATGAGTAACACTTAATTAAATTGACACTTGATTTCATTATTTCATTTATATTGTTCGACTAAATTGTATGCAGTTAAGGCAACTTTAATTAAATCAAAATGATCAAATGCGAGAAAAACTTAATTCTTCATCAATAGGATGTCAAAAACAAGGCAGTTTCAGGGATGGCTTTGAAAATGAAGGAATTAATTAAATTACCAAAACTTAAAAAAATTAATTATAACTTCAATAAAAGTGGGGTGTGAGTTCAGGGCACCATTTTATATGTATGTAAGTTTTCGTAGATCAATTATAAAATTAAATTTAATTTAATTTATTTAAATGATACTAAATTAAATAAAATAGCTCAGATAAAAACAATGAAAACAAAAAATTAAAAATACAAAAAAAAAAATAAATTAATTTAATTCAATTGATTTTACTTTTTCTGTATTTCATTAAAATTAAATTTATTTTTTTTTTTTTTCATTTTATTTTGTTTTATATATTATTTTATTGTATTTTATTTTAGTTTATTTTTTTTTTTTATTGTAATTTTATTTTCATATCAATACTTTTTTAAGGTTAGGTTAGGTTCAAGTGGCTGCCACAGAGGCACACTTAGGCCAGTTTTGAAAGGCCCGTTGTGATACCACCAACACAAGGAAAGTCAGTCCCGGGACCCAGCCATATGGAAAATCCCTGAGTTGTTGGGATTTTCCACATAGCAGAATCCCGGGACTGACACTCCTAAACCGACACCGTTACTCCTCCTCGAACCACTTAGATGACTTTATGAAGCCCATCAAGTCCTTTATGTCCAGTTCCGCGATCTGGCTTAGGCTATCCAGGAACGGAACTCCCAAAAAGCGCGTTCTCGCGCCGCTTAAAGCCGGACAGTTGCAGATGAGGTG
Organism: Campiglossa producta; assembly: GCA_964058755.1. Lineage (NCBI taxonomy): Eukaryota > Metazoa > Arthropoda > Insecta > Diptera > Tephritidae > Campiglossa > Campiglossa producta. The sequence continues at coordinate 88,193,185 of CAXKVI010000004.1, read as the reverse complement.
ATCCACTGTTTCCTCCTCCTCATCATCTTTGCAACTCCTGCAGCATCGTCGGTAGGGCACACCTAGCCTTTCTGCATGCCTACCAATGAGGCAGTGACCGGTTAATACCCCTATCAATATGCAGATTTCCCTCCTAGTTAGGGCATAAATGCGTCTAGACCTTTTAAGATCCCATTTTGGCCAGGTTTGTTTCGATATGCGACACCCTGGGGATTGCAGCCATCTTTCGTTGGCTTGACGGAGTGTGTGCTCCTTCAGCATTAGTTTGCATGTGGCAAACGGCATACCTAAGCGCTCTTTATCCTGAAGAACCTGCTTGGTCGTGCCCTGCCTGGCAAGCTCGTCTGCCTTACAGTTTCCCTCAATGTCCCTATGTCCCGGGACCCATATGAGGCTTACGCGGTTCTGTTGGGCCATCTCCTGAAGAGATCGACGACAGCTGAGCGTCAGTTCAGAGTTGAACGTGTATGAGCCAAGGGATTTGATGGCCGCTTGGCTATCGCTGAAAATAGCGATATCTTCTCCGATAACACGTTTGCTTAACCAGGCCGCGGCGTCCAGGATTGCCGAGACTTCCGCCTGGAAGACGCTACAATGATCAGGTAGTCTGAAGGAGAGCTCAAGGTCCAAATCCCTTGAATAAACGCCTCCTCCAACTCTGCCGTCCAACTTCGAGCCGTCGGTGTATATGGAAGTGCCACCATTTGTTCCGGGACACCAATCCGTCCTCTTTCAGTCTTCTCTGCTGGGAATGTTTATTTTGAAACAGCTATCCCCGACTGTAGTAGTCGCACAACGATCTGTGCTTAGAGGGAGAAAGCTGTAAGATTCCAGAATACTGGAGTGTCCAATAGTACCCGCAGCCCAACTGGAGGTTTCTCTTAGGCGCAGAGCTGATGCCGCCGCTGACCGAAACCCTTCCAGATCAAGTGGCAAAATGCCCAGAATGACCTGGAGGGCTTCGTTGGGCGTTGTCCTTAGCGCACCGCTTATACAGATCATATTGGATCTATGGACTTTCCGCAACAGATTCAGGTATGTTGCCTTGCTCAGCGCAGGCCACCATACGACGACTCCATAAAGCATGATTGGGCGAATGATGGCCGTGTAGATCCAACTGCATACTCTAGGGCTGAGCCCCCATTTTTTGCCAATGGCTCTTTTGCAGGTGTAAAGAGCGATGCAAGCTTTCTTCTGGCGCTGAAGAACATTCTCCTTCCAATTCAATTTCCTGTCCAGAACTATGCCTAGAAACTTGGCCTTATCCGACAAGCCCAGGCGCGTGCCATCTAGTTCTGGTAGGCTTAGTGGCGGTATTTTGTACCGGTTGGTGAAGAGGACAAGTTCCACCTTCCCTGGGTTGATACTAAGTCCGCAGCGAGAGGACCACGTCGAAACTTCTCGCAGTGCTACTTGCATCAGGTCACACAGAGTTTGTGGGAACTTGCCTCTGAATGCAATAGCTAAATCGTCTGCGTATGCCACTATCTTCCCGCCCCCCCAGCTTGTGTCACGTAGCAACGAGTTGACTGTGAGGTTCCATAAAAGCGGGGAAAGAACACCACCCTGGGGTGTTCCCCTTGTGACATAGCGTGATAACTCAACCGTACCAAGTGAAGAAGCTATTTTCCTTCCCATTAAAAGTTGGTCAATTAAACCAGTTAGAGGTCTATCTACGCCCAGATTAGTTAGAGCGGAGTTGATAGCCTCCGGGCTTATATTGTTGAAAGCCCCCTCAATGTCTAGGAGGGCCACGAGACAGTAGTCCTTTTCACACAGCGATTTCTCAATGACAGACACTAGGCTGTGCAGAGCGGTTTCTGTTGATTTACCCTTGGTGTATGCATGCTGATAGCTAGAGATAAGGTTGCTATCAATAGTCGTTAAGAGGTAGTCGCTTAATATCCTCTCAAAGGTTTTTAGTACAAAGGACGAGAGACTGATCGGTCTGTAGTCTTTTGGCTCGTAGTGGGATGCCTTCCCCGCCTTAGGGATAAACACTACCGTGGCGCTTCTCCAGGAGCCCGGAATGTGGTTGAGAGCCAGGCAGGCTGTGAAGAGAAATACCAGCCATTTAGCTGATGTCTCCAACGTGTTTATAAGCTGCGCGGGGATAATCCCGTCCGGCCCGGCAGCCTTATACGGTTCAAAGCTCTTAACTGCCCACCTTACTCTTTCCTCAGTGATGGGTATATTCACTGCCAGGTTTGTTGCAGGTGCTAGTGGTGCATCATGCAGATTCCCCGGAAAATGTGTATTCAAGAGCAGGTCAAGGGTTTCCTCTTCCGTGCTGGTCCAGGATCCGTCAGGCTTTCGCAAATAGCTGATGGTTGTTTGACTTTTCGAGAGGACTCGTCTAAGTCTCGCTGTGTCGTCGACCTTTTCGACGCCAGTGCAGAAATTTCTCCACGAGGTTCTCTTCGCCTGTCTCAGAGCTTTTTTGTAGGCCCTTAGTTTAGCTTTATATTCGTGCCAATGAGGCTCAGAGCCGAAGCTCTTGGCCTTGTTAAATTGTTTCCGGCATGATATTCGGAGCGAGTCCAAATCGTAGGACCACCAATGTGGCCTGTGTTTACCGCGTGGTTTTGGCACTGGACAAGCCTGTCCTAGAGCATTTGAGAGCGCCGATGTAAATGTAGTAACAAGATCCTCCAGCTCCTCTACTGATGAGGGGGCTTGTGAGGGCAGTACTGGGAGGTCTCTGTCTAATATTTCATTGTGTAACTGCCAATCAGTGTTACGTGGATTGCGCTTCATGATTGGTTGTTCTACAATAAAGTCTAAAACCATTTCTATGTAACGGTGGTCGGAGAAAGAATGTTCTTCCAGAACCCGCCATTTTCTGACCCACTCATAAGCGCCTTCACTACAGAGAGTGAGGTCTATGACCTCCCTGCGGGTCTTAGTGATAAAAGTAGGCTCATTACCCACGTTGCAAATCACCAGGTTGGTTGTTAAGAGGTAATCAAACAGAGACTCGCCCCTGGCATTGATGTCGGAGCTCCCCCATTGGACATGGTGAGCATTAGCGTCCGCTCCAATAATAAGATTACCCGTGCAGAAATTTGACACCAGGTCTTTCACCTCCATTTGTGGTGGGGGTTCTTCGGCGTCGTAGGGCATATAGACCGACGCCACCGTCAGGCGGGTGCTGTCGACCGTTAGACTGATAGCGGTAATATCACCATTGGTGTAGTTAGGTAGGAGAAAGGAGTTCAACTCAGACTTGACCAAAATACACGTTCTGACTTTGCTCTCCTCGCTGGCTCGAATGAGCTTGAAGCCCTTAGTCCCCAATCCGCAGATTCTCGAGCTATTGACCCAGGGTTCTTGGATGAGGACCACATCCACGTCGCCTTTAGAAAGACGACTACTTAAAGCAGCCGAAGCTACTTTAGATTTGTGCAGATTAATCTGAAGCACCACCAACATGAGAGCGCACAGACTTCCCTGCCGTCCCCATATCGTCGAGGTTTGCCCCATCCCGGAGGTTGCCTATCAACGACGAGTTGTTCCGATTAACTGCCCGATATGGCGTTGCAGGAGTCTTGCTGTCTGTAGCGTTAGATGTTAATCGCTCAGCGTTGGCTGCCGTTGGCTGCTACCACCGTGACGTCGAGGGCTTCCTCGTCCTGTAGGCTGTCCTCCATCTCCGAGTTGTTCACAGCACTATCGCCAAGGGACGTGGCGGATAACATGCTTTCCGCATCGGAATCCTCCGCTTCCTCTTCTGGTGATTCGTTTTCCGGTTCCCCCGGAGCAGCCGAGAAGGCAGCGCGATGAGCATCACCACGATATACGTGGATAACGATCTGGCCTACGCTGTAGTGTACTAGGCCATTGCACCTTTTGAGGGGCTCGATTGACTCTTTATTCATGGTGAACACCACCTGTCTGTCGGGCCCTACCGCATCCCCGACCAGATTGACACTCCAGTCATGCGTTGGCAGGGACGGATTCATTAGCCGTAGCATCCGGAGAATTCTCTCGGGTTCGTCAGGGATGGCCGGAATCCACGCCCTTGCCCTTGGACGAGCTGGAATGTCCTTCCAGTCGACAACCTCTATCTTTGCGCCCTTGTAGACTTCACCCAGCTTAGCAGCTGCTGCCTTGTACAGTGCTACGGTTTTTGCATCCTCGCATGCGAGCAATTTAATCTGACCCTGGTGCCAACCCGCATCCGTTACTCGCGCCGAACTACCCGGAAACTCTGGAGCAACATTGAGAAGAATGTTGCCGAGTTCATTTCGCACGTAACGCCACCGGTCCTTAGGGATGGCCAGGCGGTCATTGCCTCGGTCAAGGACGCCTATAAGGATCCTGTCCTTGGTTACCTCAGCAAAGCTTAGTTTGCCCGCTCCAGGGGTATTCTGATGCCGCTTGGGAGGGGGATTCAACTCCAGGTCCGATCTCTGGCGCTTGAAAGGGTTAACTTTTAACCTCTTTGGCATGTAAGAATTTTGGAACTCCGGTATCACAGCTTTCGCTAGCTCTACCGATTTACTGGAATTCGGCGACAGCGATTCCTGCGGTACCCCTTCATACCTCTTCAGGATCTTTGCAGCCAATCTTTTCTCGTGGTATGTGAAGCGGCGGGGAGATGTCTCCTGGGAGTGCGGACCCGTAGTTGCCATCGCGGTCGCTCTCCTTGCCGAAATCTCAGTTGCAGCTTCCTTCTCCTTCGAAACTCCGAGGCCAGGTCGTGAGACCGCTGCCACAGACGTAAAGATACTGGTTTTCATATCAGCGGTTGATGGGAGTTTAGCATCTGCCGTTGTCCGCTTAGTTGCGTTGGCAACCGCACTGGTGCTAGCTCCCATCAAGTCAATCTTAGTCGATGGAGGGTTGGTTGACCGACTCGTAGTTGCCATCGCTGTCGATCCCCCCCTTGATTGTGGAACGGAGGTTGTCCTCCGGCGTTGTTGTAGCTTTCTCGCCTGTTCCTCCATAGCTCTCCTTTGCTGAGGAGTGAAGTTCGGCGTTGTTTGTTTTTTAGGTTTATCGTTTTTATTTGGATAATTTGAGTTCATCTTGTTCGTACGACCCATCGCCGGACACGGCCAGCTTAGGGTCAAGGGAAGAGTAGGGGAAAACGTGTCGTCCGCCGCGGCAGAGCCCCGTACCGCGGTAAGGCCATGCTTACTCTCTGAGGCGACCCGGTATCAGAGAGGCTCCGTTCAAATACAGCCACGATTTGCCTCCCGGCTGCAAACGTCCAATGGGCACGGTTTCGCATAACACCCTGGATTGGGAGGGGGAAGATCTTTGTCGTCGCGCCAGAGAGGCTAGGCTGCTCTCGTGATGAAGTGCCGTACGGAGCTATGATCACAAGGGCAGCGTAGCCCTGTGGCTATCGACTTAAGCCCTCGTACCGCGGCAAGGTATCCACCCTTCACGAGGGCAATACTTTTTTAAATTAATACTATTTTTTTCATTTAATTTTTTGAATTTTTTTTTTTTTTTATTTTTTTTTTTATTTTTTTATTTTTTTTTTATTCCAAGACCTGAAGCCCCAAGCACACTGAGATCAAAGTTCATACTCGAGCCGTCATTCTAATATGAATACTAATTTTTCCTAGTAAATCCGTATAGGCATGTATCAGTCAATCTTTGATGAAATTCTCATTTTCCAACCAAGCCCAAAGCCTCATTCCACATCTCACATTGATTTTAGCTTGAATACAAATTGAAAATAAAATTCATTTATTTGGCAAGCAAAAGTGAGACACGAAAAATTACAGCTCAACCAAACACCGACAGTTTACGAGCTAAACAGTCGGCGTAAATAGGAAACCTCAAATAACATGGTCAACATAGCACAAGCTCCCTGCCTGACACTCAACCCCACTGCTGCTGCAGCAACACTTAAATGATGCCCTGAACATGCTTATGGATGCGCTGTTGTCGACAAGAAAACACAAATGCATGAAAATTTAGTACAACAGGGCAACTGGGATAGGCAAAGTAAGAAGCAGAACTACCCAAAGTTGAGAAGCAAAACGTGCAACACTGCATTCACTAGTTGAAACTGAAATATTCTCATTTTATTGGTCTCGAAATGAACAAATGGCGCTCGTGTTTCGACAGCGCATATTTAGCTGCCACAAGGGGCACAAACACAAACACATATACACCTACAAACAGCACATTCACTTGCATATCATATTTGCTTTTGGGATATTCATACACAAAATTTTTTTCTTATAAGCATTCGTGCAACATCCAATAATAGCAGCCACTAGACAGCATATTGGTGTCGCAGTGGTGGACGGTGTGGGCCGTATGGTAGCACATACGGTCCATCAAGTCAGACTCACAATTTTTGCATAATTTATGAACGAAAATTCATGGCAAAAATACAAGCTGACATGAGCACTTATGTATGTATATCTAACCCTGCGTGTGTGTGTGTGTATGTGTTGGCATGACTTTTTCTTGACTTCTTGTTTATCCTCAAAATAGTTTTGTCTATTCGAATTGACGTGTTTTTGGCTGCTCCACTCGCTTTGAATGCTATTCAAAGCAACTACAGAGCAGCGACCATGTAAGTGCATTGATGACCTGACGCGCACAACCTTACATATGGATGCATGGACGTAGATTATCATTGTTTTTTCGATTTATTTTATTTTATTTAATTTTATTTGATTTTATTTTATTTTATTTTATTTTATTTTATTTTATTTTATTTTATTTTATTTTATTTTATTTTATTTTATTTTATTTTATTTTATTTTATTTTATTTTATTTTATTTTATTTTATTTTATTTTATTTTATTTTATTTTATTTTATTTTATTTTATTTTATTTTATTTTATTTTATTTTATTTTATTTTATTTTATTTTATTTTATTTTATTTTATTTTATTTTATTTTATTTTATTTTATTTTATTTTATTTAATTTAATTTAATTTTATTTTATTTTATTTTATTTTATTTTATTTTATTTTATTTTATTTTATTTTATTTTATTTTATTTTATTTTATTTTATTTTATTTTATTTTATTTTATTTTATTTTATTTTATTTTATTTTATTTTATTTTATTTTATTTTATTTTATTTTATTTTATTTTATTTTATTTTATTTTATTTTATTTTATTTTATTTTATTTTATTTTATTTTATTTTATTTTATTTTATTTTATTTTATTTTATTTTATTTTATTTTATTTTATTTTATTTTATTTTATTTTATTTTATTTTATTTTATTTTATTTTATTTTATTTTATTTTATTTTATTTTATTTTATTTTATTTTATTTTATTTTATTTTATTTTATTTTATTTTATTTTATTTTATTTTATTTTATTTTATTTTATTTTATTTTATTTTATTTTATTTTATTTTATTTTATTTTATTTTATTTTATTTTATTTTATTTTATTTTATTTTATTTTATTTTATTTTATTTTATTTTATTTTATTTTATTTTATTTTATTTTATTTTATTTTATTTTATTTTATTTTATTTTATTTTATTTTATTTTATTTTATTTTATTTTATTTTATTTTATTTTATTTTATTTTATTTTATTTTATTTTATTTTATTTTATTTTATTTTATTTTATTTTATTTTATTTTATTTTATTTTATTTTATTTTATTTTATTTTATTTTATTTTATTTTATTTTATTTTATTTTATTTTATTTTATTTTATTTTATTTTATTTTATTTTATTTTATTTTATTTTATTTTATTTTATTTTATTTTATTTTATTTTATTTTATTTTATTTTATTTTATTTTATTTTATTTTATTTTATTTTATTTTATTTTATTTTATTTTATTTTATTTTATTTTATTTTATTTTATTTTATTTTATTTTATTTTATTTTATTTTATTTTATTTTATTTTATTTTATTTTATTTTATTTTATTTTATTTTATTTTATTTTATTTTATTTTATTTTATTTAATTTAATTTAATTTTATTTTATTTTATTTTATTTTATTTTATTTTATTTTATTTAATTTTATTTTATTTTATTTTATTTTATTTTATTTTATTTTATTTTATTTTATTTTATTTTATTTTATTTTATTTTATTTTATTTTATTTTATTTTATTTTATTTTATTTTATTTTATTTTATTTTATTTTATTTTATTTTATTTTATTTTATTTTATTTTATTTTATTTTATTTTATTTTATTTTATTTTATTTTATTTTATTTTATTTTATTTTATTTTATTTTATTTTATTTTATTTTATTTTATTTTATTTTATTTTATTTTATTTTATTTTATTTTATTTTATTTTATTTTATTTTATTTTATTTTATTTTATTTTATTTTATTTTATTTTATTTTATTTTATTTTATTTTATTTTATTTTATTTTATTTTATTTTATTTTATTTTATTTTATTTTATTTTATTTTATTTTATTTTATTTTATTTTATTTTATTTTATTTTATTGTATTTTATTTTATTTTATTTTATTTTATTTTATTTTATCTTATTTTATTTTATTTTATTTTATTTTATTTTATTTTATTTTATTTTATTTTATTTTATTTTATTTTATTTTATTTTATTTTATTTTATTTTACTTTATTTTATTTTATTTTTGTTTTTTCTTTTTATTTTATTTTTTTTTTTAATTTTTTTTTTTTTTTTAATATTATTTTATTACTTTTTTTATTTTTTTATTTAATTTTTTTTTATTTTATTTATTAATTTTTTTATTTTATTTTTTTTTTTAAGTTTTTTATTGTATTTTATTTCATTTATTTTTTTATTTTTTATGTTATTTTGTTTTGTTTCATTTTTTTTTTAATTTTTGTCCCAATTTACTACTCTTTACCCCTCTCTGCATACACCTCTGTCCTCGCATACATACTAACATATGCTCCACAAGAGGTCACACACAAAAAAACTTTGAAAAATTTATTGAATTATCCAGTAGATAGATTTACTTTCTCTTCATTTACCAAACCGCAAATAAACAGCTTACCGCAAAATTGTAAACTGAGCGGCTGCTGCAGTCATCTCCCTTCAATCGCTCCTTGAATATGCATTGCATATTTTGTAAGTTGGTTCTTCTTTGTTTATTCCGCACATGCCAAACTAACAACGGTTTTTTGGTATGTCGAAGAAATTTAATACTTTCCGCAGCTTGCCACATTCGGCAATTTATGTGACACTCTACGGGCAATTGATCAAAATTAAATAAACATGAGCGTGTGCCGTAGTACTTCTGTTGCAGCAAGCTTCTGCTCCTAAAAGTATGCAACTACAATTTTAGCTTTTATTCGTATTTTTATGCGCTCCAACAAAAATTTAATTCACCAACTGCAACAGCACGTAAAGTAAATACGGCATTGTAAATATGTAGGAAGTCGTATACACAGCTTTAGCTTTTAGTTAAGTCGTCTCACGTAGTCACTACTGTTTTCCGCTTTACCGCCTGAGCGTACACGCGCGTATTATGGTTGCTGTACTGAAGTGGGTAGACTTCTTTGTTGGATGAAAATGTCTTAATAAAGTTGTAGTAGCTCTTTTTACTAGGCAGAAGGCTGGTATGACTCTTCAAAATCAACTCGAGATATCTGCTCTAGAAATAACCTTGGTCGGAGATTCTGTAGTCTTCTACCTACTAAATTAAACTAATCTAATTTAAATCGGTGATCGGTGTTTTCGATTTTGTCGCATAGTCTTACCACATACCTTTCATTTGATACCCATATTGGCACACCTTGCTCAATATTTAAAAAAACTGAGATAGGTGGCAACCCTGTAAACAGACCAAAGTGTCAGCACCCAAGTGGAAATCCTTACAATTAAGCATACTATCTCTATGCCAAATTTCATCGGAAACGACCAAGCGGTTCTCGACATAAGACAGGTAAGGATATACGAGTAGACAAATATACTGCTGTAAGGTGTTAACCCTAGGTGGTGACCCTACTTGAAAATATATTAGTTGGTATGTCGCCGAAAATACATGCCTTTTGTTTTATACCCACATTGGCATATCTTGCTCAATACTACAAAAAAAATGAGATAGGTGTCAACTGTAAACAGACCAAAGTGGCAACACCCAAGTGGATAGTCTTCGAATCAAACATCAAATCGATCAGGCGGTTCACGAGATAGCCCGGATATACAAAAATACAATAATAGCTCGTTAAAAGTTATAAGATAAGTTGTGTTAACATAATTTGAATTAAACTAAACTTATTTAAAATAAACTATGCTAAATCTTATAACTTGAAACGATCTAAACTTGTATTTTTGTATATCCAGACTATCTCGCGAACCGCTTAACCGATTTGGATGAAATTTTGATTATAGATAGAATGGTTGATTTTAAGACTATCCACTTGTATCTTACCACCTGAGGCGGTTTACAGGGTTGCCACCTATATCAATTTTTAAAGTTATGGAGTTAGATAAGCCAATGTGGGTATAAAACGAAAGGTATTTTCGCCGACATACCAACTAAAATATTTTCATGTAGGGTAGCTGCCCAGGGTTCCCATTTTACTGTATTGTATTTGTATTGTATATTTTTGGGATCATATTTTTATTATTTTAGGATCATTTTGAGATAATTTAGGGTCACTTTGGAATTATTTTGGGGCTATTTTGAGATCATTTTTGCATCAGTTTTGTATTAATTTGGGACAATTTTTGGGTAATTTTCGAATCATTGTGGAGTCAATTTGGCATCATTTTGGGAGCATTTGAGGGTATATTTGGGGTCGTTTTGGGATTATTTTAGGGTTATTTTGGAAACATTTTTGGATCATTTTTTGGTCGTTTTGGATTCAATTTCGTATCATTTTGGGAACATTTAAGGGTCTTTTTGGGATCATTTTAGGATTATTTTGAGATTATTTTTGGGATTCTTTTTGAGTCATTTTTGGATCATTTTGGATACGTAAGGTTAGCGCTAAATTGGTAGCACCGAGTAAGATCGGTCACCATGTACTTAAATTAAAATAAACTAAGGTAAATGAGGATGAAATAAAATAAATTAAATTAAATTAAAAGAAATAATAGGGGGACTCATCAAACTTTATAAACACCTTATAAAGCGTGTAAACGTATAAATTTATCAAGTGTGTAAATGAACTGTCAAAATTTGTATGGAACACAGTTTACACGAATTTCATAAGCTTCCGCGTCGATTTTGGTGTGTAAAAGAGTGCGTAAATTTATCCAATGCAATGACGACGTTCGACATTTAATTTTTTTAATGCATACAATGCACCCTGGACAAAAATAGAAGAATATGCTGAAAATGGGTCGAAAATTACTTTTTTAATGAGAATTTCGAAATAAAAAGTTTTTGTTTGACATCAAGTACACATAAATTTATCTAGGGCGTTCATCTAACTGAGCTGATAAATGTATAAACTTACGCATTTCGTAAACTTATAAGGTTTGATGAATCTCCTTAATATAACTATGGGTACATTAAGACCATTATCCCAACTAAAGCTTCCAATCAGTATTTTATAAAGCATCAACCTCCCCGCCCCCCACTTTATGACCGCGCCAAACATCAACCCTTAAGTTGTAATATTTCAATTCTTCTGCTGCTCTTTTGCTATTGTTGATTATTTTCTTTGGCAAATGTTCATATTTTTTGCACTGAGCAAATGAGGCATTGAATGCGCTTTTTACTACGCCAGTAGTTTCAATTATACGTTGTTTTTGTCCTGTCGTTTTTGCTTACATTGCTGGCCCTGCTTGTACCGTACTTTTACTCTACTCCAAATGTAAGAATTCTTTTCTTTCATATTTCATCATAAACATATCCCTTTTTTATTTTTTGTCACTTGGCAGTTATGCCTGAAGCCAAATTTTAGGAAATGCTAAAGAAGAAGGCAAATGGAAGAAGGGTTGCCAGTGTCGATTGTAAAAATGTATGATTGTAAAAATATAGAAATGGCTTAAAGTTATTCTAACTAAAAAGTTTATTACTTCGAGGGAACAGCGATTTCCAGAATAGCATTTACTGGTCATTAAATTAGACACCTTTCTTTGGCACTATGGGGTTGAATCTCTCAATTTTGGTTAAATATTTGACCAGGTGGTAACTTTGGCTGAGGTTGGCTGCAGTGTGAGCGAGCCAAGCATGGTCTTTACACGCAAAACGCTTGCGGTGATTTTTACTTTTGTTCAGTGCGCCAAGTGAAAATGGTACAGCAGGTAATGGAGGCAAGTGCAAGGGAAAACGTGAGGGTGAGTGTAGAAATAAATTAAGAAAAAAAGCAGCAACATAAAAAGTGCAATTTGATATTATATAGAGAAATATAAAGTTACTTGGAGTGTTTTTATTTGTAAGTTTATAACAAAGCTCGAAAATAACTCTCGAAGAGGGGAAAATTACACATAATAACCACTATCTTCCGATTAATTGTCCATAGTACTTAAAACTTTTAGAAACTTCCAAATTTTTATTTAATTTTATTTCATTCCATTTCGTTTTCCTTTAAGTTTTTAATTATACGTTTTTATCTCTTTAATTTTATTTTATTTTACTTTTTTTTTTTCATTTAATTTTTTTTTTCTTTTTTTTTTCTTTTCTTTTTTTTAATTTTTTTTTTTTAATTACACTGGACCACGAATTTCAACTTTTTCGCTTTACCAGAAATACCGTTAAGAAATTCGTATGTAAAATCACCCCCTGATTTCGAAAATTGAGTTCATTTTTTATTCTATGGTACCGTTTTTGAGATATTTGCAATTTACCGTTATTCGAAAAAACCAAAAAGATGGCGCCCTTTAATTGCGTATATCTCACGAACGGGTCAAGCAATTGCAAAAAAGTTTACAGAGTCGGAAAAACGATAAAATTTGCTATAAATGCATCATACATTGTTTTTTGCTCAACCAGATAGTTTTCGAGATATTAGCTTGTCATTTCATATTTTTGTTTTTTTTATGAAAAAATATGAAAAAAATTACTCTTTGTGTGGGCAGCATTCCAAAACCACAACTTTTTTTCTAGATATTTTTTCTTTACGTAGAGCTCTGTTTTATTAGAAAAAAGATAAGCTATCATCGAAGAAAATCGATGCAAAACTACGTAAGTTATAAACGATCAAGTAAAAATACCCAGGTGGCGCAACTTCAATGTGTGATGTATACATACATATTTTAAAGGTATAAAGTGCAAATGGGATATTATCCGGATAAACGAATAACACCATAACAATGATAATACTTTTTCTTTAAATAAATCAAATAGTACTTTTAATACTCGAATTGTTTTATAGTAGGTAGAGTGGTTGCTTCGAAAGGAAGAGTGGTTGGGTTCGAAATGCTGTAGGCATGTAGTTATAAACATGTATTTCCGTCACTTATGCGTAAGTATCCAGGTAGATTTTCAAAATTTTTAAAGCCGACATCTAAAGCAGGTAATATTTTCTTTTCCCGGCTTCGTATAAAAAGGAACCTTTCTGTCTAGGTAAGATTTGATTTTTTCATTTTATTTTTGTTCCGAGTATAAATATGAGTTAAGGCGCCTTGAAACTTCAAAACATCTGCAAGGCTCGCCGGAGATAGTTCAGTTCCTAAGTCGAATTTCAAAACCGTGATTTATTAAAAAAAAAAAAATTAGTAAAAGGACGCGAGAATTTGAGTGTGATAACGATCCACATATGTTCTGTTTCATGTGTGGCCAATATACTATCATAAGGCTACGACGAGTGTTCTCAGATCGTATCAAAACTTTATACTCCAAGTATTTTGGCATTGAGCCTAAAAATGCTGAAAAACCATGGACACCGAACACTTTGTGTACATCGTGTCGAGTAGAATTGATTCAGTTGAAATCAGGACAACAAATAAAATTTGCTACACCAATGATATGGAGAGAACCTACTTGCCATTCAATGGAGTGTTATATTTGTCAAACGAAAGTGCTTGGCGTTGTAAGATCAAGAAGAGTAACTTATGCCAGCGTACCATCAGTGACATTACCAGTACTACATTCAACGACAGTTGCGGATCCAGTTCCATTGTCAACAGTAATATCTGAGTGCGGGGAATCAAGTTGTACTGAATTTCGCGTGGGAAACGAGAGAAACGTTCTCTCACAAGCACAACTTAATGATTGGATAAGAGATCCAAGGAAAAGGCAGAGATCCACACTTCCCGTATGCAACAATTTAAATTTGTGTCATCCGATGTTAAGGTGATATATTGTAGAACTCGTCACGAACCATTTTCCAAACACTATACCAAGAAAGACAGTATATGCTACTGCAACGACATTCCTGGTTTATTCAAAGAGTTTGGTCAAACATATGATTCAAAAGAGTGGCGATTGTTCATAGACAGCAATAAACTGAGTTTGAAAGCTGCAGTGAATACAAAGGAAACCTACGAGGAAATGCAAAAAATTCTCAAATTTATCAAATATGAAGAGCACCAAGCACTGCTGCTTCCTCTGCAAGTGGGATAGTCGAGCTCGTAAGGACCACTACGTCAGAAAGGATTGGTCGGAAAGAGTCAAGTTTACCGTTGGTGTGGATAACATAAAATACACCCCTCTTGTCAAGAAAGAGAAAATCATACTTCCACCCTTACACATCAAGCTCGGTCTCATTAAAAACTTTGTTAAGGCTTTGGACAAAGAAGGCGAAGCATTCGACTATTTGAAAACAATTTTTCCAGATATTTCTCAAGCCAAGATAAAGGAAGGTATTTTTTTTGGGCCACAAATAAAAAAGTTGATCAACAATACTCAATTCAAAGGACTACTCTCATCAGTTGAGGCAGCAGCGTGGGAATCCTTTGAAAAGGTCGTTGCTTCTTTTCTCGGTAGACACAAAAGCCCTAACTACGAACAGATAGTGAACGACTTAATCAATAATTATGCGAAAATGGGTAAATATAAAAGGCTTATTAAAATTAATTTCCCAAAATTTTATTTACCTAACTAATATTTTCTTTCCAGGCGTAAATATGTCTTTAAAAATTCACTTTCTGCACTCACATTTGAACTTTTTTCGGGCAAATCTTGGCGACAAAAGTGACGAACATGGCGAAAGGTTTCATCAGCAAATGAAATTAATTGAGAATCGATATCAAGGATTCTGGGACGTCGCAATGATGGGTGATTACTGCTGGTTTCTCATAAGAGAAACCGATCCTAAACTGAATAAGCGTCAAAGTAGAACACATAATTATTTCGACTACATAGTAAAATCAAATTAAGATAAAGATTGTTAGAATATAGTATAAACATAAATAAATTTAAAAAAAAGTAAAAAATATGGGTAATTTCATTAATGAATTAAACTTTGAACTCAATAGAAACAGAGCATAGCTTGATATTTCTCTCTTTCTTATACCATACATACGTTTTGAGCTATACGTTGAAATTGCGCAACCTGGGGATTTTTATTTGATCGCTTATAACTTACGTAGTTTTACATCGATTTTCTTCGATGATAGCTTATCTTTTTTCTAATAAAACAGAGCTCTACGTAAAGAAAAAATATCTAGAAAAAAAGGTGTGGTTTTGGAATGCTGTCCACGCAAAAAGTAATTTTTTTCATATTTTTTCATAAAAGAAAACAAAAATATGAAATGATAAGCTAATATCTCGAAAACTATCTGGTTGAGCAAACAACAATGTATGATGCATTTATAGAAAATTTTATCGTCTTTTTGATTCTTTTTGCAATCGCTTGACCCGTTCGTGAGATATATGTAATTAAAGGGAGCCATCTTTTTGGTTTTTTCGAATAACGGTAAAATGCAAATATCTCAAAAACGGTACCATAGAATCAAAAATGAACTCGATTTTCGAAATCAGGGGGTGGTTTTACATACGAATTTCATAACGGCGTCTCTGGTAAATTTTGGCCGTCGACCAGTGTTATCTTTTTTATCTTATAACTTTAAACGAGCTAAACTTGTATATTTGTATATCCGGATTATCTCGCGTACCGCTTGACCGATTTGGATGAAATTTTTAATATAGGTAGTATGATTGATTTAAAGACTATCCCCTTTGGGGTTGCCACCCGGGGCTGTTTACAACGTTGCCACCTATCTCAATTTTTTTAATTTTGTAGCAAGATATGCCAATATGGATATCAAATGCAAGGTATTTTCAGAGACATGCCAACTAAAATATTTTCAAGTAGGGTTGCTACCTAGGGTTGCCACCTTACCGCAGTATATTTGTATATCCGGTACTATCTCGAGAACCGCTTGACCGATTGGGATAAAATTTGGCATAGAGATAGTTTGATTGATTATAAAAGTATCCACTTGGGGGATGCCACTTGGGGTGGTTTACAGGGTTGCCACTTATTTAATTTTTTTTTAATTATGGAGCAAGGTATGCCAAGATGGGTATCAAATGAAAGGTATTTTCCGCAATATGCGAACTAAAATATTTTTAAGTAGGGTTGCCACCTTACCGCAGTATATTTGTATATCCGGTACTATATTGGGATGAAATTTGGCATAGAGATAGTTTAATTGATTATAAAACTATCCACTTGGGGGATGCCACTTGGGGTGGTTTACAGGGTTGCCACCTATTTCAATTTTTTTTATTATGGAGGAAGATATGTCAATATGGTTATCAAAAGAAAGGTATTTTCGTTGACATATGTACCAACTAAAATATTTTCAAGTAGGGTTGCTGCCCAGAGTTACCATTTTACTGTATTCTATTTGTATTGCATATATTTGGGAATATATTTTGATTATTTTAGTATCATTTTAGGATCATTTTGGGATCATTTAGGGGCCACTTTTGAATAATTTTGGGGCTATGTTGAGATCATTTTGGGTTCAATTTTGGATTAATTTGGGACAATTTTGGGGTGATTTTCGGATAATTTTGTAGTCATTTTGGGACCATTTTGGGATAATTTCTGGGTACTTTTGGGAACATTTGAGGGTCTTTTTGGGGTCGTTTTGAGATTATTTTGGGATTGGTCTAGGATCATTTTCGGATAATTTTTTGGATAATTTTGGGGACATTTTCGGATCATTTTGCGTACAATTAGAGTGTTTTTGGGATCATTTTTGTGTCGTTTTGGGTTCAATTTCGGATCCTTTTGGGAACATTTAATAGTCGTTTTGGGATAGTTTTAGGTTTATTTTGGGATTATTTTAGGGCAATTTTGGGATCATTTGGGGTAAGTAAAATCAGCGCTAAATTGATAGCACCGAGCAAGCTCGGTCACCCAGGAACTTTTACTTTTATTTTATTTTGCTTTACTTTATTTTATTTTTATTTATTTGTTTTTATGTTTTATTTTCGTTTATTTTGCATTATATTTTTATTATAATAATATTATTATTATTATTATTTTTTTTTTATTTTGTTTTATTTTATTTATTTTTTGTTATTTAATTTTTTTTTTTTTTTTGAATAATCTTGACTTGACTGTTATTTTGGAGCCCTGTTTTTTATTTGATATTTTACTTGTGCCCACACTCCTCCAGCTGATTTGTGCATTTGTTTGTTGCAACACAAAAAACTCATCTTACATCAAATAATACTTTATTTGTTTGTTGCAGTAGAAAATATTTTTTCAAACCTGACACATTGCTGATGAATTATCCACACACACACACAGAAACACCCAAGCTCACACATAAGTTTGTATGCTCATATTTTAGTAGGCAGTAAAGTGGCACTGTAATGTGACAGCTGTGGCAGCGACCGACTATGAAGAAATGTCCGAATTGTTAAAACTTTTTTTACAAACAAAGAAAGCAGAAGGTTCTTCGTTCCATTCAAGTCGCAAACCATTTCGGTGCCTCAAATTGAAATGCGATATCAAGAAATTTTATACTTTTTCTACATTGCAATTCTTCGCCTCTCTTCCTACGCTTATGCTGAGATTCTCACTCCCACCATATAAGTAGGCATCGTCCGTTCCAGCTATAAATAGCCATTTCGAGCTGCTAAAAGGATGAGTTGATAAAAAGTTTCTTTTAAAATTTTTTGATGTAGCAAAAGTGACATGTGATGTCTTTTTTGTTTGCGACAACGCTTATTGTGTTTTCTAACTAAAAAGAATCGCTTCTTTTTGGACATGATAATAATATGTTATCATAAAACATAGCATAGGCCTCAAATAACTTTCCAATTGTAGTGGAGGGGTTAATTATGAGTTTGTCAATGACACATATATAAGTTGAACACATGCGTCGGGTGAAACGTTTTTCTCTACTGGAGCCTATTACGGCATATCGGCGCCCGAGTGGAAGATCACAGTCCTTCAAAACAAAATTCCAAAATGCCCTGCCTATCTCATATTTTTTTCCATAACGATCTATTTCAAAATTTGATTCAAAAAACTCCCGTCTAAATTTTTTTACAGCATTATTGAGAATGTCCGTCCCGTCAAGAGTAAATTTTTGACACTCTCCTACCCACAGCCCAGCTAAACCCAAACATAAAAAAATAACTTTCTTAAAATTATGAGTCTGTTTCGAAGCTCAATATCATATTTTTACAAAAAAAAAATAAAAAATTGGTGTCTCAAAAAATTAATTTATCTATACACAAAGTACAAATTCATGAGCTTGAATGTCCCTTGTCCACTATCAGCACTCAACAAGTCATCAACAAAATTACTTTATTTACAGTAGACGATTTTTATGACAAGCTAATACAAGCATACATACATACATTCATACTTGCCAAGATACCTAGCTGCACGCAAACACATTCCCTTGAACATCAAAGTGCAAGAGCAAAACTCGAAGGATCAACTCCATCCCACAAATGACTTTTTGTGTGTGTGTGTGTGTGTGTGTGTGTGTTGTAAAACAAGGCCGGCCATGCGTGCACATTGTGCACTTTTGAGTTTATACTCAAACACCAACGCTAACGATGTGGACGCACGAAGTTGTGCTTTCGGTGGTTCGTCGTTGTTTCACTCATGATGCGGAGTAAGAAAAACAGTGAGCGCAAAAGAAAACGTACATAAATACTACTTTGCGTAATTTAATGAATAATTATTTCCCTTTTATTTTATTTGTTTTATTTTATTTTATTATATTATATTATATTATATTATATTTTATTTTATTTTATTTTATTTTATTTTATTTTATTTTATTTTATTTTATTTCATTTCATTTCATTTCATTCCATTTTATTTTATTTTATTTTCTTTCATTTCATTCCATTTTATTTTATTTCATTTCATTTCCTTCCATTTCAAAGCAAATAATAAAATATCCTTTTGATTTTATAGTTTCACAGTCCGCATTTTCTTTGCAGCCACTGTACGTAAAATCACTCAAAACTTACGCACACTTATGCAAATGTTTTAGTATTTGTTTGGCCGGCCCTGTTGTAAAACCTCAAACCTTATCAACAGCTTTTTCGCTCATTTACTCGACCACTTACTTACTCACTCTCTCAGCCAATTAGCCAAATCACATTGCTTGCCATATCCTGTGTGTGCACATTATCTAACCAGGTGAATCGTTTTCGTCGTTGGAATGAGTGCCATTGTGTTGTTGTCAATGCGCTTGTGAATGTGAAGATTAACTTCAAGGGAGAGTGTGTGAAAATGCTATCTGCTTACAGGATTACAAACGTACAAATGAAGGAAGCATAAAGTAGTAAAGACGTCTCTATTTTGCTCGCTTTTTTATTGCGAAGACAAACAATTGTTGGATGTATGTATGTAATAGTCTGTAATCTTATCGTCTCTCCTGGCATTGGCATATCTCTACCTCATCACGCCAACTCTGCGTATTTGCCATAGCATTTATTTTGTCATAAAACATAATGCAGAATAGTTTAAGTTGGTCAGGTCAACGGTTAGTAAATTAATACCATAATTTGCTTCCGGTGAAATGGAAAACACTGACAGAGCTACATTAGAGCGTCTCAAAAATGTATGGAAACAATTTTGTTTCGATATTTGATCGGTGTTTTCGATTTTTATATATTTTATATTTACTTATCAATTGGAGTGTAATGGGGTGTGGTTGCTGAGTGACCGCGCTCAATCCCGACTCTTGCGTCCTCGTTCGTGCACTCTGGGCAACGTTGAGCTACCTAGGCTCGCGGCAGAAAGAGAGGGAGCCCCGGGGGGGCCACTCTGACATACTTGGTTTAAGGGCTCACCGGGGTCTTTTTCGCAGCGTCTGTACACCAAGAGGTGCGGCTGTAAGCGGGCGTCTGTCTTGAAGCAAGCGGCTCGCTATATAAATGTGCAAAACTTTTCCCTCCCAATCCAGGGTGTTATGCGATACCGTGCCCATTGGACGTTTGCAGCCGGGAGGCAAATCGTCGCTGTAGTCGAACGGAGCCTCACTGATACCGGGCCGCCTCAGGGAGTAACTATGGTCTTACCGCGGTATGGGGCTCTGCCGCGGCGGACGACACACTTCCCCTTACACTACCCTTGACCCTAAGCTGGCCTTGTCCGGCGAGGGGTCGTACGAACAAGATGAAGAACACACAAAATACAAAGCAATTAACGACTTCGTTTACTCCGCAGCAGAGAAGAACTATGCTGGAGCAAGCGAAAACACAACGCCGGAGGACAAACTCCGCCTCAAAGTTAACTGGGAGGCCGACAACGATGGAAACTACGGGTCAGTCATCCCCCAAACTGCTATCAAGTAAGAGTGACTTGATGGGAGCAAGCAACAGTGCGGCTGCCTACGCAGTCAAGCAGAAAACGGCGGAAGCTAAACTTCCATCAAGCGCTGGTACGAAACCCAATCTCTTCACATCTGGGGCAATGGTCTCACGACCTGGTTTCAGAGTTTCGAAAGAGAAGGACGACGCCGTAAAGGGAGAGACCGCGATGGCAACTACGAGTCTGAATCCCCCCAAAGAGGCATCTCCCCGACGCTTTGCGTACTGGGATAAAAGAAAGGCCGCAAGGATCCTTAAAAAATATGAGGGAGCATCGCAGGAGAAGCTGTCGCCGGAAGAAAGGAAGATGGTGGAGGAAGCGAAAGCTCTGATACCAAATTTCCAGAGGCCCTATGTGCCTAAGAGGGTGAACGGTAATCCCTTCAAACGCCAGAGATCGGACGGAGAGGTAGACCCCCATCCGAAGCGGCATCAGGTCAACCCCGTAGTGGGAAAACTCAGCTTTGCTGAAGTAACCAAGGACAGAATCCTTATAGGGTTCATTGACCGAGGTAACGACCGTTGGTCCATCCCCAAAGACCAGTGGCTGTATGTCCGGAATGAAATGGGCAGGGCCCTCCTCCACTTAATGCGTGAGTCTCCGGGTAGTCCGCCGCGAGGTACTGACGCGGGCTGGCACCAAGGTCAGATCAAAATATTCGCGTGCGAGGATGCAAGAACTGTCGCACTGTATAAGGCAGCAGTTGCAAGACTGGGTGAAGTCTATCCAGGGGCAAGACTTGATGTCGTCGACTGGAAGGACATTCCTGCTCGGCCAAGGGCAAGGGCATGGATTCCTGCCGTCCCTGCAGAACCCGAGAATATTCTTGAGATGCTGCAGGTCTGGAATCCGTCTCTCCCGACGCAGGATTGGGGCGTCAATCTGGTCGATGATGTGGTTGGGCCCAATAGACAGGTGGTTATCACTCTGAATAAGGAGGCGCTCGAGCCCCTTAAACGGTGCAACGGACGAGTGCATTACGGCTTGGGTCAGATCGTGATCCACGTATACCGTGGCGATGCACAGCGCGCTGCTATTCCGGACGCTCCGGAGGACTCGGAGATCGAGGCATCGGAAGGGGAAGCAGAGGAGTCCGACGCGGAAAGTATGTTATCCGCCACGTCAAATTGCGATGGTGCTGCGAACAACTCGGCGATAGAAGAAAGCCTGCTTGACGAAGAAGGCCTCGACGTCACGATCGTGGCTAAACCTGAGCACACTAACGTTGATGCTGCTTCAGACAGCAGGGTTCCCGCCACGCCAAATCGTGCAGGTGCTCTGAACAACTCCTCGTTGAGAGACAGCCCCCGGAACAGGCCAGACCTCGACGACACGCTGGCGGCAGGGATGTCTGAGCTCTCTCATGTTGGTGGTGCTTCAGATAAATCTGCACAAATCTAAAGCAGCCTCGGCTGTTTTAAGCAGTCGTCTTTCTAAAGGCGACGTAGACGTGGTCCTTATCCAAGAGCCCTGGGTCAATAGCTCTAGGATCTGTGGATTGGAGACTAAGGGGAACAAGCTCATCCAAGCCAATGATGAGGGCAAGGTCAGAACCTGTATTTTGGTAAAGTCTGAGCTAAACACCTTTCTATTACCCAACTACTCAAATGGTGACGTTACAGCTGCCAGCTTAACAGTCGGCAGCACCAGCCTAACGATGGCGTCGGTCTATATGCCCTATGACGCCGAAGAACCTCCTCCACAAAAGGAGGTGAAAGATCTGGTGGATAATTTCTGTACGGGCCATCTTATTATTGGAGCTGACGCTAATGCTCATCACGTCCAGTGGGGAAGCTCCGATATTAACGCTAGGGGCGAGTCTCTGTTTGACTACCTACTAACAACTAACCTGGTGGTTTGTAACGTGGGTAACGAGCCTACTTTTATAACTAAAGCTCGTAGGGAGGTTATAGACCTCACTGTTTGTAGCGAAGGCGCTTATGAGTGGGTCAGAAAATGGCGTGTTCTTGATGAGCATTCATTTTCTGACCATCGGTACATAGAAATTGTGTTAGACTTTATTGTTGAGCAGCCAGTTATGAAACGAAATCCACGCAACACTAACTGGCAGCTACATAACCAAATATTAGCTAGGGACCTACCAGTATTACCTCCACAAGCCCCCTCATCAGTGGGAGAACTGGATGATCTGGTAACGACCTTTACAACGGCGCTCTCAAATGCCCTAGAGCAGGCTTGTCCAGTACCAAAACCACGCGGCAAACATAGACCCCACTGGTGGTCTTACGACCTGGATTCGTTCCGTATATCATGCAGGAAGCAATTTAACAAGGCCAAGAGCATCGGTACGGAGCCTGAATGGCTCGAATATAAAGCTAAACTGAGGGCCTATAAAAAAGCTCTAAGGCAAGCGAAGAGAACTTCGTGGAGAAATTTCTGCACCGGGGTCGAAAAAGTCGATGATACAGCGAGACTTAGACGAGTGCTATCAAAAACTCAAACAGCCATTAGCTATTTACGGAAGCCTGACGGATCTTGGACCAGCACGGAAGGGGAAACCCTGGAGCTGCTCCTGAACACACACTTTCCGGGGAACTTGTATGATGCACCTGTAGCATCTGCAACAAACCTGGCGGTAAACATACCCATTACGGAGGAAAGGGTAAGGTGGGCAATCAAAAGCTTTGAGCCGTTCAAGGCAGCCGGGCCAGACGGGATTTTCCCCGCACAACTTATAAACACGCTGGAAATATCAGCTAAATGGCTGGTAGTTCTCTATTCAGCCTGCCTGGCTCTTAATTACATTCCGTGCTCCTGGAGAAGCGCCACGGTAGTCTTTATTCCAAAGGCTGGGAAGGCCTCACACTATGAGCCTAAAGACTACAGACCGATCAGTCTCTCGTCTTTTGCACTTAAAACCTTCGAGAGGATAATTAGCGATTATCTCTCCTCTACTATTGATAGCAACCTTATTTCTAGCTATCAACATGCATACACCAAAGGTAAATCAACGGAAACTGCGCTCCACAGCCTAGTCTCTATTGTTGAAAAATCATTGCACGAAAAGGAGTACTGTCTCGTGGCCTTTCTGGACATCGAAGGGGCTTTCAACAATATAAGGCCGGAGGCTATTAACACTGCTTTAACAAACCTGGGCATAAATAGGTCTCTTATTGGACTAATTGATCAACTACTAAAGGGAAGGAAAATAGTTTCTTCACTGGGAACAGTTGATCTTTCACGCTATGTCACAAGAGGAACGCCTCAGGGTGGTGTTCTCTCCCCGCTCCTATGGAACCTCACCGTAAACTCGCTGCTACGAGACACAAGGTGGGGGGGCGGGAAGATAGTGGCATATGCAGACGATTTAGCTATTGCATATAGGGGCAAATTCCCACAAACCCTGTGTGACTTGATGCAAGTAGCACTGCGAGAGGTTTCTTCATGGTCCTCTCGCTGCGGACTTAGCATCAACCCGGGAAAGGTGGAGCTTGTCCTTTATACCAGGCGGTACAAGATACCACCGCTGAACCTACCAGAACTAGATGGCGTGCGCCTGAACTTAGCTGATAAAGCCAAATTCCTAGGCACAGTTCTAGATAGAAAGCTTAACTGGAAGGAGAATGTCATCCAGCGCCAGAGGAAAGCGTGCATTGCACTTTACACGTGTAAAAGAGCCATTGGCAAAAAATGGGGGCTCAGCCCCAAAATTTGCAGATGGATCTACACTGCGATAATCCAGCCAATTATGCTGTATGGAGTCGTGGTATGGTGGCCTGCGCTAGGAAAGGCAACAAACCTAAATCTGTTAGGAAAAGTCCACAGATCGAGCATGATCTGTATAAGCGGGGCGTTAAGAACAACGCCCAATGAAGCTCTCCAGGCCATTCTTGGCTTTTTGCCACTCGATCTGGAAGGGTACCGGGCAGCAGCGGCATCGGCTCTGCGTCTAAGGGAAACGTCCGTCTGGGGCGCAAGCACTATTGGACACTCCAATATTCTAAGATCTTACAGCTTTCTCCCTCTGAGCACAGATCGGTGTGCGACCACAACAGTCGGAGATTGTTGTTTTAGAATAAACATTCCCAGCAGGGAAGACTGGGAGAACATAGATCGGTGTCCCGCTACTAATGGCGGCACTTTTATATACACCGACGGCTCGAAGTTAGACGGCAGAGTCGGAGGAGGGGTTTACTCAAAGGATTTGGACCTAGAACTCTCCTTTAGACTACCTGATCACTGCAGCGTCTTCCAGGCTGAAGTTTCTGCAATCATGGACGCCGTGACTTGGATAGGTAAACGCACCATCGGACAGGATATCTGTATTTTCAGCGACAGCCAAGCGGCCATCAAATCCCTTGGCTCTTACTCGTTCAACTCTGAACTGACGCTCAGCTGTCGTCGATCTCTTCAAGAGATGGCCCAACAGAACCGCGTGAACCTCACATGGGTCCCGGGACACAGGGACATTGAGGGAAACTGTAGGGCAGACGAACTTGCCAGGCAGGGCACGACCAAGCAGATTCTTCAAGATAAAGAGCGCATAGGTATGCCGTTTGCCACGTGCAAGCTAATGCTGAAGGAGCATACACTCCGCGAAGCCAACGAAAGATGGCTACAAGCCCCAGGGTGCCGGATATCCAAGAAAACCTGGCCAAAATGCGATCTTAAAAGATCTAGACACATATACGCCCTAAAAAGGAAGGAAATCTCCATATTAATAGGTGTTTTAACCGGGCACTGCCTTATTGGTAGGCACGCAGCAAGGCTAGGCGTTCCCTACCGACGATGCTGCAGGAGTTACAAAGATGATGAGGAAGAGGAAACGGTGGAGCACCTCATCTGCAACTGCCCGGCCTTAAGCGGAGCGAGAAGGCGCTCTCTGGGAGTTCCCTTCCTGGTTAGCTTAAGCCAGGTCGCGGAGCTAGACATAAAGGACTTGATGGCCTTCATCAAGTTATCAAAATGGTTCGAGGAGGGGTAGCGGTGTCGGTTAGGAGTGTCAGTCCCGGGTTTCGGCTATATGGAGAGTCCCAACAGCACTGGGATTTTCCATATGGCCGGGCCCCGGGACTGACTTTCCTAGTGCTTGGTGGTATCACAACGGGCCTTTTATTACTGGCCTAGGTGTGCCTTTGCGGCAGCCACTTCTACCTACCTACCTATCAACATAAACTTTTCAAAATGAATTTCCGAAAAAAGTTTCAAATAGGTGGCAACTTTATAAACTGACTAAAGTGACAAATACAAGTAGAAAATCTTAGAATGAAATATATCTGAAGGTACCTTTGATTTGATACCCATATTGGTATACCTAGCTCAATATTTCAGGTCTCAACCCTGTAACCCGCCCTAAGTGGCAACACCTAATTGGACAGTTTAAAATCAAGCATACTATCTCTATGCCAAATTTCATCTAAATCGGTCAAGCAGTCCAAAATGATCCCAAAGTGACTATAAAATGATCCCCTAAAATCATCTAAAAATAAACCCAAAATGATCTTAAATAATCCGATAATTATCTCAAAATGACCATAAAGTGATCGTAAAATGATCTCTAACCCCAAACCCCAAAAAGACCCTTAAGTGATCTCAAAATGATCCTAAAATAGTCCAAATATAGTCCCAAAATATAGAAATACAATGAGGTAAAATGGTAATCCTGCTCAGCAACCCTATTTGAAAATATTTTAGTTGGTATGTCGCCGAAAATACTTTTCATTTGATAACCATATTCGCATGCCTTTTAACATTATTTAAAAATAATTGAGATATGTGGCAGCCCTGTAAACCGCCCCAAGTGGCAACACCAAAGTGTATAGTCTTAGAAATTGCATACTATCTCTGTGCTAAATTTCACAGAAATCCGTCAAGCGGTTCTCGCGGTAGCACCGGATATACTGCGATAAGGAGGCAACCCTAGGTGGCAACCCTATTTTAATTATTTTAGTTCACATGCCGCCGAAAATACCTTTCATACCCATATTGGCTTATCTTACTCAATATAAAAAAATTAGATAGGTGACAACCCTGTCATACCCCCCAAGTGGCAACACACAAATGGATAGCCTTAGAATCGAACATGCTTTCTCCATGTCAAATTTCATCCAAATCGGTTAAGCAGTTCTCGAGATAGTACCGGATATACAAATATACTGCGGTAAGGTGACAACCCTACTTGAAAATATTTTAGTTGGTATGTCGCCGAAAATACTTTTCATTTGATACCAATATTGGCATATCTTGCTCCATAATTTTTAAAAAAAAATGAGATAGGTGGCAACCCTGTAAACCGCCCCAAGTGGCAACATCCAAGTGGATAGTCTAACAATCAACCATACTATCTAACATTTAGGCTTCTACAATCACATAATTTTAATATTTTTCTCATAAATAAGGGACTGTGTAACAAATCTTCATCTTTGAATTTTTATAAGGACAACAGGAATATTGAAAAAAAAAACGTATTCACGGGAAAAGGTTATGGGAATTTGAAAAGTATTTTAGTAGATTGCGTAAGATTATGTTATGTAGCTAAAATAATTGTGAATATTTTGAAACTTTACAATCATATTGCACTTTTTATAGTTCTTACACGGCGTATGAGTAACATTTATTTATTCAAATAAGAAGATTTCAGATACATTTTATTCATGTTTGGGTTGATATCTCCGAAAGGGATTGCAATTTCGAAAAAAAAACTTACGCTACGTTCAGGTACCTTTCATTTCATACCCATATTGTAAAAAAATTTAATAAAACAAAATGAAATGAAATGAAATGAAATGAAATAAAATAAAACAAAATGAAATATAATATAAAAAAAAAAATAATAAATAAATGAAAAATATAAATTAAATAAATAAAGTAAAATACAGTAGAATTAAATAATTGCCGACCCTTCAACTACTTAATTTCCCCAATTAATTGTTTCAATTTTCACTATCAACATGCTTAAGTGATTTTTGAATTTAAATTTTTAATTTACCATTTAATTCAATGCTGATGAAGCATTCACTTTTATCAATTTAATTGCCAACAAAATGTTATCCTTTAAATAATTTTACAATTCCTTTTGACCCACATTAACTTTTGTGTAATTATTAACACACATTGATAAATTCATCTATCAGCGGCAGTCGATACGCAAAAACAACAACAACATAAACAAAAAAATTGTATTCAATTAATTTTATCTACGTCGGCGCTTTTGTGAGACTACACGCAAAGGATTACAGTTATGCATACATAAACACTCACATATACATACATATATTAATGCAATTGATGAGGTGTGTCTGCGGGCTATGTTTGTTGTCACTGAATAGCGATAATGAGCTGACAGGTTATATAAATATTATGATTACGCCTTAATGGTTGAATGCAACTTCAAATACTCTGATGTGCCATTCTGTTCTGCAGCATAATTGAGCAATCAGAGGCATTATTTATATACATATAAAAATGTATAGAGATATTCAATTGGGATGGTTTCGATTCTAACCATTTGACAGTTTGACATGGAATGACCCACGTATAAGAGCGTGAGTTGATATGAATAACGACACACTTTCGATTTGTTGTCACATTTAAATTTTGTTGTCAACCACATAATTACTATATAAAATCATTAATTGTCACATTACACTAAATATTTTTACTGTCATTGAATTCGATTCGTCAGGATTCAATTTGTTACAGTCCAGCACGAATGGCTTCATTACATGTTTTATTGGTTTTAAATCGTATAACTTCAAACGATCTATTCTTATATGTATATTTGTATATTTGAATATCCGGTACTATCTCGGGAAACGCTTGACCGATTTGGATGAAATTTGGCACATGTATAGTATGGTTGACCCTAAGACTATCCACTTGGGGCTGCCACCTATCTAATTTTTTTAATTATGGACAAAATATACCATGGCTATCAAATAAAAGGTATTTTCGACGACATACTAACTAAAATATTTTCAAGTAGGGTTGCCACCTTCTAATCTAATCTTGGCTTGCGTCATTTATTGACGCTTAACCACCTAGGCGATTTTGGCCGTTTCCTTGTTAGTGATAACTGGCGCCAATTGGAAACCCCAAGGGAGTTCAAGTCGGCCTCCACCTGTTGTTTCAATCTCAGACGAGGCCTCCCCCTTCCTCTGCTTCCGAATTCGGGTGTCGGTAGAAAAACCTTCTGTGCTGGAGCTTCTTTGTCCATTCGCATAACATGACCCAGCCAGCGGAGCCTTTGGGCTTTAATTCGCTGAACTATGGTCACGTCTGTTGGCATCACGGGAAGGACCATAAATCTGACGGAGCTTTTGGTATTACCCAGCGTCATTTGGCAAAGCCGTATAAGCTTTGCAGGGAAGTCAAATTCAGACATGGCATCATACACGCAACTCCTTTTTGCGCTGTCAAAAGCAGCTTTAAAATTGACAAAGGGATGGTGTGTGTCGATTCTTGTGGATTGGGCAGAGCACACTTAAATTCCTATCCGGAGGCATGCACTCGTCTGACCATATTCTGCATAAGAGCTGATGCATGCTTTTTACCAGCTCTTCGCTTCCGTGTTTGAACAGCTCTGCGGGTAGTCCGTCTTTTCCAGGCGCTTTGTTGTTTTTGGGCCGGGATATAACTATCCTAACTTCATCGTAGTCAGGTGGTGGGACGAGTTTTCTATCGTCAGGCATTGGGATCAATTTGGGGTCTTTTTGGGGCTATTTTGAGATCATTTTGGGAATATTTTAGGGTAATTTTGTGATCATTTTGGGTTCATTTGGGGATCATGGTGAGGTCATTTTGGACTGCTTGACCGCTTGCGATGAAATTTGGCATAGAAATAGTATGTTTGATTTTGAGACTGTCCACTTTGGTGTTGCCACTTGGGGCAGTTTACAGGGTTGCCACCTATATAATTTTTTCTTAAATATTGAAATGTACTTTCAGCTTATCAACCATGATGTCTCAAAAAAGAGTTGGCACCTAGGGTTGCCACCTTACTGCTTTTTTTTTTATTTCTTCGTTAATTGATCGATTTGGATGGAATTTTGTTTGTGGATAATAAACTGTATTCTAAGATTTTCTACTTGGATTTTCCACTTGAGGCAGTTGCCACTTATTTAATATTTTTTTGGCAAGCTCGGTCACCCAGGTACTATTAATATTATAAAAACAATTCAAAACAAACAAAAAATAAAATTTGATTTAATATAATAAAATAAATCAAACACAATAAAATAAAATAACATAACAAAAAATTAAATAAAATAAACAAAACCAAAAATAAAATTATAAAAAATAAATTAAATAAACTAAAATAAAATAAAGAAAATAAAATAATATAAGTATTATTTTATTTTATTTTATTTTGTTTTCATTTGTCTTAATTTTGTTTTATTTTTATATTAAATTAAAAAAAATTTATATCTCTCAGTATTTAAAATTACCTCTACCCTTATCTTTACGCACGCAAAACAATTTGCAATAACGTTCGCCAGCAAACCAGAAAGTTATTTTCTAATAACATTCCGAAAAAAGGCTGCCCAGATTCAGAAACTCGGTTCTGTTTAGAATTTTTGCTCTAACCAAAATGCACTCAACGCGCCATTTAAACGCTGCAAAGTGCTGCATTTGCAATTTTTTGCGACATAAAACGTAAAAAAAATGTGATTGCGAAGTGTTCATGCATTTCCATGCCTATGGCATAATATAATAGGTGCATGGTATAAGTGCATTTACATATGAGGTGTATTGGTGTGGGTGGGTATGTATGTGCGAGTATGTTGGCATATCCCTTAGCTGTTTTGTAGGATTTCGGCTTTGAAGCCAACAAAATATGAAAATCCATATGTATGTTAATGTAAAATTTCCACATGTGCAGATGTGTGTGTCCGTGTGTTTACTCATAAGCAAAAATGAACGCGATTGACATTAAACGCCGCCAGTGAATTTTAATTAAGCAAATTACTGAAATTAAATTGGCTTGTGTGCGTATAATACTCGTACTCACCGTCAGCGCACGCTGAGCATATTTTTATGAGTGTAATGTAATATCAGAATATCTACATTAGACCGGGAAAAAATGTTACATCGATTTTTGCGGTTTTTACAAATTTTCCAAGTAAAACCGCGAAATCAAGAAACTAATGTTTAAAGGGTATTAGTGTTATTTTGTGATTATCATCATCATTTATTGGCGCTTAACCGCCTAAGCGATTTTGGCTGTTGCATATCAAAGCACGCCAGTCATTCCGTTTTAGCGATAACTGACGCCAATTGGAAACCCCAAGGGAGTTCAAGTCATCCTCCACCTGTTGTTTCCATCTCAGTCGAGGCCTCCCCCTTCCTCTGCTGCCGAATTCAGGCGACGATAGGAAAACCTTCTGTGCTGGAGCTTCTTTGTCCATTCGCATAACATGACCGAACCAGCGGAGCCTTTGGGCTTTAATCCGCTGAACTATGGTCAGGTCCGCGTAAAGCTCGTACAGCTCATCGATAAATTTCCTTCGATACTCGCCGTTGGCATCACGGGAAAGAGCATAAATCTGCCGAAGAACTTTTCTCTCAAATACACCAAGGGCCATCTCATCTTCTCTTGACACTGTCCATGACTCCGAGCCGTACATCAGGACTGGTATGATGAGAGACTTATAGAGGGTGATCTTTGTTTGTCGAGAGAGGACTTTACTTCTCAATTGCTTACTTAGTCCAAAGTAAAACTTTTTGGCAAGAGTGATTCTCCGTGGGATTTCTAGAATGATATTATTTTCGGTGTTAATGCTGGTTGCCAAATAGACGAATTCCCTCGCCGTTTCAAATTTGTAGCTATCAACTTTTGTCTTTGATAACAGCAGATACTTCGTCTTGTCCTCGTTGACCGAAAGACCCACTTTTGGGATAATTTTGGCGAAAATTCGAGCCCCCACAAAAAAAAAAATCATTTGCCCCGGTCTAATGTATATGCCCTTAAATTTTCACAAATGATTCTTCACTTATATGCATGTATCCTACTTATGTATGTATTTGACAACTGCTTTTATGAACGCTAGCTCTTCACCTTGTCAACTCTTTCAAATCGTTGGCCCTTTCCCAGCTCATTCTCCTACCCATGCCCCTTTTCACTTCTAACGAACCAACTGTAGTGCATTTCTTCTTCTTCTCACCCACACGCACTCACATCTGCATTTATTAATAAGTCAAATTCATCATGCTCGTAATATTCCACATCCGCCTTCTTCGAATCTCCTTTGCTCACGACTTTGGCTGACTCTTTTCAATCAGCTCAACTCAAAGTACTGCATGACTTACAACCTCAACAGCGTATCACCGCTAAATTCTACATACACAGCATGACATCCCAAAAAAGCCGACGCACGACCGGAAGGATATGATGCGCTTTTGGGGGTGGAGGATGAATGATGAGAGCGGGTGAGTTTTGTTTTTTTTTTTGTGTGTGGCCAAGTGTGTATATCAACGTATGCAAATTAATTATTGCTGCGTGCTGTGCGATGGCAATTTTATGCGTAACTGTCAACGCAAATTTGTGATACAACACAAATGCAACAACAGTAAAAACAAAAACAACAATGACAACAACAATCGATTGCCGCAAAGCGTTGTGTTAATTTTTCCCCGCGGCTATCTTTTGTAAACGTTCTTTGTTGTGATGTCAATGTGAGTGTGTGTGTGTGTGTGTCTATGTTTGCGTATGTGTACGTTTGTGGTTACCACAAGTGGCACGCGGCAATTTATTGACTGTAATTGGTGCGTTAATCCCCCAACATTGACAGCGGTTTAGCGCTTCGTCTCTACAACCGCCAACATTCAAACGAACCGCCACCAATACCAATATACTTCTACAAATATAACCGTTAAACGTTGTCACCGTTGTTGGTCGCACTTTGTTTATTTGTTTGTCCATTTGACTGGCTAGCCGTTGGCTCGATTGGTTGGTTGGTTGGTTGGTTATGCCAGTTATTAAAGGATTATTGGCATTTCTGTCAATTTTTATTCAATTTTCATTTTGCATATTAAAATGTTAACGCGGTAAAGCGACGCGCTTTGGCCATTGTTTGTTGCAATTATTCCATGAATAATAGCGAGTATTTAAAGGGGTATTCAATTACATGCGGTATATATGTATGTATGTTTGTATTTATGAGCATAAATATGTTTGTATGTCCATGCTCAAATTTGTAACTGTAATGAAGTTCTTAATAATGCATTTATTATTGAATTGTTCTGCATATTAAGGGCACTATTTGTCAGGGGAAATAGCTGACATTTGATTAATTTCTAAATTATAAAATTTGATTTATTTTGAACTGAAGAAGTGAATTTAATTACTTACTTACTTAAAATAACCTTTAACAGCCTAAGCGATTTTGGCCGTCTAACACGTTTCGACACCGCCTGTTTTCAGATCTGGCTCCACTTGGTCCTGCCATCGGAGTGGTGGCCTCCCTCTTCCTCTACTTCCACCGGCGGGTGCCGATAAGAATACCTTCTTCGCTGAACTATGTCGACGTCTGCGTAAAGCTTATACAGCTCATCATTATATCTTCTTCGGTACTCGCCGTCGCCAACTTCTAGAGGTCTATAAATCTTTCGAAGAATTTTTCTCTCGAATGCCCCCAAAGCCGCGTCGTCGGATGCTGTCAGTGTCCATGCTTCTGCAGCATATAGCAGGACGGGTACGATAAGTGACTTAAAGAGTGTTGTTTTTGCTCGTGGAAAGAGGACTTTACTTCTCAATTGCCTGCTCAGCCCAAAGTAGCATTTGTTCGCAAGAGTTATCCTTCGATGGATTTCCAGGCTTACATTGTTGTTGGTATTAATGCTGCTTCCCAGGTATACAAAGCCCCTTACTATCTCGAAATTATTGCTGCCAACAGTGGCGTGGTTGCTAAGACGCGAATGCGCTGACTCTTTGCTTGATGCCAGCAGGTACTTCGTTTTACCTTCGTTCACCACCAAACCCACTTTTTCCGCTTCTTTTTCTAATTTGGAGTACGCAGATGTTATGGCGCAGTTGTTGAGGCCAATGATGCCGATGTCGTCGGCATACTTCAAAAGCTGAACGTTCTTTTGATATATTGTCCCAGCGCGATTAAGTTCTGCAGCTTGTATTATTTTATCCAATATCAAATTTAAAAAATCGCACGATAGGGGGTCGGCCGGCCTGAAACCTCGTTTAGTTTCCAACGGCTAGGAGAGGTCCTGATTCTGACCGAGCAGGTGGTGAGGCTCCGCGTCATTTTGCATAGCCGTATACGCTTTGCGGGGAAACCAAAATCAGACTTAGCGGCATATAGGCAACTCCTTTTCGCGCTGTCGAAGGCGGCTGAGATGGTGTGTGTCGATCCTTTTCTCACGAGTTTTTTCCAGGATTTGGCGTATTGTAAAAATCTGGTCAATTTACGTCAGGCTTCAGTCTTTCGAACAATGCGCTTGATAGGACCTTATATGCGATACTCAAAGTCTGATTCCACGATAGTTTGCGCAGTTTGCGGGATCAGGCAGAGAACAGAGGATTGGGCAGAGAACACTTAGATTCAAATCTTCAGGCATGCATTCATCCGACCATATTCTTTTTTAATGTCTCACTTCTTTTAGTGGGCACATAAATATTTTCTTTTATAATATTTTTCTAAGTTTCTATTATATTGGAGAAATTCCATCATGACCGCAGAAAAAAAGTTACGAAAATTCAGACCTATTTCGTAGCTACAAAGGTACTTGAGTATTTTAGTAGTAAAATTTATTTTGGTCGTGTGTTTATTTGGAAACCGAAACCGAAATAAATGTTGAAGAACGAAACCGGAACCGAAACACGTTGCAAAACCGAAACCGAAACCGTACCGTCATTTTAATTGTTTTTAACAAAACAAACGATAAAAATGCATTTCATTACAGTTTGTAAGTAAAAATAGGTCAAAAGTGCTATGCATTTTAAAAAAAGGTGAAATGGGATCATAAAAGATCAAGACAAATTTATGCCCTAAGGAGAAGAGAAATCTCCTTTTTGGGAGTTCCCTTCCTGGTCAGCCTACGCCAGGTCACGGAGCTGGACATAAAGGACCTGATGGCCTTCATCAAGTCATCTAAATGGTTCGGAGAGGAGTAACGGTGTCGGTGTAGGAACGTCAGTCCCAGAATCCCGGGATGTGGAGAATTCCGTTAATACCGGGATTTTCCATATGGCAGGGTCCCGGAACTGACTTTCCTAGTGTTGGTGGTATCACAACGGGCCTTTTAATACTGGCCTAGGTGTGCCTCTGGGGCAGCCACTTGAACCTAACCTAACCTAGAAAAGGTGAAATATTGTACTTTTTTGAGGATTTGACTGGTCGTAACTCTTAAACTGCTTACGATAGAACGACGGAATTTGGCACAAAGCACACTAGTGCCGTTGGGAGTATATCTGATGAAATTGGATAAAATCGCTCTCCAACCACGCCTACTTTCGATATCGAAAGCTTCGAAAATCACCTAAATTGACATAATTCGGTAACGGAAATGGCTCAAATGATAAAGTTTGGTCGGATTAACCCCCATTCTATTATGATTTTTTGATACATTTTTAAAAGTAGACATGGCACCGCCCACTTTTAAGGGAGGAATTTTTGAAAATTCGACTGGTCGTAACTTTTCAACTAACTACGGTAGAGCGATGACATTGGTACAAGGTATACTAGCATAATATGGAGTATACATACCTGATGTAATTGGACGCCCACTTCCGAAATGGATTATTTCGAAAATCATATGAAAACTACCGCTGGGTATTTAAGGTTCGGTTTACCCGAACTTAGACTTCCTCTCTTGTTCAGCTTTAATATTCACTCAGTCGAATTGTGTAAAAAAGCGCTTACTAGGAAATCTTTAAAGAAATATTAGATGTCAACTGCAGAAGTATGGAGTCCACTTCAACCAACAAAGTCCAACGGTTGTCAATAAATCAGTGGCGGATTTATGTGCGAAACTCGTTAGAAGTGAGCTTCACCGCGTCACTTCCTATTATTATATTTCCGCTTGGCTATTCGCACGTTTGTCAACTTTATAGTCATAGCATTGTAGGGTTGATATAGCTACAAACATACTCATACATAAGATACAATGGAAATACACGCAAAATAAAAAAGCTTTTGTGCGAAAGGATTAGAAGAAGAAGCATTTTTCACAGTTCACACGCAAGCCCCGCAAATCTTCCGCGACAATGCCACGATCCTAGTCCTTGGGGCAACATTCATCTTCATGGACGCAGGAGAAGTGCTAGCTGCAGGATTTGTGGCAAGCAAGGCGACACAAACCAACACAAGCACATAAAACAATACAAAAATATTAAGAGAAAGACATCGCACGAAGCGTATACGCTTTTCTACTATTTTCCAATTTATTACGTCAGACAAAACAAAAGTTTATTGTTAAGCTGCAAAAAGAAGAAGAAGAAGAAGAAGAAGAATAGTTGTATGAATAACAGTGGCGGCAGACGCATACCGACCACGTGCTAACACAAGCTAGCTGCTTTGATTTGAATGTTCAGGGAATTGTAGCAGCAGCAACGCCCGGCTCATTCGCCACCTGCCAACTTAATATGTCGCTGGCGACGCTACTTGCAACACTCATAAGTGTGGCAAATGTTGCATGCAACATAGTGAGCTATCATTTTTCTTGTACGCCGCAGCTCCAAGTGTCAGCGCAAATTAGCTAAATTGATTCAAACAATACACAATTGTGAACACAGACACACACACACATGCATGGCACGCAGGACATCAGGTGTTCACATTTGTGGTTAGGGGATTTATTGCAATTTTCTGTTAAGTTTGAAGCGTAATATGAAGAATTGCATCGAATAAAGAAATCAGGCGGAAAAAAGTCAGTATCATGTCCTACTCAGTTCTCGAAATTGATTTATGTATTTCGGCAAAAGAAGGAGGTGATCGGCGACAGTGTTTTAACAGAGTGAACTTCAGACTTAGTCTACGTTGCAAGCACAATTCTATTATTTCAAATTCAAAGACTGCGTTAGGTTCTTTCAGTTTTTAGTTTTGGATGAAATCAACTCTCGCTGGAATGGAACTAAATTATCGAAAAGGTATCGCCATGGAGTTGGGAGCCTACCAATAAAAAGACCTTCGAGATAATCCACGTCCAAGTGAAGACCCATGATAAGAAAACCAAACTACATGGCACACTACCAAGAGCTCCTTCAGAACTGGAAAGAAAGTCTTCGAGCCATTCAAATGCAAAAGAGGCTTAGGACGAGGCGAACCCCTATCGTGCGAATTCTTTAACCAATGGCCTATATAAAGAGTATAAACAAAGACACAGACAAATTTTCATGTAAAATCAACACTTTTTTAACACTTTTTCAGGTTATTATTTTTCAACACTATCGATCATGTTATTTTAACATGAAGCTCATGTTGAATAACTTCACTTCGCGTTGAATTAACATGGCTTCCTGTTAAATTAGAATAAAGCTTATGTTGAAAAACTTGACTTCGTGTTAAATTAACATGACTTCCAGTTAAATTAACATGACTTCCTGTTAAATTAACATTAATTCCTGTTAAAACAACACTATCTGCCTCATTATCTCATGCAAATTTAACAGTATTTTTCTTGTTAGTTTAACATGGTTCATATTGACAAAAATTATTCTGTGTGAAGGGAATGTCCTTTGAGTATTTACGCCCATTCCGTGGTCATGTTTGCCAAATGACTTAAAATATAAAAGACTGTTCACACCCAGAAGAATTTTCATGTAAAATCAAACCTTCTTCTTCCTGATTATTATTTTTCAACACTATCGCTTATTTCTTTCGCTTTAATTAACATGACTTAACTCAGCATGACTGTTGGTTATATTATCATGAGTTTCTGTGAACTTCACTTTCTGTTTACTTAATATGAATTTGTATTCACCTAACATGACCTTTTCTAAATTAATATGCCTTCTTGTTAAATTAATATGACTTCCTGTTAATTTAACATCAATTTCGGTTAACCTGGTTTCCCAAACATGCATTTTTTAAACTAACGTGGCTCTTTATTAAATTAACATAACTATTTGTTAAATTAACATGGCATCCTGCTAACCTAACAGACTTTCATTTAACACTTGACTTTTCATTAAATTAACTTTTATTTTTACTAAATTAACAGGATTTTTCCTTAAATTAACATGACTTTCTGAAAATAACATGACTTTCTGTTAACTTGACTTACTGCTAACTTAACATTCTTATATTAAAGTAAAGTGAAATTTTGTTAAATTAACATGACTTCCTGTTGAATTAATATCAATTTCTGTTAACTTGACTTCCGTAACAAGATGTTTTTAGTATAACTTTTTTCAAATTAACATAACTTCCTGTTAAATTAACAGACTTTCTGTTAACTTTACCATTTTTTTTATATTAAAATTCATTTTCATTAAATTAACAACCTTCTCTTAAACTATGTCACTTACCATTAATATCTTATAACTTTAAACGAGCTAAACTTGAATATTTGTATATCCGGACTATCTCGGGAACCGCTTGACCGATTTGGATAAAATTTTTAATATAGATAGTATGATTGATTCTAAGACTATCCACTTGGGGGTTGCCACCTGGTAGGGACTATCTCGGACCGCTTTACCGATTTGGATACAATTTTTAATATAGATAGTATGATTGATTCAAAGACTATCCACTTGGGGGTTGCCACCTATCTCAGTTTTTTTAATTATGGAGCTAGATATGCCAATATACATAGGTATCAACTGAAAGGTATTTTCAGCGTCATGCCAACTAAAATATTTTCAAGTACGGTTGCCACATAGGGTTGTCACCTTACCGCAGTATATTAGAATATCCGGCACTATCTCGAGAACCACGTGACCGATTGAGATGAAATTTGGCATAGAGATATTATTATTGATACTAAGACTATCCAATCATATCATATTTGGATTGTTTTAGGATCATTTAGGCGTCACTTTGGGATAATTTTGGTGCTATTTTGAGATCATTTTGATTCCATTTTGGATTAAGTTGGGACAATTTTAGGTTCACTTCCGGATCATTTTGGGATCAATTTGGTATCATTTTGGGATCATTTTTTGGTCGTTTTGGGAACATTTGAAGTTCTTTTGGGGCCGTTTTGGAATTATTTTAGGATCATGTTGGGATAATTTTTGGAAAATTTTGGGGTAATTTTCGGATCATTTTGGGTGTTTTTAGGGGTGTTTTTGGGGTCATTTGGGAATCATTTTGGGATCGTTTTAGTGTCATTTTGGGATCATTTTTGGGTCATTTTTGGGTCATTTTGGGAACATGCATATAAGGGTCTTTTTGGGGTTGTTCTGGAATCATTTTAGGACCATTTTGGGTAAGTAGTTAGTTATATTGATAGCACCGAGCAAGCTCGGTCACCCAGGTACTTTTTTTTAATAAGCAATACTTCCTATTTAATTATCATGACTTCCTCTAACATTAACACGACTTTTTTAAATTAACATGGAGGTTGCTGATAATAACCTATGATATCAATCAACTCTACCACATAATTCTTTGCAGAAAATAGTCCTTTTTATCTCACCTTACTAAGCAAATAACAACAGTCGACACGTCGAAAAAAAAAAAACATAACAACGAACAAAGTCAGAAAAACGGTATGAGCTGGCAAAACAGACGAAACGTTTACGCCAATAAAGTAAAGAATTTTATTGTTGACTTATTTGAGAAATTGTCTCCAGAGTCATCTAACCATATTCTTGGGTAGCACTGCCATAAGGTGAAGGTAACACAACCAAAGCAGAAAAATTACGACTAAGATGACTTCTACAAACAGACACAGGATGCGAAGTGCTGCGAAGAGTGAAGGTGGAAATAAATACTTAACTCGCAAATCTTGGTTTGTAATGTTTGAATTGAAGGCGGCGAGGAGGAAGACGAGATTTACACAACAACAGAATAAGATATCAGCAACAGTCTGCACCAAAACATATGTTCAATTGGAAAAGTACGAAGATTTGCACGAGCAAAAAGCAAACAAGAAATTTTTGAGCAACGCAACAGGCACACATACACACATGCACATAGGGCTGACATTAATTTGTGCAATTGCATGGGCATGGCTAGGCCAACTGACGTTCACATCACACCTAAGAAGTATGCAGAAAACCTTGCAAATTCCCATGAGGTGTGTAATATAAACAAAAAAAGAGCAAAAATAGAAATTTATCACGATAAAGAGCAAAAAAAGGATCCACTCATTCTCGCTGTTCAATGCAGGTGAGCTTGAGTTGTCATGGAGAACTAGGGCTGTTAAGGATATAAGTTTAGCCGAGCCGGATTTTTTTGTTTGTTTTTATGTACTAATTGATTATAGATGCCTTTTTCGCTGACCATTTTAGTTAGTTTTGTTTTGTTTGATTTTGTTTTATTTCATTATATTTTATTTTATTTTTTCCCTTTTTTTTTATTTTTATTTTTTTTTTTTTTTTTTTATTTTTTTTTTTTTTCTTTCTGTTATTTTATTTTTTTTTTTCATTTTATTTTTTTTTTTTTTTTTACTTTATTTTTTTAATTGTTTTTATTTTATTTTACTTTATTTATTTATATCTTATTTTATTTTATTTTTGTTTTTAATACTTTTTTTTAATTTTATTTAATTTTATTTTTTTTCTTATTTTATTTTTTTTTTTTATTTTATTTTATTTATTTTTTTATTTATTTTTTTTTTTATTTTACTTTATTTTTTTAATTTGTTTTTATTTTTTTATATTTTATTTTATTTCATTTTTGTTTTTATTTTCCTTTTTTATTTTATTTAATTTTTTTTATTTTTTTTTTTTTTATTTTTTTTTTTATTTTTTTTTTATATTTTTTTTTTTTGTATTTTATTTTATTTTATTTAATTTTTTTTTATTTTTTTTTTAATTCTGTTTTGTCGACCTTTTCTTCTTAACATTCACTTGAGGTCTCTGTTTTTCTCGCAAAAACTAATAAAAACACAAGTTTTTCGTTTTGCCAATATATTTCAATTGCCGTCAGCAATCGTCTTCAGGACAAAATTTATTAACACGTTCGTACTGTCTACTTTATTTTATTTTATTTCATTTCATTTCATTTCATTTTATTTTATTTTATTTTATTTTATTTTATTTTATTTTATTTTATTTTATTTTATTTTATTTTATTTTATTTTATTTTATTTTATTTTATTTTATTTTATTTTATTTTATTTTATTTTATTTTATTTTATTTTATTTTATTTTATTTTATTTTATTTTATTTTATTTTATTTTATTTTATTTTATTTTATTTTATTTTATTTTATTTTATTTTATTTTATTTTATTTTATTTTATTTTATTTTATTTTATTTTATTTTATTTTATTTTATTTTATTTTATTTTATTTTATTTTATTTTATTTTATTTTATTTTATTTTATTTTATTTTATTTTATTTTATTTTATTTTATTTTATTTTATTTTATTTTATTTTATTTTATTTTATTTTATTTTATTTTATTTTATTTTATTTTATTTTATTTTATTTTATTTTATTTTATTTTATTTTATTTTATTTTATTTTATTTTATTTTATTTTATTTTATTTTATTTTATTTTATTTTATTTTATTTTATTTTATTTTATTTTATTTTATTTTATTTTATTTTATTTTATTTTATTTTATTTTATTTTATTTTATTTTATGTTATTTTATTTTATTTTATTTTATTTTATTTTATTTTATTTTATTTTATTTTATTTTATTTTATTTTATTTTATTTTATTTTATTTTATTTTATTTTATTTTATTTTATTTTGTTTTATTTTATTTTATTTTATTTTATTTTATTTTATTTTATTTTATTTTATTTTATTTTTTTTTATTTTATTTTATTTTTTTTTTTTTTTTTTTTTAATTTATTTTTTTTTATTTTATTTTAACACGTTCTTTGAGCCCTCTCCCATAATTTTGGCTAATTTTTTAGAAGTTGACCTCTAAGGAAACAAATACCTTGTTTTTTACTTTGTTTTACATTTTTTACTTTTTTTGCCATTTTATTTTTTTTTTTTTGTCCTAATTTATTTTATTTTTTCTTTATTTTATTTTATTTTATTTATTTTTATTTTATAAGTCAAGAAAAGACTTAAATCTGTGCAAAATTGGAATCGAAGGTTCGTAACATCTCTAACATGAACGCATGAGGTCATGAAGCGATTGAAATGTACTACGTTTGCCACAAAGCGTGGACGAGCCAAGCCAAGAACGTGATGATAAAAAATGTATGAGTGCACTTTTTGGAGTGTTGCCTCCGTCGTCGTCGTCGCCATAGTTGGCCACAAAAATTCAAAAAACCCGCCATGAACTTGCACAAAGAAAAAAAATTTGATGTGTTGTTGAACGCGATTGCCGCAAGATGGGCATTCGTTTTTTACATTTCTCTCCTGCTCGCATTGATAGCCAAAGCCGCATGCTACAAGTAGAAATAGTAAATTCTTGAGTAAGAGTCGATTTGATGTTTTCTGTTATTTTTTACTATGTTGTTGAGGTGAGTGCGTTCAATTTGCAGTTTTCCTTATTTTTCTGCTCACGTTTCTCGATTAAATTCTCATTTCGGTCATAATTTTGCTGTTTTTACGATTGCCAGGCATTAAATTGCTGATGACTGCCAACTCCTCTCACATTGAAACATTTGCAATTTGCGCCAATGCACTCAAGACCCTACTGCTTCATCATCATCATCACCAACAACAGCAACAGTTTGAGTGTAGGTGGCAATGTACTCATGGAATGTGTTGAAATAAGAAGAGGGGCTTTCATTTGAAAGTGCAACAGTTGAAGACGTAGCATATGTAGACAACTTCTGTGGTAAAGTATTAAAGGTATGACAAGGTTGTGGAATTAAAGGTAAAAAATGGAAAAAAATTAATGGATGGCTCAAGAACATATCTTCTTTATAAGATAGCACAACAGTTTACAACTAAACACCTTTCGAATGACGCTGCCCGGTGTTTGAACCTTGCCCATTCTGTGGAGGTACCTACTCACGGAAATAACCGTGTCCGGTTAAGCATTGGGTCAGGTAGAAGTCGACTTCTCCATGCGGTCGATTCAGCCATGGTTCCAGTACGGGGATTAATACCCTGGTCCACCTTCCAGCAGCACTGCTGCTCCAATGTAGTTGCCACCGCCGGATCGATTGCAGCGACGTCTCTAAGTACCTCTGCACGAGTGTCATACATAATTTTTCTTTCCTCAGCGAGCAGATATGTATATCGCTATGGTCCCCACAATACCTAGAACAGCATCTGCGGTACGCTGATTCTCAGGGCCCCACTGCGTTGAAAGGCGGTGTTAGCGTCCTGGTACTTGCGAAATTTCATTGCATCCTCCCAGACTTCTGCACCGTACAACAGTATAGAATCTGAGGCTGCTTTCTTAGACATGGCTTTGGTCCGACTGTGTTTGCCGTTAGCCGACTCAGGCTTGCAATGGTTTTCACAGCCTTCTCGCAGGAGCTTCTTAGGTTCTACGAGAAGGTTAGCTTGTTGTCCAACTCCATCATCATCATTTATTGGCGCTTAACCGCCTAAGCGATTTTGGCCGTCGCCTATCAAAGCACGCCAGTCATTCCTTTTTAGCGATAACTGACGCCAATTGGAAACGCCAAGGGAGTTCAAGTCATCCTCCACCTGTTGTTTCCATCTCAGTCGAGGCCTCCCCCTTCCTCTGCTGCCGAATTCGGGTGACGATTGGAAAACCTTCTGGGCTGGAGCTTCTTTGTCCATTCGCATGACGTGACCCAGCCAGCGGAGCCTTTGGGCTTTAATTCGCTGGACTATGGTCAGATCTG
Organism: Campiglossa producta; assembly: GCA_964058755.1. NCBI lineage: Eukaryota > Metazoa > Arthropoda > Insecta > Diptera > Tephritidae > Campiglossa > Campiglossa producta. Next base: position 88,149,750 of record CAXKVI010000004.1, on the reverse strand, counting down.
CGTAAAGCTCGTACAGCTCATCGTTAAATCTCCTTCGATACTCGCCGTCGACATCACGGGAAGGACCATAAATCTTCCGGAGAACTTTTCTCTCAAATACTCCAAGGGCCATCTCATCTTCTCTTGACATTGTCCATGAATCTGAGCCATACATCAGGACAGGTATGATGAGAGACTTATAGAGCGCGATCTTTGTTCTTCGAGAGAGGACTTTACTTCTCAATTGCCTACTCAGTCCAAAGTAGCACTTGTTCGCAAGAGTGATTCTCCGTTGGATTTCTAGACTGATATTATTTTCGGTGTTAATGCTGGTTCCCAAATAGACGAAGTCCCTCACAGTTTCAAATTTGTAACTATCAACAGTGATGTGGCTGCCAAGGCGCAGGTGCGCCGATTCTTTCTTTGATGACAGCAAATACTTCGTCTTGTCCTCGTTGACCGCAAGACCCACTTTTTTCGCTTCTTTATCCATTCCAGAGAAGGCAGCGCTTACGGCGCGGTTGTTAAGGCCAATGATATCAATATCATCGGCATACGCCAGCAATTGCACGCTCTTGTAAAAGATTGTACCATTGCGGTTTAGCTCTGCTGCTCGAATTATCTTCTCCAGCATCAGGTTGAAGAAATCGCACGAAAGGGAGTCGCCCTGTCTGAAGCCTCGTTTGGTTTCAAATGGCTCAGAGAGGTCCTTCCCGACTCTGACGGAGCTGTTAGTATTGCTCAACGTCATTTGGCAAAGCCGTATAAGCTTTGCAGGGAAGTCAAATTCAGACATGGCGGCATACAGGCAACTCCTTTTTGCGCTGTCAAAAGCGGCTTTGAAATCGACAAAGAGATGGTGTGTGTCGATTCTTTTATCATGGGTCTTCTCCAGGATTTGGCGTATCGTGAAAATCTGGTCGATGGTAGACTTACCAGGTCTAAAGCCACACTGATAAGGTCCAATCAGCTTGTCTACGATGGGCTTCAGTCTTTCACACAATACTCTAGAAAGAACCTTATATGCGATATTAAGAAGGCTGATTCCGCGGTAGTTGGTGCGGTTAGCGGGATCGCCTTTCTTGTGGATTGGGCAGAGCACACTTAAATTCCAATCTGGAGGCATGCACTCGTCTGACCATATTCTGCATAAGAGCTGATGCATGCTTTTTACCAGCTCTTCGCCTCCGTGTTTGAACAGCTCGGCGGGTAGTCCGTCTTTTCCAGGCGCTTTGTTGTTTTTGAGCCGGGATATAGCTATCCTCACTTCATCATAGTCAGGTGGTGGGACGACTTTTCCATCGTCAGGGATTGGGGTATCGGGTTCGACGTCTCCCTCGCAATTTAGCAGTGAGGAGAAGTGGGGTCCCGTACGATATGTCGAAAAAAAAAATGTCGAATTTCCAAGACCGAATTTAAAAAAATTTTAAAATACCGAAGAGATTTTTGACCGAAAAAAAAAATGTCGAAAAAATGCAAATGACCGAAAAAGGTCGAAATTTGGATGCTTAATGTAAAATTTCGGAAATTTGAGTTTAACAACGTGTTTTATGACAGTATACAATTACACGGTGTTACAGTCAAAAAGTACTTTTTGCGAGACATACCTCATTTTGTAGGTCTAGTCAGACTGACTAAAACTGCATACTCAGAATTTCCAATACACCCCCAAAATCTGAAGTTAGGGGCCAAAAACCCCTTTTCCATAGGTGAAGGCATATATTGGCCTATAACTTTATTTTTGGTCGCCCTATGTAAAAGGTTTTGGTATCTTTGGAAAGAAGACATTTTGACGCTTCTATCGATTTATAAACGGCTTATTTTTTTGACAGAAAATTCAGAGAAAAAATAAAAAAACACAAAAAATTTCAATTTTTGGAAAAAAATTCCATCTTGAGTCACAGTTTTTTTCCACTATTTTGTTCACCAGTGTATATTGTTTGATTTACGTGTAGAGTCTCCTGTGAATTTAGTTTCCAACGAGGTATAGTTTTTTATGATCCGTTGAGGATTTCTAATGTAATTCGTTTCTTTATTGAAAAACTAAAAAAAAATTTTAATGGCGTACAAATACGTTTTTGTCAATTAAAAATGTTTACAAACTCTTTTTCTTTTATACAAACTATCATCTGTATCCCGTTTAAGAGACCAGCAATACTCCGAGAGCATATTAACAATATTTTTTCCAGAAAATCTTCTCTCTATAGCTTCCATCTCCTGATGCATGCGCTCCCCTTGTTCATCACTGAGCTGACCCAAATTCTCTGGAAAAACGTCCAAATGAGAGTGGAGTAAGTGAATTTTGATGGACATTCTACATCCCATTGCTGAATACGCATTCAGAAACTCATGAACGACGTCTTTGTAGTCCTCACGCCTTTTATTGCCTAGAAAGTTCGTACATAAAGATTGGAAGCTATTCCAGGCTCTTTGTTCAACCGGACTTAGTTTGAATGAAAATTCAGTATCTCTCATAAGCTTGCGAATCTGAGGCCCAATAAAAACGCCTTAAAATTATAAAAACCAATCAATGAAGCATGAGTTATAACATACAGAAATAATATCAGAACTACCTTCTTTTATTTTAGCCTCACTTAATTTTGGAAATGAAGATTTTATATGGAGAAATGCTTCACTGTCTACATTAAGCCTTTTAACAAATTGCTTCATGTAGCCCAGTTTTAAGTGCAGTGGTGGCAAAATTATATTTTCAGGATCCACAAGTGGAGCTCTCAACATATTTTTCTCTCCAATTTGAAAGGTACTTCGCTCTGGCCACTTATCTCTTTCGTACTTAAGCGAAGAACGGCTATCCCACTCGCAAAAATAGCAGGGATACTTTGTGTAACCTCCCTGCATGCCCATCAGTATTGTTAAAACTTTAAGGTCACTAACAATTTGCCATTTGTGCATTGCATAGTTTATTAAGTGAAGAATTTTTTCAATGGAATCGTATGTTTCTTTCATACCAGTGGCGTACGCTAATGGGATCGAAGGCATCTCGTTTTGGTTATGTAGCAATACTGCTTTAAGGCCTAAAGAGAATTCACATAATATTATTAAACAATTTTTTAGTTAGTTACTTTTATACTTCTACAAGATCCATCGATGAAAAGGCGCCAATCTTTTGGTTCGTAGTTGTATCCAAATCGGACGAAGAGTTCAGACACATCCGTACAATAAGCCAAGTTTTTTTCGTCTTTATCAATTTTAAAAACTTGGTTAAACATCAAGCGCTCATTACTTCGCAACAGCGTAATTTTAAAATCTTCTTCCACTATATTCCACTGCTTTAATCTAGAAGCAAGTACTTCCCTTTGCCGAATTGTTATACCTAGATCTCTTACCAGATCTTCAAAATCCTCGTTAGAAACCAAATGGCGCTCGGATGAACGCGACCCGTGTGGTATAAACTCTTTGTCGCCGTCCTCTGTCGAAAAGTCTTCAGCTTTGTTGAATTTTTTCTCGACAGTATTTGTGCACTTCACTTGACCTTGATAAGGTATTGCCTTCGAAACACTAGAAACATTGGCATATTTGATATATTTACGAGTTTTATAACTATGCCCATATAAATTTGTTTTACAGAAGTAGCAATCACTTATATTGTGGTATAACTGAGGATGCCATATCATAGGCGCTGAATAAGGGAAATCCCAAGTTTGATCGACTCTTTTTCGTGGACACTTTAGCAGCTTTATCACACAAGAAAAACAAGCATACTCTGGCTCATACCATCGGCTTTTTACAAATGATTTGCCAAACAAGATGTTGTAACTTTTAACCAAACCATTCGAATTTTCTAGTTTTTCGCGTGTTTTTTCGCCTACAAACAAGCCACAAATATAGCAAAATTTATTCCGATTTTCACACATTTTTTACAATTACATACACTTTGAAGAAGTTTGGGTCGTAGCTAACATAATCAAAAAAATGTAGCGCGCATATTTCGCTGTAAAAATTGATCAAAGTGGAATAGCTGAGGAACGCCTCCTCGAATAAAAACAAATGTATATATCGTTGAAGACAGAATTAATAAGAGATTAATTTTAAATAAAATTACATATGCACTAGTTAACAAATTATTCGAAAAATCTGCTATTAAAGATGAAAAAATTAAAAAAAAAATTGATTTTTCGATATTGTTTCGCCCGTTTTTCTGACATTTATCACGGTATATGAACAATTTTTACATTGTTGGAAGCGGAAAAGAGTCTCCTTTAAAGTAACACTAAATTCGTGTTAATCGGATAAATAATAAAAAAGTTATTGAGCAATATGTATCTTAAACTATGAAAAAGGGGTTTTTGGCCCCTAACTTCAGATTTTGGGGGTGTATTGGAAATTCTGAGGATGCAGTTTTTATATGTCTGACCAGACCTACAAAATGAGGTATGTCTCGAAAAAAGTACCATTAATTTTTTTTTTTTTGTCACACCGTGTTATTTATCACTTCCTTACCTCTCCTCTTACCAAGAACTTTTCCACCATTTTCCAATACAAAGCCTATTCACATTTTCCCCTTGTTAGAGGTAACAACAGAAATATTCTCAGACATTTTCGGGCTACAAACTGCACATGTAAAAATTAAGATTGAAAATGACTTATGATTTGTACTTATTAAAAGCATAACACTAATCATTTGGTAATGATCATTTCGAGAAAGTTACCGTTATCTTACTGAGCTAAACTATGCTGGAGTCACCAATGGCAAAAATAAATCGATGTATCTTTGATGCAAAGTCTATGTACATTTGTTTCGCTATATATGTACATCGATGCTTCGACTTGGTTAGTTTTCTAATATGTGTATATTTTTCTAATTACGTGCATATTTTTGAACAAGGAAAAGATGTTGGTCCAATTTACTTTTGTTTTTGGACAAGTGAGAAACCGAAATAACGTTTAAACGTTCAAAATTTTACAATTTTTATAGAAACATCGATGTATCGATACATCAAATATTTACGTGACTATAAAAGTCGCCAAAAATCAAAATTTTTCTGACATCTTTAAACCGGAGATTCGTTTCTGAGAGGTTGTTGTTAATTATATTGAGAAGAGCTTAAGAGTTTGTGCTTGTAACTTTACCGTCAGGTTTTATATTTGCTTGCAAGAGCTATTGCAAAACACTAGAAAAATAATACTCAACATTAATATATAAGATGTAGAAACAATGCAATGAATGATGTGTTAAATTCGCGCGAATTTTACACATCATTCATTACATTGTTTCTACATCTTATATATTTTTTTTCGACATTTTTTCATTCGACATTTTTTTTCGAGACATTTTTTTTTTCGACCTTTTGTGTTTTCGGCAAATTTTTTTTCGACATTTTTTTTTCGACATTTTTAGTTTCGACTTCTTTTTTTTCGACATATCGTACCAGACCCGGAGAAGTGCTCCCTCCATAATTTAAGTACACTCTGTACGTCGGTTACCAGGTCGCCATTATTGTCCTTACAGGAACTTGCCCCGGTCTTAAAACCTTCCGTCATCCGCCGGATCTTTTCATAGAATTTTCGGGCATCATTCCTGTCAGCCAGCATCTCAAGCTCCTCACACTCACGCCTTTCGGCCTCACGTTTCTTTTTTCTGAAAAGGCGTCTCTCTTCCTTCTTTGCCTCACGATAGCGTTGCCATACACTGCGGGTTGCGCCCGTTCGCAACGTCTCCCTGTAGGCAGCGTCCTTTTTGTCCGAGGCAGTGCTGCATTCCTCATCGTACCAGTTGTTTTTGCGGGCTCGCTGGAACCCTATAGTGGCCTCAGCGGCGGTACGTAATGAGTGAGAGATATGCTTCCATTGCTCGGTTGCATCGTTAGGTCGAGGATTGCTCTCCGATAGCAGGTGTGAGAGTCGAGTGGAGAAATTGTCAGCTGTCTGTGTCGTGCGCAGCTTCTCGACGTCAAACTTTCCTTCCGTTACTGTGCGCACTTTCTTTGCTACACAGAGGCGTGTGCGTATCTTGGCTGCAACAAGATAATGGTCCGAGTCGATATTGGGACCACGAAGGGTACGCACGTCTAGAACGGTGGAGCTATGTCTGCCGTCGATCATGACATGATCAATCTGGTTTCTTGTTCTTTGATCAGGAGACAGCCATGTGGCTTGGTGTATTCGTTTATGCTGGAACCTGGTACTACTGATGACCATATTGCGAGCAGCGGCGAAATCAATCAACCTAGTGCCGTTGGGGGATGTTATATCATGGAGACTAAATTTTCCAACTGTTGGACCAAAGACTCCTTCCTTGCCCACCTTCGCATTAAAGTCGCCGAGCACGATTTTGATATCATGTTGGGGGCAGCGATCATAAGTCTGTTCAAGTTTATCGTAGAAGGAGTCCTTCTCTGCGTCGTCCGTCTCCTCAGTCGGCGCATAGGCGCAGATAAATGTTATGTTGAAAAATTTCGCTTTGATGCGGATCGCAGCGAGACGCTCGTCCACGGGGGTGAACGCTAGTACTTGGCGGCGAAGTCTCTTTCCCACCACGAATCCTACACCACGCGCTTTGCCGCGTGTCTGGCCACTGTAGTATACGTCACAAGGTCCGATGGTCGTCTTTCCTTGTCCCGTCCATCGCATTTCCTGCAGGGCGGTGATGTCAGCCTTTGCGTTAACGAGGACATCAACCAGTCGGGCAGCGGTACCGTCCCTTGAAAGGGTCCGGACATTCCCGGTACATGCCCTAATATCCAAATCATTATGCCTTATTCGTTTTGCCGGGTCGTCAACATTAAAGGGGGTTCTCATCCGAGGCTTTAATACATTTTTCATTGGACTAAATTTTTTACGTGGCGGGTCCCAAACCCAGCGCACAACCCGTTTCGGGGTTTTTGGAAAATATTTACACATTTATATAGCGAGCCGCTTGCTTCAAGACAGACGCCCGCTTGCAGCCGCACCTCATGGTGAACAGACGCTGCGCAAAAACCTCGGTGAGCCCTTAAACCAAGTATGTCAGAGTGGCCCCACCGGGGCTCCCTCTCTTTCTGCCGCGAGCCTAGGTAGCTCCCGTTGCCCAGAGTGCACGAACGAGGACGCAAGAGTCGGGATTGAGCAACCACACTCCATTACACTCCTTCCAACGGCCTTGTCCAACTTCACCCCTAGATATTTCGTAGAGCAACGCGTTTCCATCTGTAGATCCCCAACAGTCACGTTAATGATTGTGGGAATCCTTCTTTCGTTATCATCACGATCTCTGGTTTGGCTGTAGCCAGTTGGAGGCCGTGATCGTTCCATTTGTCGACACTACGCATCACATGGTTTAGTTTAAGCTGTGCCAGGTCACAGATTCGAGCTGTTATTACAGCAGTCACGTCGTCTGCAAAAGTAACTAAAAAAGTGATTTCTGGCATCTGCATTCGAAGAACGCTGTCATAAGTAGCATTCCAAAGGTCAGGGCCGACCACCGACCCTCATCCACTTCCTTACAGAGCGTTTTCCAGCATTTCAGCTTGCTTAGTTTTATGGCGGCGCCGAGGGTTTTTTCACCTAGCACTGTTGCGGAGAACCTGGTGACGTCAACTCTAGATGCATGCCATCTACGATTTTTGTGAGAAGCGTTCGCTGCGATTCTCTGACCAGGATAGTTGAGTTGGAAGGTGATTTAGTTGTGTTCGCTGCCAGTAAGGTCCTCCATACTCTCCACCTAACCGCGTTTGGAAAGAGACTTTCCGAGACGAGCGTTATGTCGGGTTTCGAGTACCCAAAACCCGGCGTATGTATCTGGGGGTCGTACCCGTATTCAGTACGACCATACCAAGTCGGGCTGCCTTTTCTAGAATTAACTTTCCCCTGGTATTGGTTTGAGGCATTCCCCATTCTACCGCTCCAGCATTGAGATCTCCAGTGATGACCGGTGGGTCCCGTAAGTCATCTTCTGACAACTTGAGCTTTTCTTTGAACCTCTGTATGAGGTCATTTGGAGACCGGTAGCAGCTAACAAGAGCTAACACAGTTACACGGCCGTAGCCTTGTCCGGCAGCACGATTAGTAACATTTCTGTTGGCGTCCACTATCCAGATAGCAGCAGTGCCAGATTTCGCTGATGATTGCGTAGTGGATTTGGTGATCAAGCACCAGTTGGTCTAGCAGTTCATCAGCTAACCTGCATCGATTCAGATTTCCTTGAATCAAGCTGGTCATTGGAGCGTAATTTGGCTTTCGTAGATGCAAGTGCTTCTCTAAATGTGCTGCATGCTCCATTTTGCCTTTCCGGTACAGGATCAGGCTTTGTGGCCAGAATTTCCACACTTCCAACACGCGTCCCTCCGGTCGGGCCATTGCACTCAGCCTGTCAGTGTCCGTAGCCGAGACACTTGTAATAGCTTTGCACTTCCGCACGCTGTCTGCTCTTACATTGGATCCAGCCGATAGAGATTTTTCCTTTTTTGAGCAGTTGGCTGCCGGGACCTTCGTCCAATTCGACAATAGCCTTCTTTTGCTCTCTGATTTGCGCTGAAAAGATAGACACGGATTTGGCCTGAACTTTCCCCAATCTCTTTGCGAACGGCCTCTTCCATTTCCTCAGCGCTTGTGAGACAGTCCAAGCCCAGTACCTCTAGCTTTAAACGCTTAGAAATTGGTTGTGCTTCGCCAACTTCTCCTACCGCGCTACCAATGGCTTCTCTAAAGGCCGGTTGGTCACTGCCCTGCGCTGTTTCAATAAGTACACTACCAGCCTTGGTATGACCGTATCACCGTTCCGGTTTCGTCAGGCCGGAACTGTCCGCGGATTGCCCCTAGAACTTCAGTGTAGCTTTTACCTTCGGCCGGTTTTACCAGGGAGGCTGCTCCTCTTCTTTTTTTTACTGCCTTCGGGGCTTAGACAGGTTTCTTTTTTGGTTTCGGACGCTCTTGCCATCTCCGAATTTCTATGGCGTATTCTGCGATTCCTCATCCGTTTTCTTCTTGGCTCCAGAATCTATCGGCTGAGGGAAATTAAATTAAATTTAATTATATTAAATTAAATTAAAGTAAAATAAAAAATAAAAAGTAATATAATAAAAAATAAATTAAATTAAAATAAAAAAAAAGAAAAAAAAAATAAAAAAAAAAATAAAATAAAGCAAATAAAATAAAATAAAAAAATTTAATTAAATTAAATTAAATTAAATAAAAGAAAATAAAATAAAATGAAATAAAATAAAATAAAATAAAACAAAACAAAACAAAATAAAATAAAATAAAATAAATTAAAATAAAATAAAATAAAACAAAACAAAATAAAATAAAATAAATTGAAATAAAATAAAAAAAATAAAAAAAAAAATTAAAAAAATAGAAAAAAAAATAAAACAAATTAAAATTAAATTACATTAAATTAAATTAAATTAAATTAAATTAAATTAAATCAAATTAAATTAAATTAAATTAAATTAAATTAAATTAAATTAAATTAAATTAAATTAAATTAAATTAAATTAAATTAAAATAAAATTAAATTAAAAGAAAATAAAATAAAATTAAATAAATTTAATTAAATTCAATATAATAAAATAAAAACAAGTAAGGAAAGCTATATACCTTTCATGAATAAGCGTCACGATTTTCACTGTTCGATCCCCAGTACAGCCTGTTTCAATTTAACTATATTTACTATACACTTTACACATCTTTGTTATAATTTAAAAAAACTTACAAAATAATAGGATCCGAGTTATCGGAACAATCGATTGTATGGAGGCTATATATTATACGTGTTCAATTGACTTACACTATACACATTGCATATGTAGAAAGTACTAAAGGTGCAATATTTTACGTTCCTAACTTTTTAAACGCGGAAGTATTGGCCAAAAAACCTTATATCGGAACAACCGGTTGTATGGGGCTATATGTTATATTTACCCGATCTTCTTGATTTTCCTCTACACACTACATAAATTGAAAGTACTCAAGTTGCAAAATTTTATGTTCCTAACTTTTTAATTGCAGAAGTTTTGGTCAAAAAACCTTATATCTGAACAATCGGTTGTATGGGGGCTATATGTTACATTTGCCCGATCTTGTTGATTTTTACTATATACACTACATAAATCCAACAATGCCCGATCTTGTTGATTTTCACTATATATACACAGAGCCAACAATGCCTAATAAAATAGAACAAAAGTCATAAGATATCTCTATAGATTTTCTTCAAGAAGATGTGCTTCTTATTATTGTAGAGACAGTCTTTTTAATTTTATTAAGAAGATTTTCTTTTTAATATTTTAAATGAAAAATAAAATGATATCGCCCTCACCGAGAATCGAACTTACAATTTTCGGAATGATAAACCCAGCTGTTAACCATCAGGCCATCGCTCACTTTTGATTGCCAGCTTCTAATTACCGATATGTGTAGAGTTGTTAATGTTTCAAAGGAAAATCTTATAAATATATTTAAGAAGATTTCTTTTTAACATTTCTAATTAGGAAAAAAAGAGAGAGAATCGAACTTACAATTTTTCGATTGCTAAACCCAGCTGCTAACCATCCGGCCATCGTATACTAATAATTGCCAGCGTCTAACTACACCTTTGTACTAAATGTATAGTTTTTTAATAAGAATTTCTTCTTAAAACCAAAAAGATTTCCCTACAGTTTTTTCTTCGGTTGCACCGTTGCGACTACCCCTTTGCCCAAAAGCTGATCATGAAGACAATCTTATTAATTTTATTAGGCATTTTTGGCTCTGTGTACTACGTAAATAGAAAGTACTCGAGTTGCAAAATTTTACGTTCCTAACTTTTTAATTGCAGAAGTTTTGGTCAAAAAACCTTATATCTGAACAATCGGTTGTATGGGGGCTATATGTTACATTTGCCCGATCTTGTTAATTTTTACTATATACACTACATAAATATAAAGTACTCGAGTTGCAAAATTTTACGTTCCTAACTTTTTAATTGCAGAAGTTTTGGTCAAAAAACCTTATATCTGAACAATCGGTTGTATGGGGGCTATATGTTACATTTGCCCGATCTTGTTGATTTTTACTATATATACTACGTAAATAGAAAGTACTCGAGTTGCAAAATTTTACGTTCCTAACTTTTTAATTGCAGAAGTTTTGGTCAAAAAACCTTATATCTGAACAATCGGTTGTATGGGGGCTATATGTTACATTTGCCCGATCTTGTTGATTTTTACTATATACACTACATAAATATAAAGTACTCGAGTTGCAAAATTTTACGTTCCTAGCTTTTTAATTGCAGAAGTTGTGGCCAAAAAACCTTATATCTGAACAATCGGTTGTATGGGGGCTATATGTTACATTTGCCCGATCTTGTTGATTTTCACTATATACACTACGTAAATAGAAAGTACTCGAGTTGCAAAATTTTACGTTCCTAACTTTTTAATTGCAGAAGTTTTAGTCAAAACACCTCATATCTGAAAAATCGGTTGTATGGGGGCTATATGTTACATTTGCCCGATCTTGTTGATTTTTACTATATACACTACATAAATATAAAGTACTCGAGTTGCAAAATTTTACGTTCCTAGCTTTTTAATTGCAGAAGTTGTGGCCAAAAAACCTTATATCTGAACAATCGGTTGTATGGGGGCTATATGTTACATTTGCCCGATCTTGTTGATTTTCACTATATACACTACATAAATATAAAGTACTCGAGTTGCAAAATTTTACGTTCCTAGCTTTTTAATTGCAGAAGTTGTGGCCAAAAAACCTTATATCTGAACAATCGGTTGTATGGGGGCTATATGTTACATTTGCCCGATCTTGTTGATTTTCACTATATACACTACGTAAATAGAAAGTACTCGAGTTGCAAAATTTTACGTTCCTAGCTTTTTAATTGCAGAAGTTGTGGCCAAAAAACCTTATATCTGAACAATCGGTTGTATGGGGGCTATATGTTACATTTGCCCGATCTTGTTGATTTTCACTATATACACTACGTAAATAGAAAGTACTCGAGTTGCAAAATTTTACGTTCCTAGCTTTTTAATTGCAGAAGTTGTGGCCAAAAAACCTTATATCTGAACAATCGGTTGTATGGGGGCTATATGTTACATTTGCCCGATCTTGTTGATTTTTACTATATACACTACATAAATATAAAGTACTCGAGTTGCAAAATTTTACGTTCCTAGCTTTTTAATTGCAGAAGTTGTGGCCAAAAAACCTTATATCTGAACAATCGGTTGTATGGGGGCTATATGTTACATTTGCCCGATTTCGTTGATTTTCACTATATACACTACATAAATAGAAAGTACTCGAGTTGCAAAATTTTACGTTCCTAACTTTTTAATTGCGGAAGTTTTGGCCAAAAAACCTCATATCTGAACAATCGGTTGTATGGGGGCTATATGTTATACTGGTCCGATCTTGTCAGTTCCGACAAATGATTCCTATATTACAAAATGGTGGCCACATACAAAATTTCAGCCAGATATCTCAAAAATTGAGGGACTAGTTTGCGTTCAAACAGACAGACGGACAGACGGACAGACGGACATGGCTAAATCAACTCAGCTCGTCATCCTGATCATTTCGGTATACTTATTGATGGGTCCATCTCTTCTTCTTCTCATATTTACAAACATCGGACCAAAGTTATAATACCATTTCATGTTCATGAATGGTATAAATATAAAGTAAAATTCAGCAAAATTAAATAAAATGTAATAAAATAATAGAAATTAAAAAAATAAAATAAAAAAAAATAAAATTAAAAAAAAAAGTATTTAAATGAATATAAAGAAGATAAAAAACCAAAGTCGAATAAAGCAAAATAAAAATACCTATATGTATGTGAGCCCATAATAATCAAGTGCAAAAATTTAACAAAATACTGACGTCACCAAAAAATCTACCTTGAATATACGAATAGTTAAACAAAAGAAGAGGTAAATATATCAATCAACAAAAAAAAATACCACTTTTATGCTAAATATAAATAAGCTTACGCATCGTGACGCATGCGCGCCTCTGTAGTCACTCAACAAATTGATGCAAAAAAACGAAAACCTAACTCAAGTGGCCCAACCTCCGCCTGGTCACACAAGCTGTCAATACGTCAAACGTGCGGAATAACAGAATCGGTCAGCACGAGTGATGGCGCAAAACAAAAATACGCAGAAATTATACTTTATTTACTTTATTTATTTACATGGGAATTACCCGTAAAAAAAGTTGCAAATCAAATAAATTGTTCAAATAATAAACAAAGAGAAAGCTTTTTAGAGAGTACCCACTCGTATGTAGGTGAGAGCCATCAAAATGCAAGAGCGTTGACGATCATTTCGGTCATTTGCGTATGTGTGTGTGTGTGTTGCCAATTGTGTCTGCGCTTGTATTTGTGTTAATGTTGGCCTTTTAATCAGACTTCTGCATGCAGCCAACAACAACTCTAGGCCGTACAGCGCAAGCTCATATAAAGTCGTGCGCTCGAGCCGCAACGAGTTCAGTTCGATTGCAAATCAGCAACCATAAAGTGCCTAAAGCGAAATACAAAAACAAAAATATATAAAATTATTTAAAAAAAATCTTTTTAAAAGAATTTGAAGACTATTTTACAAGTGAAAGAATTAAAGTGCATTTTTGAAACAAAAAATTTTTTTAAAACTTACAAAGACTATCAGCAAAAATAAATAACAACAAATATTTCACCATGTTACACCAAAGTGCCTACAAAACCAACAACAAACATATGAGTGCGCTAAAATTCGCCTTCAATATCACCTGCTTACTATCAGTGCTCTTGCTCCTACTAATGAACCACACCCCCGCAACTGAGGCGCGTCCTATGATGGATCTTTACGACGATGTTGGCGATTTCTTTGATGCTGTCTCCCTGGATGAGGTGCAACAGTCGGTGCGTTTAGCTCCCGAAACCTTTTGTCGCATGCCAATACGTAAGGGGGTTTGCCGCGCTCTAATTCCACGCTTCAGCTATGATCCCAGCCGCAAGACCTGTGTCGAGTTCAAATTTGGTGGTTGTGATGGCAACGAGAATAACTTCTCCACCTATGAGGCGTGTATGGCCACGTGTGAGGGTATGTAGGAGTGAACGGCCCTACAAAGCGAGAGCAAAGCTATGTTCCTCATACGCCCCGTAATTGCCAAATGAAGGCTTCCTTCCATCACATCCCATCGCACATCCGTTCATCGACGTCCAAACGATCGTTAAGATAATTTTCGGCATTTTCATTAGTGTTCATAATATGTACTTCATTTTAATTTTAGTTTCTATTTTTTAAGATTTCTAGCAATTTATTGGCTTTAATGTGAAATTTGTTAAAATTTTATAATTTGTGATAAATTTTCATTGATAGCTCCTGAGGGCTGATTCGTGTGAAGTGATAAAATGAAAAAAAAAACATTCCTACAAAATTTATGAAAAAAAAAAATTTATGAAAAAAAAATTTAAATATATAAAAAAAAATTTTCACGAATTAGATTTTTTTTCACTTTATCATTTTATTCATATTATTCACATATCATTTGTCCCATGGTTACCCAAGAAACTTGCTAAAATATTTAAAATTTTTAATTTTTTTTTTAAGTGCTTGGGTTTCAAAGAATTTCATTTGTATATTAGTTATAGCGTATTATTTATTATATTTTGTAATATTTACATTAATGTACACAACGTTTTTACAAAACAATAAAAAAATATATATATTTTTAGAAAATATAAAGCATAAAAATAATGGAATTAATATTTTTTTTTGTCAAGTTTCTTGCTTTTTCTTACCTTTTTTAACCAGCAGTAAAGGTTAAATGTCTTCTATATTTCAAGTTAGACTTTCAGCAGTACATCGGCGAAAAAAGCATGCAATTACACGAACAAGGTATCAAGTGATGCGCGAACAAACACATACTTAAAATATAAAAATATTTTTTTATTTCAATGCATTTGTAGAGAGCTTAGGTGTATCCTTAAGAAGAAAACTTCAAAGGTCAAAATTTTAGTTTTTTGGATTTTCTCGTAAACGATAAGTTTTTCGAAAAATTACCTTGGAAAATTTACCTTTCGAAAAATTACCTGAAAATTCTCGAGAAAAGTCGGGAAAATCCAACTTAATCGAAAAACTCTCAAATATTTTCAGCTCTACAACTGGGTATCGTTTAATTTTTCGAAAAGACTTAACGGTTTGGAGAAAAATTAAAAAAATCTAAAATTTTGATCTTAGGCTCCAAAGAACTTTTTTATCATACATGGGACCGACGTTTTCTTACAACTGTCTAATTTGACCGTACTACTATGAGAAAATTTACATTGAAGTTAAGTTAATTTTGCCTCCTCTAAGGGTTAAGTTGCAGTGCTTGTTTTTTGCAAGGCTTATTTTCTTGTCAATTACTAAGTTTTTAGGGGATAAGACCTAGAAGACATTTTTTTGTCCTGTTGTTATTTTACTATTTCTATAAAAATTAGTTTCAGCCATCTTTCATTGCCACTACTGTTCTCTCCTATATCCGAATTCCCTGCGATAAAAAAGACTCTAAACTCTTAGCTCGACATCTAGGAAAACTTCAGTGAAAATCTTTCAGAAAAAGTTTTTACAAAACTTCATCTGTCTCAGAACAGTCCTCGATGCAAACTATTTCATTCTCTCTCTTTCGTGGCAGGACTGGAATGACTGTCAGATATTTGCGAATTGATCAAAATGACTGATGGAGTTGGAGCGGAAATCTTCTGAACTTTCCGAGTATGTTTCAACCTAACATTTTCTGATGCTGGTTGATCAGTTCAAGGACCAAAACATAAGCCGAACGAGTCGATGTAGGTTTCCCTAATTGGTATTCCAGGACATCGTAACGTACAGGTAAACAAGAAGACCGATAATATGGCTCGGCCTGGAGCAGCTTGTGATGTCTCAAAAGCAAACGAACACATTACATAGCATGGACTTTAGAGCGTCTAGGGCTTACAGGCAAAAAAAAAAAGTCGGCCGTACCTCCCCTCATACGAAGTGTTTTTGAAAAACATTTAAAAAAATTTTTTTTTGTGGCAACCCTAGTTGTCGCCCAATTACATTTTTCTTCAAATCTTTGGCATTTGTTGTCGGATTTTAAAGTTTGACACATCAATTTTTTCGTCTCAAAGAGGAGGTTTTTTCTCAAGAAAGTTCATTGAGCTGATGCGTTTCGTTGTGGTACCACACTTTAAAATCCGACAAAAAATGCCGAAGATATGAAGAAAAATGCCTTCGAATAGAGAATAGTTAGAGAATTACCCTAGTTATCTGGCGTAAAGACGAGCATTTCTCTAACGTTAGAGACTGTGTTTGTTGGGTATTTAGTGTGCATGGAGATGATCCGCCTCTCATTTAATAAACTTCCAGTTTCCCTCTTTCGAACACCTTCCCCTTCCCGCAAAAATAGTGAATCATTTTAAAACCATTTTGGAATGGTTTTAGGATTATTCTGGGGACATTTTGGGCAACCTTAGGTACGCATTCCTAGAAACTCTACAGGACTGCAATGGGATCTACCTATGATTAGCCTCGCTAAGCCAGCGCTGAGAGGTACATCATGTAATAAGTCCATTAGAGGGTATCACCAAAAAAAAGTCGGCCGTACCTCCCCTCATATGAAGTGTTTTTGAAAATCATTTAAAAAAAATTATTTTTTTTTTTCTGGCAACCCTAGATGTCGCCCAATTGCATTTTTCTTCATATCTTCGGCATTTATTGTCGGATTTTAAAGTGTGATACCACAACGTACCTCCCCTCATACGAAGTGTTTTTGAAAAACATTAAAAAAAAGTTGTATTTTTTTTCTGGCAACCCTAGAAAACGAACACATTACATAGCATGGACTTTAGAGCGTCTCGGGCTTACAGGCAAAAAAAAAAAGTCGGCCGTACCTCCCCTCATACGAAGTGTTTTTGTTTGGGCTACACTAGAACTCGATTCGAGATAGGTTAGAGAACTAGTCAAAAAGCGAGCATTTTGCACCATTTGCAAATTCATCCCATTAGAGAATGACATTAGAATTCGACTCGAAAACTATAGTTTTCTCGATTTGAGAATTATGTCCCATTTTGTTAGAGAACGCTGTGATTCTCGATTGTTTCTCGAGTCGTCCCTCTAACGTTAGAGATTGGAGAATGGGGCTAGTTTCCGAATGTACCTCGAATCGAAATCTAGCTTCATGGTTTGGTGGGTAATTTCACAGTTAGTGGAACAGATAGTGTTGTTTTATCAGGAAGACATGTTATTTTAACTGGAATATGTGTTCAAATAACATGAATGAATAAAAATATCTATAAATTACATGCGAAGCTGTTATCTGTCGAATTTATGACCTATAAAAGAGCAATTCAACTATTTTGTGAAATATAAAAATTCACAAAGTTTCAGATGGGCGATTATCTCACGTATTAAGATGTTTCGCGAACATTTAATTCCTAAACAAACAAGAAAAGACAAGAAAAACTTTTGAGAAACGAGTCATATTTATTTGAATGGTCTTTAATGGTGATTTTTATGGCGTCTCGCGTTCAAATTAACAATCAAAACGTAGCTGAACATAATGAGTTTCGATTTATTAATGGCAAAATTATAATTTTTTCCGCGCACTTTTACCAAAACAGTTTAGAAATATCTCGAATTCGTAATTCAATAATGAAGGTAGGTATCTGGCTTTGTTTTGAAGTTGGGTCTAGGCGAACGACAAAGCAAATCTCAATTATTGAATGGGCTAAGGTGATGCCGAATGTTAAATGTAGTACAAGACATATGTTGGTTGGCATACTTATGCCCCAGCAGAAAACGCGATTAGTCTAGGTTCGTTTGTAACTCTAATCAACGGGAATGAAATATTTGTCTGTGGTAAAAGATGGCCTAAACTTTAAGTTTGACATCTAGCCATACATCGATGTACATTTATTTCGATATTAGGCAGTAGATCTTGGGTGATGCGTGGGCAAACTTGCTGACATGCAGACACAAATTCTAAGAAGTGTTGTTTTTGGTTTATTACTCTAACAATTTATGTAAGGGTGAGTAAAAACGCTTTATTAATTTACTGAAACCTTTTCGGAGTGATAAACTGAGCCCCAAAAAATTTAAATTCCAAGTAGGTATTGAAATATTTGAAATTCTCTCAATTTTTAAAAAAAGATATATTCAACTCTGGACTAAGTCTTCTAAAAATGATTGATTGATTTTATTGTTAAAAGTTCGACGTTTTCAGACTAGCTTGTGGGCAATGACATAGATCTAGTCGTCTACTAGTTTTTTTTAGACTAGTTTGATATTTCACCTTAGGGTATGTTCGTTTGTATGTATGTATGTAATTTAGATATGAATGAAATTTGCAAATTTGCTGGCGGCAAAAAATCCGATTGATGCCGATACAATTTACAACTAACCAAAATAGCAACAACAAAAACACAAAATCAACTAAACGAAACAATCAAAAAACGGTGTCAATTTATTTATAAACCAGCGCTTATCTGCAAAATGCAGGTAAACAAAAACAAAGGTACAAACATACATACAAACATACTACCATCATAAATTTATAACTACACACAACCAACACTTTATTTGAATTCGATGAATGATGCTCTGCT
This sequence comes from Campiglossa producta, assembly GCA_964058755.1. Lineage (NCBI taxonomy): Eukaryota > Metazoa > Arthropoda > Insecta > Diptera > Tephritidae > Campiglossa > Campiglossa producta. The sequence continues at coordinate 88,131,215 of CAXKVI010000004.1, read as the reverse complement.
CTCATTTATAAACAAAACCTACGTCAGCATCAGAGAAGAAAATAAACAATAAAACCATAATAAATTGACGTTTTGTATCGACATCAAACAATTAAGTGTGATCGATGTTTTTACGCTCGAACAAAGCAAAATTTCGCCAATTTTGTAAAGCAGCAAACGAGTTACGTGCCGATTGCTTTTTATACCTTTCATGAACATGAAATGGTATTATAACTTTGGTCCGATGTTTGTAAGTATGAGAAGAAGAAGAGATAGACCCATCAATAAGTATACCGAAATGATCAGGATGACAAGATGAGTTGATTTAGCCATGTCCGTCTGTCTGTCTGTCTGTCTGTCTGTCTGTCTGTCTGTCTGTCTGTCTGTCTGTCTGTCTGTCTGTCTGTCTGTTTGAACGCAAACTAGTCCCTCAGTTTTTGAGATATCTGGCTGAAATTTTGTATGCGGCCACCATTTTTCAATATAGGAATCATTTGTCGGAACCAGCAAGATCGGACCGATATTACATATAGCTCCCAAACAATCGATTGTTCCGATAAAGCGATTTTGGGCTATAACTCCTTTAATTTAAGAGCTAGGAACGTGAAATTTTGTAAGTGTTACTATTTTTATATGTGAAATATCGATGTTGAAAATCATCGAGATGGGATAAATATTTCACATAGCCCCCATACAATCGATTGTTCCGATAAACGGATTTTGGTAGATAACTCCTTTAATTTATGAGCTAGGAAACGTGAAATTTTGTAAGTATAGCTATTTTTATATGTGAAATATCGATGTTGAAAATCATCGAGATGGGATAAATATTTCACATAGCCCCCATACAATCGATTGTTCCGATAAACGGATTTTGGGCTATAACTCCTTTAATTTAAGAGCTAGGTTAGGTTAGGTTAGGTTGCGAGGGCAGGACAGAGTGCAGGACCCTGCCCACCACTTAGGCCAGTCAAGTTGGCCCATTGTGATACCCTATGCGGTCTTAAGACCCACCCCATATCCGAGAGACAAACATCAACACTCTCACATTCTCACACTTGGATTAGAGGATCAAACCAGCTCGTGGAATCAATGAATTTCGATAGAGCCCTAATATCCATTTTAGAAACCTCCGTGAGGTCGTCGATGAACGGTTGGCCGAGAATAGCCAATCGTCTTCTGCTGAGTGCAGGACAATGACACAGCAGATGTTGAACACTCTCCTCCTCTTCAATACATCTGCAGCTGCGACAGTAATCGTGAGTTATTACGCCCATCCTAGCACCATGTGTGCCTATTAAGCAGTGCCCTGTTAACACCCTTATCAGTGATGAGACACCGGATTTATTAAGTGACAGCAGACAGTTAGTGCGTCCTTTGTTGTACGAAGGCCAAGTTAGCCTTGATATCTCGCACGTCGAGAGACCTGACCAGAGCTCATTTGCCCTTTGTAAGGTATTTGTGCTAGCTCGGAGTTTGAAAGATGCCATGGGAATGCCTACCAGATCATTTCCTGGAAGGAGATGAGTGGTGGTACCTCTTCTGGCCAGCTCATCCGCTATACAGTTGCCTTCAATATCCCTGTGACCAGGTACCCAAATAAGGCTGATACTGAAGTGCTGAGCCATCTCGTTAAGAGATCTGCGGCATTCAGTTAGCGACTTTGTGTTGTCGACATATGAGTTCAGTGCCTTTAGCGCGGCCTGACTATCTGAGAAGATAAATATCCGTTTGCCGTTTTGGGGCGTAGACGCTAGGCTTTTCACTGCACCGTGTATTGCCAGCATTTCTGCTTGGTACACGCTGGAGTGGTCGGGAAGACGAAAGGAGATCTCTAGTCCCAGGTCCGGTGAAAAGATACCTCCACCCACCTTCCCTTCAAGCTTAGAGCCATCGGTGAATATGTTCATGGCATTCCGCACAGTATGCGGTCGGTAATCCCATTCTTGTCTTGTGGGTATTTTCACCTCGTAGTTCCTAACGAACACGTTGTTTGGCGTGCAATAGTCAGTATGTAATGGTATGCTCACAGGTGCATGGGAGCCTAAAATTGTGGCGTGACCACATGTACCGCCCTTCCATACGTCGGTCTCCCTTAATCGCAGAGCTGTAATCACAGCCATTTCTTTAGCCACCAGATCGAGTGGTGGAAGATTCAGCATCGTGTTGAGTGTTGTTGTTGTTGTAACGAGGTGTAGCCCGCCTAAATGTCAGACAGGGTCACCTCGAGTGTATTGCTCTTGGCCGGGTCGATATAAGAAAACGGCCCGGGTCGTTTCGGCACGATGGGTACAGCACAAGTACTGGTACCGTTCTCGTAGATCCGGCAATACAAGAAACTAAACTAGCCGTGCAGGCTATGTAGCCGGCCACCAGACCAGCACACCGTACAGTAAAATTGGACGAACAATAGCTATGTATATCCAGTGCACCACTTTGGGAGAGAACCCCCACGATATACCAATTGCTCTCTTGCAAGTAAACAACGCGCATGTTGCCTTTTTAACTCGTTCCGCTATATTGTCGCTCCAGAGTAGTTTCCTGTCTAGAATAACTCCTAGATATTTGACTTTGTCACTGAGTACTAAAGTTGTATTCCCAATTTTTGGTGGTATTAAGTTCGGTATTTTGTACCTCCTAGTGAAGAGGACAAGTTCGGTTTTCTCGGGGTTAACCTCCAAACCTGAAGCGTTCGCCCAGTCGCATACTTTAGTCAGAGCATTTTCCATTAAATTGCAGAGGGTTTGAGGAAATTTTCCCCGAATGATAACGCAGATGTCATCGGCGTACGCGATCACTTGGTAGCCTTCAGCTTCCATGAGACGTAGAAGTTGGTTTACAGTAACCAGCCACAGGAGCGGAGAGAGAACACCTCCTTGCGGGGTACCTCTGTTAACGAGTCTGTGAACCGAATTACCGCCTAGCTCCGTTGTAATCCGTCTGCTAATAAGCAATTTGCGGATAAACTCCACAAGGCAGGCATCGACCCGCAGACCCGTTAACGCCGAGGTGATGGCTTCCGGTAGAACGTTGTTGAAGGCACCTGCTATATCAAGAAAGCCACCAATGTATATTCCTTTGTGTCAATTGACTTTTCTATAACAGATACCAGAGAATGCAAGGCAGTGTCAGTCGATCTACCTTTACTATAGGCGTGTTGAGCCCGCGACATATGAGTTGAGTCTATCGATCTTCTGACATAGTCCTCCAAAAGTCTTTCCATAATTTTAAGTAGAAATGAAGATGGCTTATTGGCCTAAAATCATTAGGTTTAGAATGGGATGGTTTCCCGGATTTTGGGATAAATACTACCTTAACCTCTCTCCATGATGCAGGTACATAGTTGAGCCTGAGGCAACTAACAAACATGGTCTTCAGCCAGGGCTTAATAAGCTCGGATGTTTGTTGTAACTGGGCCGGGAATATTCCGTCCGGTCCTGGCGATTTGTAGGGCTTGGGACTGGCCAAGGCCCAGTCCAGCTTTTTATCATCGGTTATTTCCTTTATCAGCTGATCCGAAAGCATTTCATTCCCGACCGTAGTAGTAGCTGTGACTGTGCATGTCGGAAAGTGAGCATCCAGAAGCAGATTCATTGTGTCAGTGCTCGAATCGGTCCAATTCCCATCCGGCATTTGTATGTGGCTCAGTGTCGCTGGCGATTTTGAGAGCACCTTCCTCAGGCGCGAAGCTGCAGATGTTGATTCGATATTGTTGCAGAAATTCACCCAGGAGGCCCGTTTGGCCTTGCGAATTTCTTTCTTGTAGTTACTTAATTTAGTTTTGGGAAGTGCCCAGGATGTTGCGCTACCATCCTGTTTGGCTTTGTTAAAGGCCGACCTACATGTCCTTCTGAGATTATCTAGATCGGACGACCACCAGGGTGGTCTGTGGGTTTCAGCTAACTTTTTAGGCGGACACGACTTGTCTAGAGCAATCTTGCAGTGTTGATTGAAGGAGCTGACGAGGTCGTCTAGCTCCTCTTCCTTTCTAGGTGTTACCAGCTGATTTGACAAATATTTGCGAATAAGCTTTTGGTAGTAACCCCAATTTGTTTTCCTAATATTCTGTATATATTTCGGACTTGTATGTATATCTACTAAGGAGAAGCTAATGTATCTATGGTCTGAGAAGAAGTGCTCGCCTAACACCCTCCATGATTCTATGAGGTCACTGTAAGAGTCAGTGACCAACGTTATATCGAGGACTTCCTCTCCACCTCCGGATTAGAGGTGAGGTTGGCTAGGGCCTCGGTATCGGACTTGTATACCTTGAGGACCACCTTTTCATAGCCATACCTCACTACGTACTTGCATCGGGCCAGAGCCTCGATGCTTGCCTCATCCAGAAGAAGGACGATCTGCATGGTAGCCTTATCGGTCTTATCCACGTTCACCACCATCCAGTTTGATGTAGGCAGCTCAGGGTTGTACTCCTGCAGCACATCTAAAATCTCATCTGGTTCCGTGCCACCAACTGGAATCCAAACTCTAGCCCTTGGGCGTTGCGGGATATCAACCGCGTCCACTGCCCTCAAGCGCGCGCCGGGATAAACTTCTCCTATGCGCTGTATGCCAATTTTGTACAGGTCCACGGACCTGCTGTCTTCGCAAGCGATCAGCTTCACATTGCCCTGGTACCAACCCGCATCGGCGTAGTTGGGTGGAGGACCAGGGTTGTCACGTTTGACCTGTACAGCCACTTTTGCGAGCGCGGCCCTGATCCACTTCCACTGCTGCTTGGGGATCCTGCCGTCTACGTTGCTCTCATCTATTACTCCAATGATCTTGCGATCCTTGGCAATGTCAGCGAAGGACCTCGTCGGTCCTCCTATTCTGGCCCTTTTCGGTGCCGTAGGGATGGTTTCCTCCAGCGATCGGTTTCGCTTAGAGGTTTCCCCCTTGTTGTTAGCGCCATACAGCTCAACCTTAAAATCCGGCACTATCCGCCGAGCCCACGCAAGATCGCGCTGGAGCTTCGCCCAGGCCTCTGCCGAAATGTCTTCCTCCCTAATCGGTGAGGTCGCGTTCTTAAACAGGATCCGGGCTGCCGACCGCTTATCATTGTGGTTGGGCTTGGTGGATTGCCTGCCCGCCAGGTCCTCCAGAGAGAGGTCGCCGCTCGAATTAGCCGCCGAAGCGTTACCGGATGTCACCACGTGGAGGCTCCACCCCCACTTGGAGGAGGAGGGTGCATGCCCTACGAGTCGACGGTTTGAGGTGGCGCGAACACCCCCATAAAAGACACCCAATTTAAGAGCTAGGAACGTGAAATTTTGTAAATATTGCTATTTTTATATGTGAAATATCGATGTTGAAAATCATCGAGATGGGATAAATATTTCACATAGCTCCCATACAATCGATTATTCCGACAAACGGATTTTGGGCTATAACTCCTGTAATTATATAGGTAGGAACGTGAAATTTTGGCCGTTTTGCTATTTTTATATCCGAAATATCGATGTTGAAAATCATCGAGATGGGATAAATATTTCACAAAGCCCCCATACAATCGATTGTTCCAATAAACGGATTTTGGTAGATAACTTCTGTAATTAGATAAGTAGGAAAGTGAAATTTCGTAACTATTTCTCTTTTAGAATGTGGCATGTCGATGTTAAAAATCAATGAGATTGGACCAATATAACACATCGCCCCCATATAATCGATAGTTCCGAAAATTTCGGTATGAGCTAAAATTAAATTGACACAGGCTGTACTGGGGATCGAACAGTGAAAATCGTGACGCTTATTCATGAAAGGTATTTAGCCTTCGGCACAGCCGAAGACAGCTTTCCTTACTTGTTTTAATTCATTCATAAAATTATGTATTTATGTCAATCCTTTATTATCTATCATAATCGTTTGCCATAATTAATTTGTAAAAAGTTTGTGTCGGCTCGTGGTCAAATTAATTGGGGATCAATGGCCTAATGCGGTCATGACATTGAGGGTGAAAATTAGTAACATGTTGGTACTATTTTGGACGATTATGATACAATCCTGAGATGAAGACTTGAGTGAGGGAATGGCATGGTAATGGTATGATAGTGAATTCAAGAGTACACTGGTATGTTTTTAGAGGATTTGATTTTGCACTACGTGGTTCGTATGTATTAAGATATTGAAATGTAGTCACTCATTCATTGGTCACTTGGAACATTCGAGTAACTTCTGTGGCGAAATTTGTTGTTGACTTGAGCGTCAGAGAACGTTGATGTTCTCTGTCAGCGTCATCTCTACAGTTGGCCCATCGGTTTTTTATGCTCATTGTTGATACTAATGTAGGTATATAAGTTCGCTTGTTATCTTTTCGATTTGTTTATTACGAATGCAATTGAGCTACCAGCATTCTCGGCAACCATCGGCAAAGTGGGTGCATTGATATGGCTGCGTGCCCAACGCACTTTTGTATGACTATGCTACCTACTAAAGTCATTAACTTACCAACGTTGCACAAATGTTTGTAAGTACGAATGTATTAATTTATGTGTTTACTTGCTAATATGCAAATGCATCGAATTTGAAAATAAACAATCCAAATGCGGGCTAAGGCCAATGCACTTCAATTGAATTTGATACCTCTGGTGCATACATATTTCTTTATTTATAGAAACTTGGTAAACAATTAAGTAAACAATGGAAAATTTGGTGCCGGAGGTCTTTAAACCTGCAACAAAATACGGGTGGTTGAATGGCATCGCTGAAGGATTTCATCGGTGGTTTGAAGGAAGATTACCTAATATTTTTTTTTAAATATCAACTCTCCTCCAATTTGAGATGTGCTGATTTAAGTTTGTTTCTAAGAGCTGAGTGAAGGATCAGCCAATTTCAAAATATTTTCAAAAACTTCCAGAATTTGGCACTTCCAAAAACACCCTGGCTCAAAATATTTTTCGAAAACGCATTAAGTATCTCAGAATTCCTTTCAATAACGGCCTGTTTCAAACTTGATTCAAAAACAGAAGAAGAGTTCTGAGATATGGTGTTTTTGAAAAATATTTTAAAATATCCTCTGAGCAGTCGATTCAAAGTTTTGCCTCCCATGGCATACAAACAGAGGAAAGTCCCAAAAGGGGATTTATATAATATAATTAAAGTAAAATCGTCAGCTGAGAAAATATGACACACTTGGAAATTACCTTTTCTAAGGTGGTTCCCACTGAGAGAACTGTGATTGTTGTAGGTACTAATTTATAGGTATGTAGTTAAATAATTTTCATTCAAAAAAAGGAACTAAGCCACGACTTAAACCTTATCTCCCGCAGAAGTTGATTACTTATTGGTCTCTCATTTGCAAAACTCCAACTTCTTTATGCCAAAAATGCTTAAGAAATGTTTCGACAGTTCCGTTTCTTGAGATCATATTTTATCCTATTTTTATGTATGTAATTAAATGGTTTCTTAAGGGAGCTCACAATGAAGGGATAACTTTGTTAACGATCACTTCAGAGATCAATAAACTAAAGTAGCCTACATTCAATGGGCCAGCTGACAGTTGTCGTGAATAACAATCGACAATCGGCTATAGCTATATCGGTATTAACAATAAATATTGCAGGTATGGTGCATTGCATATATGAAAGTCAACAATGCAATCACTTAACTATACGTACATAGATACATATATAGATACATAAGTGCGTACAATAATTCGCGATTTGTTAAGTGTCACCGCAAAACTGAAGGGAAAATGTGACATCGATCATTAGAATATGTACTAGGAATGTCATTATTCGATCCCGGAAGCGCCGGAATTTTGTAATTACACCTGTAATTATCTACCATAAACAAATAAGAAATTATAACGAGACGCTTGCGCAACGTACACATTTTGCATGTCAACAGTGAGCATAAAGCAGCTAAAGACAAATGGCGCGTTAATTGAAAATTTCATTATTTTCCTGAGCAAATTACTTTGGTTAGAAATATGTAATATTGTGGTTTCGTGCTAGACTATCACTGAGACTCTGTGACATAAGCAGTTTGACAAAAAAATTGTGGTCAAAAAATATCGTTGAGGATGGATTACGTAAGCCCTTCCGCATTTCATTCAATATTTTTTTTATTTTAAATTAACAAAAATAATTATTACATGGACACCCTGTATTAAACTGTAATAAATATTTGGTTAAAAACTTAGCTTATGAAGCAAGGATACAAACCTCAAACAGGGTGCTTCAGAGAAAATTGAAACACTTTTTTTAAGGTAGTGTGCACAAAAATAGGGACGCAGTTGATATAAAATCGAATACAAAAATGTTTAAAATCTAGATAAACTCCAAAATTTTATAAAAAGTAAATAATGGTAGTTAAGGCCGCGGAATAAACTACTGCTAACTCTAACTACTTGCACCCCTATTGTGAGTGTCGACCGCAATAGATAATCGACTACTAAGCGATTAGCGATCATCGAGCAATTGCGAGTGTCGCTCCGATCGCTTAATGAGCGACAATCGATCGTCTTTCTACAGCTATTTTTCAGTCGATGACGTGTCGATTGATTTGCAAAGTGCAAATAAAATTGATAAATAGTAAATTATTTTAATAAAAATAGAAAATATTAAAAAAAGCATTCGAAATTGGTAGTTTTTGTTCGATCAAGTTACACAATACCAATGTAAAATTCGATCGATTCAATCGAAAAGAATTGTTCTACTGCAAATCGACACTCGCAATAGGGGTCTTGATCTTTAAAAACAAATTATATTTGTTTGTATATAGCATCTGTTTTATTATCGTTTATCGTTTATATTAATTTAAATATATTAATGTACATTGTATATATTTTTAATTTTATAATTAAAAATTGCCACATCTCCATGTTAACGCATTACTTACAAATAGCACACAACACAAACACATTTTATACGTCAGATTTTTTTTCAGGATTTTTTTTCTTTTCTGTTATCAACTTGGATTAGTTATATTAAACACACTTATTTACACACAGGACGTAAATTACATATTAAGGTTGTGTGTGTGTGTGTATTTCTGTAACATTTTATGAACGATAGTGCTTACATAAATTTAATTTTTGCTCCATTTACGGCTGTATACAATCTGTAATCTTTAACATAGATATATATTTTATAACCAGATTTTAATGCATATATATTTTTTGTTTCTTTTAAGATTAATGTTGTTAATATAAGTTATACTTTTGCTTACAGAGCCACAAATGCAATTTTTTCAAGCTACGTTAAACTGTGTTTTGTTGTAACTCAGCCTGTTCTCATAATATACATTAATTTGTTGCTTAGAAGTATGTACAAATCTGTGGCTTTTTATTTTATATAGGTTTTGAAAATTTTGAATTTACAATTTTTACAATTAAAAATGTTTAGATATATATTCAAATATTATATTAAAATAATAAATGATGTACTTAAATGTTTTCAATTACCATGCTGTGTTTGAGATTTCTCTTTACTTTATTAGTTCAAATATGAATTCGCCAATGTTTCTATAACGTGCTTTAATTGATAATTTCATTAATAAATAATAATTTTCGTATAAATACAAAAGAAATTGTAGATTATCAGCTAAATTGAGCGCACCACATGTCCAAAATTGATTTAATATTATTCATAGAAGATAGAAAATTATGTCACACGATTTTCGGTTTTGTACGGAAATGAAAAGATAGAAGTTAACATTTGAATAGAATAGAAAATTAAGATAAGTTTTTGAAAATACTATTCGCTAAGTTACTTAAAAATAATCTGTTCTTACACTGGCCCTTTTCACGTAATCAAACATTTCATTTCAATGTTATTCAATTTAAATCAATATTTTATTTTATTTGTAAAGTTTAAGTTTATTTTATTTCATTTTGTTTTTTTTTATTCATTTTATTTTATTTTGTTTTTTATTTTATTTATTTTATTTATTTTTCTAATTTTTTTTCTTTAATTTATTTTAGTTTAGTTTAATTAAAATTATAATTAAATGAATTTAATTTAAAATAATTTTAATTTGATTTAATGAGATTTATTTTATTTTTTCTTTTTTTTATTCTATTTTATTTCATTTTTGTTTATTTTATTTTATTTTTGTTTATTTGTTTTGTTTTATTTTATTTTTTGTTGAACAGCATAAAAAACTAACATTAGTTTTCGAAAATACTTAACTAATGCTAGATAGAAGCTTTATTGGCTAAGTTACTGAATAATGGTGTCTCAATTAAACTAAAGGCCCGACGAATAACCCGTTTATGATGACTTTTCTCTTAGTACAATGCGTCAACGCATTACAGACAGACATTCGTTTGGGAAACAAATCATTTTGTAACTGAACATCTTATACTCTAACTTAAATAAAATTAAAAAAAAGAACTTATACTAAATTATGCTACAACACGCTGATCCTCTTTTGTCAAGCGCTAGATACTCCGACCCCTGCATTTCACTGCCACAAAAAAACCTACCAAACAGTCCCAGTGTGTTGTTGTTGTTGTATGTGTTGTTTTGTTGTTACTAAATGTATATTTCGTCTATTGCCATCGTATTATATTAGCATTGTAATTCTGTGGTCACACCTTTAATACTTTCCGAACTAAAGTGCACGCAACCAAATTTGCAAACCAATGTCCAAACGTATGGAATGAAAAATTCTTCTGGCGCATCTTCCTCAACGTATTTAAATTTTAGATCAGGGAATTTCTATAAAACAGAAGTAATGTATTAATATTTTTTAAACAATAAATTAGTGTAAAAAAGCTTACACGCAAGCGATCGCTCGACCATTGACTTGCACCTTTTGATATCACCTCGAATACCTCGCTAACGCCCAGTTCACCACGTTGTTCCTGCACACGTTGTAAGCGGGAGGAAAAGAAGCCAACGACCTGTAAGATTGTAAACATTTACAGGAACTTGTTTAGCTAAATCGATTACTAATACCACATACCATATCTATATTCTGTATGATATCCTGAAACGCATGATGACTGCGAAAACTTTCAAACACACTACGTTTATATAGCAATGTGTAGACCAAATTCGGACAATAAACTAATTGATTCGACAAGCAGGAGTTGAGTATCTCCAACACCATACGCAGCACCTCTTCCAACACTGTGAGATCCTGTAACATATCTTCAGGCGTAGTGGTGACATTTACAGAAACACCATTATTAACTGGCTCTTTTAGTTGCGCATCGAGGCGTGTATGCTTGCGCGCCAAAGTCTCAAAAAGCGATATCAAACGTTGCGCTACATATGGATGCAATGCACGAAATTGTCCGGACATATTCGCCAACGCGGCCAAACAATTGGTATGTAAATATTTATCACGCATTTTCAACATATTATATTGTATGGTGCGTATAACAACTAGAATGAGGAGGCCACCAAGTGATATCTCCGAAATGCTGCGCTCTGTATACCAGTGTATATTTTTAAGCATCTATTAAGTGAAAAAAGGGAAATTGAGTAATGTAATAAATCCGAAATTAAAAAAATATGCTCACAATATTATGAACATTCTTGTTGAAGCCATCATCTTCGCTCAGTATAAGCAATACAATTAGTGACATGTAGATGTGATGTGATGTACTATCAGGCGCATGATATAATGTTTGCAATATTGGTATGACCAAATTCTCCAAATCACTTTGCGCCATTACAAAACGATAGAAACGTTCATTTCGATGTAGCAAGAGATAAAGCAAGAGTGTTGCCTGATCGATGGTGACTATGCGGCAAAGTGTTTCGTAAATTGAAGAGAAATCAATTTGAAAGGAAGCTCCTTCTTTTGGTGAATCTTTCGAATCAGCACAGCCAAATAAACTGTTGCGATAAGGATTATCTTTAGTGGTGCAGTGATTGGTTAAAATAAGTATTAATAGAAGACTTTGATTGGCTAGGGGATAGTGCTCGCGAAATTGCTGTGATAGCTCAGCGCCTGTGATGCCAGTTGTTTTCAGCACATCTTGCTGCTTACGAAAGGTGAAAATAGATAACAATGATTCGGCGATGCCAAAGACGAATGAACCCGAGGAAGCGGAACCAAACATGGTGTGTGGTACCTCAACCATACGTGCGACAAAATGCAATAACGCGGAGATGAGCACATTGGCATGTGGACATTTATATATGGTTCTGAAAAGACAAATATGTATCGTGATTATTTTATTTTGCCGAAAGATGGTTGCACATCAAATATTACCTGAAAATGATTGATTTTTCTGTGGGTTGTTCCGTGAATAAATGCACGGAGAGCAAAGTGATTATGGTATTGACAGCCTCCAAATGCAAGTGATATGTGAATTCCCTAAAAGCAGGAATTTTAGTAAGGGTGGACATTATATTTTAACATGCACTTACTTCACTGGAATCACAACAATCAAATTGACCAGGGCATCGATGAATGATTCAAATCGCGCACCATCTACAATTATGGCTGCTTTAGCCAGTACACCAGCAGCAGCAGCAGCATCCTCTGCAGGCTCCACAGCTATAGCGGTACTCTCCCCATTCCCGCCTGCTGCACCAGCTGCTGCACGCAAAAACTCTACACTTGGCACCGCTTCGAAATGTTGCAAAAGTTGAAACTCGGATCCAGTCTCAATAATGTATTTGACCAATGAACGTATGACGAATAGCGCATTGAATGTTTGCCATATGCACACATTGCTTTCTTTATCCGACAACGAAAGCAATTCAGCTACTTTTTCCAGAAAAACATTTATCAGTGAGCCAAAGTTGCCTGTCTTTAGGTTGTTGCTTATGAAGGATTGGCAAAGCGTCTCCAGGCGAGAATCCAAACTCAACTGGTCTTGGCTGTAAATTAGGAAAGAGTAAGAGTGATAAGAATGAGAAGGTGGGCGGGTGTATCAAATGCATACGTCAGCGTTTCCAATGCACATACATATATACGCTTGAACTCTACGTACCTATCCTCCGGCATTGTGATATGATAATTTAGTAGTGCATTCCAGTATGACGTGTCATCCTGTGGTATATGTCCACGGCCAACGAAACGTTGTAATAGGTCATTCTCGGAGAGATTCGCCTGCCTGCTGACGTTGATTCCCATTGCTTTGTTTGTTTTTTACACGGCACAACGCACTGCGTCAACGTCGCCGATTGCGTGTTTGTTCAGGTTTTACCAGCGTACCTGCACGTTTACCTATTTTTATTGGAATCCCGAAATATATTTGCACATTTGTATTCTTTGTTCTGTGGCGTGGAATTGTTGAAAACTTGTTTTTTTTTACACAAGAATTTGTAGATTTTTCACACTTTTTGTGCTTGTCACACGTCAGATTGATTTTAAGAAGAGGTGATGCCAGATCTTACACGCAATATTTTCGTTGCAGTTTTTAGCAATGTTATGCAAAAATATGAAATAACTTTGTTCATTCTCAAAATATTTTACAAAATAGGGTGTGTTTGAGTTTTTTCAAACATGTTTAACCTGCGCATTAGGTGTTTTATTTTTTTATTTTTTTGTTTTATCTTGAACTTTTTTCAATAAATCCTCTTATCTGGCAGCCTTTAACTAGAGAAGAGGAGTTACTTACAAAACAGACAATCGAGCACGATATCGATAAAGTATAACTAGCGAAGAAAGTTTTTGATTGGGAGAGTACTCAGTAGTGGGACCGGCGCAACGGCATGAATTTCGTTTCGTTGGAGAATAAAGGCTGATTTACACGAGTCAATTTTTCTAGTCGATTTTTGTCGTTCCACCGTGAAAACAGCAATTCGATCGATTCACACCTTGTATTTTCAGAAAATCGACCGGTGTAAGTCATCCCTACCCCCCGCCTAAGTCCCGGGATCATATTTGTCCAAATCCCTGTCTTTCGGAATCCCCTAATGTTAAAAGAGCGGGCACACCTAGCGACACGACGCGACGCGACCAAATAGTTGCCTATTTGATCAACTATGTTGTGTCGCGTCGTGTCGCGTGGTGCTGCTGTCGATAAGAACACATGCAAAGAATATTTGGTCGCGGCGTGTCGCGTCCTTAGGTGTACCCTTAAGCTACGCGACACAGCGCGACCAAATATTATTTGCATGTGTTCTTATGGAGCATATTACACCTAGCGGCAAAAATCACATTTATGATCCGGTTTGGCTGGTATTTGAAAGATACACATACATATATATACACTAGTATCGCTTGTGATCGAAAATTCGACCAATAAAATCTTTAAGGGGTAGTGGGGTCGATAGCCCTGTACCCCTATCCTTAAATTTCGAGGACACCCCTGGAAATATACCGCCTATATCTTAGTTTTTTCAATTTCCTTTCCATCGGTGCATACTTCATTCAAATCGGTCAAACGGTTCCCTCGCAGGAGGTTCATAAAGTTTTTCATGTGGCGTATTTATATATACTAGAGTTCGCCCAGTGGTTGAAATTCAACCACAAAACCTTATTTTATTTTCCTACCTTTTTGCTATTTCTTAAATTTTCCTTTCTTTTCCATATTTTGTATATTTTTGGTTTCTATACATTCATATTCATTTTGCCTTTTATTCCCTCTTTACATCATTCAGTAATATAGTTTCAGTGTTGATAATTATTTATTCTTCTTAGGTCGTCTTCATACGTATTTCTTTCCTTTCCTTTCCTTAGCATTAATTTGCTTTTAATTCCTTTCCTTTCCTCTCCTTTCATCTCAATTTATTCTCTTTGCTTTTCTTTCCTTCTCTTCCCTTTTATTTCCTTTCCTTATCTTCTCCTTTCTTTTCCTTTTCTCTTCTTTCCTTTTCTTTCCTTTTCTCTTCTTTCATTTCATTTTATTTCCCTTCTTTCTTTCTTTCTTTTTTGTTCTTCTCTATTCTTTTTCTTTCTTTTCGTTTCTTTTATATTCTTACCTAATCCTTCTTTCCATTTCCATTACATTCCTTTTATTTTCTTTTTCATTCCTTTCCTTTCGTTTCCGTTGCTTTAGTTTCCTTTCATTTTATTCATTTTTTTTTTCATTTCATTTCTTTTCTTTTATTTTTTTCTTACCTTTATCTTCTTTCACTTTTTTTCTTAAATTTCCCTTCCTGTCATTTCGTTTCCTTACCTTTCCTTTCCTACCGTTTCTTTATTTTCTTTTGTTCCTTTCCGCAACTCCTTTGCTTTTCTTTTTCTTTCATTCATTTCCTTAAATTATTTTTTTTAGCTTTTCATTACCTTTCTTTCCTTTATTTTTCTTTCTTTTTATTTTCATTAATTTTCCATACCTTCTTCCTCGCTACCTTTTCTTTTCCCTTCTTTTTTCTTCTTTCCTTTCTTTGTCTTTCTCCTTTTGCTTCTCTTTTCCACTGCTTTACCTACATTACATTTCCTTTCTTCCCTTCCTTTTTTCTTTTCCATTCCTTTCCTTTCCCTTTGATTTTTCTGTCATATTTTCCGTTCCTTACCTTAACTTACCTTAATTTTCCTTTTATCCATCCCTTTCCTTTCCTATTATTTTCTTAATTTAATATTTTATTTATTTCATTTTGTTTCATTTTTATTTATGTATTTTATATTACTCCCTTTCCTTTCATATCCAACAAATTTTCTTTTTTACTTTCAATCACTTTTCTATTTCTGATTTTACTTTTTTTTAATTTTATCAATTTTCCATTTTATTTTATTTCACTAAGTCTAGCCACGAAGGGCCTTGTGCATGATCTAGCTTATTTGTGCTTTTTTTAAAAGCATTTGCTTCTCTGATTCCCCACGCACAGATTTTGTTTTTGTAAACACTGTTTGTACCTAAGCTCAATAAAGTTGGCTCATGTTATCTTATTGCTGCCAACAAAACAACTCACCCTACTGCAATGAATGCAAACACAACAATGCAAGTGGTCATACCTACATACATACACCCATAACAGCGGCTCTATAAAGCGAATGCGTGTATATCACATGTAGTGGTGTGATTTTCAAATCATATTATAATTAATTTTTTTTAAATTTTTGGTTTGTTGTCGAACACCCTGCTCGACGAGACATATCGATACATACCAAATTTTATATACCTTAGAATTGTGGTTATTGCAAAAAAGGGAGAAACCTGTTATGTTTGCGCATTTATATATAATAGATGTACATAGATTTCTGAAATTTTTTCTCTAAAAAATTTACTCGCAAGGGGGCGATAGTGTCGAGTTATTGAGAAAAGCTCCGAATATTGTTGTTATCCTGTTATATTCAAAATTGGTAAAAAATTATGTGAGATAAATCTTCAAAATTTGTAGAAAACTTATGGCTTTGAGAAAATGGGGCTTGGCATCTTTTCAGATATCAGACCATTCTAAATATTCGCCCTTAACTTTTTTCACTTGAATTTTTCTATTCTCTAGGGAAATTTCCTTAAATTTTCTTCTCTGGGAAGAAGAATAACACTGTGCAACAGCCAATATATCCCAGAGGGTTCCTCATCGCTTTTTAAGGGGTTTGCGTGTGCTAAATCCGAATCTGAAGTCAGCCAAGGTTTTCCCGCCAGAGGGTAGTTTGTTCAGATTTCGGTAGCAGGAAAACATTTTTTTTTTTCTTAATAACTTATTGTACCCCAAGTTTTTGCTCTATGGAACATCTGTATGCCGCCATATATAAAAACCAAAATTAAATTATGGTTCCTTGGACCAAGAAAAATTGTTAAATCAATAAAAAAAATTATTTTTGCAACTACCGATCTCTTTGAAAAACCACCCTCTGTGGAGAAAACCTTACTTTTTAACGAAATTCGTTATTGTCGTTAACATCGATTTTGACAAATTTTGTACAGAAAAATTGTGTCAAATTAACGATTTTTTATGGGTGTCTTTGATGGGGGTGTTTGCGCCTTGCACATACCAGCGCCACCTCAAATCGTCGACTCGTAGGTGCATGCACCCTCCTCCTCCAAGCGGGGGTGGAGCCTCCTCGTGGTGACACCTGGTAACGCTTCGGCGGCTAATTCGAGCGGCGACCTCTCTCCCCCCCCTATTTTAACCTGATCTCCTACCGCTGTTTCTTCTTCAGCCTCTATCACAGCCCCCCCCCCCAATCCCCTCCCTCACTTCCTTTCTCTGTAAGGGCTGGATCAAGGTGTCATACGACCCGTGCCGATGATCAACCTGGCTGGGGGCCCTCAAATAGCCCAGTCGCGAACGGAGTGCTTCGGATACCGGGCGACCTCCGATTCTATTTAGCCTTACCCGGGTAATGCGGATCTGTGCCCGGGTGGACCATCCCCCTCTCCGCCATTCGTGGGTACGAAATATGGAGCAAAATACGAAAAACAAAAACAAGGAGTCTGGCTCTCCGGTAAAGAAGCCAACAGGAGCTCGCTCCGCTAAGACGGTCACGGTCAAACCGGGCCCGAACCAAAATAAAAAAGCTGATAGGACACCCCAGCGATTCAATGCTGCTGCGGCAGCTAGACAAAATAGGGCCGAGTGCAAAACCGGTCCGAGTAGTCCGGTGAGTGGCGCCTCTTCTAGAGGTGTCGATCGGGAGGCCAGCATAGCAGGTATCTTCAACCCTGTAGCCTCTACCAGCGGTCTTGCCAGACAGCGTACAGCATCTGGTGAGTCCTTGGCTGGGGGCTCCAAGGGTGCTGGAGGTACTTGCGTTGGGGCCAAGGACGTCCCAAGACAAAATAGGGCCGAGTGCAAAACCGGTCCGTGCAGTCCAGTGAGCGGCGCCTCTTCTAGAGGTGGCGCTCGGGAGGCCAGCAATGCAGGTGTCTCCAACCCTGTAGCCTCTACCAGCGGGTTTGCCAGTCAGCGTTCAGCGTCTGGTGAGTCCTTGGCTGGGGGCTCCAAGGGTGCTGGAGGCACTAGCGCTGGGGCCAAGGACAGGCAACCCATAAAGGCCAGCCACCAAGACAAGCGGTCTGCGGCCAGGATCCTTTACAGGAATGCGACCTCACCGTCAAGGGAGGAAGATGTTTCTGCGGAGGCCTGGGCGAAGATACAGCGAGACCTTGCGTGGGCTTGGCGTATAGTCCCTGATTTCAGGGTGGAGCTGTATGGCGCAAACAAGGGGGAGTCCTCTAAGCGCAATCGCTCAGTAGAGGAGACTACCCCTACGGCACCGAAAAGGGCCAAAACACAAGGAGGCTTGACAAGGTCTTTCGCTGACATAGCCAAGGATCGCAAGATCATTGGTATCATCGATGAGAGCAACGTTGACGGCAGGATCCCCAAACAACAGTGGAAGTGGATCGAGGCCGCGCTCGCCAAGGTTTCAGTCCAGGTGAAAAGGGATAACCCTGGACCGCCAGCCAACTACACCGACGCCGGGTGGTATCAAGGCAATGTAAAACTCATTGCCTGCGATGACAGTAGATCCGTGGACCTATACAGGATCGGAATTGAGCGCATAGGAGAGGTCTATCCTGGCGCGCGCCTGAGGGTAGTGGACGCGGTCGATATCCCGCAACGCCCAAGGGCTAGAGCCTGGGTTCCAGCGACTCCCTCGGAACCAGCCGAAATTCTTGACGTTCTGCAAGAATACAACCCGGAGCTACCCACACAGAACTGGAGGGTGGTCAATGTTGACAAGACCGACAAGGCAACGATGCAGATAGTACTGCTACTCGATGAGGCAAGTATCGAGGCTCTGGCCCGGTGCAATTACACAGTACGGTATGGGTACAGAAAGGCTGTACTCAAAGTCTATAAGGCCGATGCTGAAGCTGTTGCCAGTTCTGCATCTCTTGCTGAGGTGGACCCCTCCCCCAGCGACAATGAAATGGACGTGGACGACAATGGGTCAGTTGCGTCAGAAAAACGGAGCGGCTACGCCTCGTCTGGCTCGGACGGTAGCGTGACTCTCAGGAGGCTTTACTCCGAGAGTCAGCTTCTGAGCGAGGACGATGCGGACGCGACGCTCACGGAGGAGAGCGGCAAAAAGCATGATGAGGGTCCTCCAAATTAACCTTCATCATAGCAAAGCAGCTTCGGCTGCACTTCTGCTGCAGCTCTCAAAAGGTGCAGTAGACATTGTTCTGGTCCAAGAGCCATGGATCACTGGTGATAGGATCTGTGGCTTGAGGACCCCTACATACAAGCTCTACAGCGCTACAGAAAAAGGTAAGCCTCGAACGTGTATTCTAGCCAAAGCAAATATTAACGCTCTTCTTTTACCCCAATACAGTGACGGAGATTTGACAGCGATTAGCGTCGAGGGGTTGGGTAGGGGGTGCAGGTTTGCGTCCTTCTATCTGGCCCACGATCACCAAGGTCCATTACCATCAAGGATCTTTCAAGAGCTCGTGAGTTCCACCAAACCGCCTGACGACATTATCGTGCTAGGCGGCGACGCAAATGCCCATCACAATCAGTGGGGCAGCACTGACACAAATGAGCGAGGTGAGTCACTTTTTAATTACTTACTAGGCTCTAATCTAAGTATATGCAACAGGGGAAACGACCCCACTTTCGTAACAAAAAACCGCGAGGAAGTCCTCGACATTACGTTGGTCACCGAATCCTACAGTGACCTCGTTGAATCATGGAGGGTCTCTAAAGAGCACTCCTTCTCAGACCATAAGTACATTAGTTTCTCCTTAGCAGATTCACACACAAGTCCGAAATACATACAGAATATTAGGAAAGCAAATTGGGGCTACTACCAAAAGCTTATTCGCAAAAACTTGTCAAATAAGCTGGTAACACCTAGAAACGATAAAGAGTTAGACGATCTCGTCAGCTCCTTCAATGAACAATGCAAGCTCGCTTTAGATAAAGCGTGCCCGCCTAGAAAGATAGCTGAAACACATAAACCACCGTGGTGGTCGTCCGCTCTAGATAATCTCAGAAGGACATGTAGGGCAGCTTTTAACAAAGCCAAACGGGATGGCTGCGAAGCATCCTGGGCACTTCACAAAACTAAGCTAAGTAACTACAAAAGGGAAATCCGCAAGGCCAAACGGGTCTCTTGGATGAACTTCTGCAGTGATATCGAATCAACATCCGCAGCGTCGCGCCTTAGGAGGGTGCTCTCTAAATCGCCAGCAACGCTGAGCTACGTGCAAAAGCTGGATGGGAATTGGACCGATTCAAGTACGGATACCATGAACCTGCTTCTGGATACGCACTTTCCGACATGCATAGACATGTCTACTACATCGATTTGTGGAGAAACTCTCTCTGATCAGCTAATACAGGAAATTACCGATGAGAAAAAGCTGGACTGGGCCTTATGCAGGCTCAAGCCGTTTAAGTCGCCTGGTCCGGATGGAATATTCCCGGCCCAGCTACAACAAACATCCGAGATTATTAAGCCTTGGCTGATAACTATGTTTGTAAGCTGCCTCAGGCTCAACTACGTACCTGCATCATGGAGAGAGGTTAAGGTCGTTTTTATACCTAAATCCGGGAAACCCTCCCATTCTAAACCTAATGATTTTAGGCCCATAAGCCTATCTTCTTTTCTTCTTAAGACTCTGGAAAGTGTCTTGGAGGACTATGTTAGAAGATCGATAGACGCAACTCATCTTTCGCGGGCCCAACACGCCTATAGCAAGGGCAGATCTACCGATACTGCCCTGCACTCCCTGGTATCCACTATAGAAAAGTCACTTGACATTAGGGAATACACACTGGTGGCTTTCCTTGATATAGCAGGTGCCTTCAATAACGTTCTACCGGAAGCTATTACCTCGGCGTTGACGGAGCTGCGGGTCGACACCTGCCTCGTTGAATTTATCCGCAAACTGAAGGATTACAACAGAGTTAGGTGGAATTTCGATTCGCAGACCTGTTAACAGGGGTACCCCACAAGGAGGTGTTCTCTCTCCGCTACTTTGGTTGGTTACTGTAAATCAACTCCTACGTCTTATGGAAGCCGAAGGCTACCAAGTAATTGCGTACGCTGATGATATCTGCGTTATCATGCGAGGAAAATTCCCTCAAACTCTTTGCAATTTAATGGAGACAGCTCTGTCGAAAGTATGCGACTGGGCGAATTCTTCGGGCTTAGAAGTTAATCCCGAGAAAACCGAACTGGTCCTCTTCACTAGAAGGTACAAAATACCGAACCTTTCACCTCCAACAATTGGGAACACGACTTTGACACTTAGTGACAAAGTCAAATACTTAGGAGTTATTCTGGACAGAAAACTTCTTTGGAGCGACAACATAGCGGAACGAGTCAAAAAAGCTACGTGCGCGTTGTTTACCTGTGAGAGAGCAATTGGTATATCGTGGGGGTTTTCTCCCAAAGTAATATACTGGATATATACAGCCATTGTTCGCCCAATTCTACTGTACGGAGTGCTGGTTTGGTGGCCGGCACTAACTAAGAACACGTACCTTAAGCAACTACAAAAAGTTCAAAGGAGTTCGGAGCTTTGCATAACCGGGGCCCTCGGGTCCACCCCAACAGAAGCACTAAATGCCATGCTGCATCTTCCACCACTCGATCTGGTGGCAAAGGAGGTAGCTGTGATCACGGCTCTGCGAATAAGGGAAACAGGCGTTTGGATGCACGGAACAAGTGGACACGCCACAATCTTAGGCTCTCACGCTCCTGCTAACATACCATCACACACTGATTATTGCACGCCAAATAACGTGTTTGTCAGGAATTACGAGGTGAAAATACCAACAAGACAAGAATGGGATAACAGACCACATACTGTCCGGAACGCCATTAACATATTCACTGATGGCTCTAGGCTTGATGGGAAGGTGGGAGGAGGTATCTTTTCACCGGATCTGGGACTAGAGATCTCTTTTCGTCTTCCCGATCACTGCAGCGTGTACCAAGCAGTAATGCTGGCTATACACGGTGCAGTTAAAAGTCTGGTGTATACGCCCCGAAACGGCAAAAGAATATATATTTTCTCAGACAGTCAGGCCGCGCTAAAGGCACTGAACTCATGTGTCGACAACACAAAGTCGCTAACTGAATGCCGCAGATCTCTTAACGAGATGGCTCAGCACTTCGGTATCTGCCTTATTTGGGTACCTGGTCACAGGGATATTGAAGGCAACTGCAAAGCGGATGAGCTGGCCAGGAAGGGTACCAACACTCATCTCCTTCCAGGAAATGATTTGGTAGGAATTCCCATGGCCTCTTTCAAACTCCGTGCGAGCACAAATACCATACAAAGAGCAAATACGCTCTGGTCAGGTCTCTCGACGTGCGAGATATCCAGGTCAACTTGGCCTTCTTATAATAAAGGGCGTACTAATTGCCTGCTGACCCTTAATAAATCGGGCATTTCCTCTTTGGTAAGGGTCTTAACAGGACACTGTCTAATAGGCACGCATGGTGCTAGGATGGGCGTCACATCTCACGACTACTGTCGCAGCTGCAGATGTATTGAGGAGGAAGAGAACGTTCAGCATCTGCTGTGTCAATGCCCCGCACTTAGTAGAAGACGTTTGGCTATACTCGGCCAACCGTTCCTCGACGACCTCGCCGAGGTATCAAAAATGGAAATTAAGGCGTTAGCCAAATTTATTGATTCCACGAACTGGTTTGTTCCTCTGCCTGGAGTGTGAGCTTGGGTTTTTCGGACATGGGGGTGGTGTAGTGACCGTGTGGGGTATCACAATGGGCCTATTTTTTTCTGGCCTAAGTGTTGGACGGGGTCGGTGTACTCTGTCCTGCCCTTTTAACCTAACCTAACCTAACGATTTTTATGTAACGAACTTTGTTAAAAAGTTACAGAAACGACGTGCAGATTCCGATTCAGCACACCCAAAAGCTTCAGAAACCCGGTGGGATTTTTAAAACTTTGCACAGTGTAATTGTAGAGGACGCATATCAAATATTGAAAATCAATTGGCATGGGATTGCCATCAGTGGAACATTTTTTTTTATTCATAACAGGATTAACGAGAGGGGACAAAATCTGTTGGAAAAGGTCTTACAATCTACATACATAAAACATATGGCTAGAAGAGGTCAATTGGTATAGGGATAGCCCGTAAAAGATACGTAGGTAAATTTTTGGACAGGACAAACTCGGCCGGGTCCTCCAGCCTAAATATTTAAAATTTAATGCTGTTTTTGTGTGACAAAATGGCTACCGACGAATTTTTCTGTTCTTCAAATAAGTCATCTCGACATGGGCTACAATTTCCCCACTAGATTGCGCTGAATTCGGTTTGTAAGCAAAATCCATTTCTTATTAATTATCTTATTCTCTTCGTTTTTGGCACGTATGTTTGATAGGTAATCAAAAACTGTTACAAAAAACCCCGCTAAGTGGCGCTGGAGTGGAGATATTCAAAGACCCGCGTTTACGGTACGTTTTATGTAAGTTTCGCAGACATCTTGTAGAATTACTAAGAATAAAGAGTATAAAGCAATCCGAATTAATTACTCACCATTCTTTGCTTTCAATTTAAATAAATAAAAATTTCATTTTTTTTTCTTCATTCTTCAGTTTAAACACAAAAATATGTTCTAAATGTACATATTTCGTTTAAGTATAATCATCAATTTAACTACAAATAATTTTCATGGGTTATTCATAATATAGCACTAATTTAATTCTACAAAGACCACGATTAACACGCTTGTCTAATAAGAAAATAATTCTGCATGAAATATTTGTTGTTATTTAAATAATTAGAAATTATAGCAATAGCATGCTAAAATACATATGGATGCTAAAGTAGTGCGGAAATTCGAATGAATTTTTAGGAAAAAAAAAAACATTTATTTTCCCCTGTTACATTTGATTTTCATATCTATCTATACACAACAACATATGTACGTCATGATGCAGTTATGTTAAAAAAAATAAAATAATAAATAATAAACATTAGGTAGCATTGGCTTTTATAATTATGTTTTTTCTATTACATAAATGTATGTTTGTAATGTTTACATTTATTTGTATCACAAAAATTCAGATCGTAACTTAAAACATAAGCAAAAATTTAAAGTTGCAAATAATACAAACATGTATTTATAACCAACTGATTGGTTAATTATATTACATACTTAGTTTTGCAAGATCACTTGCAAGTATTTTAGATTCATTTTCTTTTTTGTGTGAAGAAATTATTTTAGCTCGGCTTTCTTGTGTAAAAAATTATTATAAGTTTTGTTGCCCTAAACCCGACGTTAAAGTGTATGCGGAAAGCGTTGGTATAACAAAAATTGTATACAGATTTAAAACTCTTGACAAGTTTTAATGGAAAATTTTAAAAAAGTATAGCGTTTTGTTGCCTATTTGGGAGAGTTGAGTTTGGTCCAATTTCAAGGCTCATTAAAAACTGATTCGGCGGTGTTTGATTCATAGCCATATCAATAAACGTGTCACTTAAAGCTAGCTAATGAGTTTAGATGTTGAATACATACTTAAAAAAATTGTAAATTATATAAATACATACATTAATTATAAATTAATTGCGTTTAAGGACTATGATTCGGGTGGTGGGTATCATAGCTATATAGTTGATACAAAGCTGATTAGCGTATAATAATTGTAAACATTTAAACATATACAATTTTTCCTATCAATAAATGAGCTTGGCTTCAACATTAACTCTCCTTACATCTCAAAATTTATAATTCTACACAAGCAAAGCTTAACATTCTCTTTTGCAATTTTTTAATTTTCCATTCAGTTCATTGTTGTTGCTGCATTGTAGTTTGACTTTAAGCTGAACTGTTCTGCCTGCTCTCATTCGCCTTCACATGTTCATACTATCACGCTCAATCTGTTTCCCAGTTCAGCAGCATCTAAAAACTGCAAGCCTTTTCACGTATAACATTTTATAGTCTTTTCATATGTACAAAAATTTTGCTGTTTTTTCGGCTTTTCAGCTTTTGCATTTTGCAATCGTTGTGCCCTCGCTTTTACTTTAAAATGATAATAATTTTTAAACGAAGTGCTACCTTATGAGTAGTTTGTTTTGTTTAAAACTTGCGTAACGCCGCCTCTGCCGATTTATTCGCCCCACTACTGGTCAACATCTGTTTTAGGCTGAATGAAGAGATGGCGATGCCAAAGACAGCCATCATTGTAGCGGAACGTGGTATAACACGATCGGGTGTAGCTGTTGTGAAGACACTGCTAGCCGATTGTGTTGGAGCCTGAAATTATAGAAGAATAACAAAGGGATGAGTATATTTGAGATAATATGTAATCTATAAAAAAATTGATTTAACTTTACAAGAACGGAAGAATAGACACTCCTTAGGAAACTACCAGAAGTATATAATTTCGATGATCGGCCTTAAATGTTGATTCGTTTTTGTAACAGCTTTTGATAACATATCAAACATACGTGCCAAAAAAGAACAGAGTCGG
The DNA here is from genome assembly GCA_964058755.1 of Campiglossa producta. NCBI lineage: Eukaryota > Metazoa > Arthropoda > Insecta > Diptera > Tephritidae > Campiglossa > Campiglossa producta. The sequence continues at coordinate 88,106,029 of CAXKVI010000004.1, read as the reverse complement.
ATCATAAATGCCTATTTTGCAATGATAGCGACTTCAGCACCATCTAGCGGGAAAAATGTAGCCTTTGTCGAGAGAGCTTTTCCAGAAGGTAAACTGTCAAAATTTGCCGAAAATCAGTTCAGTAATTTTTCAGCTGGGACTAAAGATAAGTAAATTAATACGACTGCCCTAGTAGAAAAATTGTCTTGCCAATTTTCACCTGAAAGAATAGCATCTCCAAAGCTTATGCAAGGCCAAAAATTTGCAAAAATGCTTCTGTTATTAATAGACAAAATTCCCATATGTGATACGAAATAAACAAAACAAAATCAGAATATAATAGAGGGAAATACTGGCAATGTGCCCGCGGCCCGATAGGTTTTGATATAATGCATAATCAACGCGTTAGCGCCAAGTTCAAGAACTTAAAATGTGTAAGTCGCAAAAGTATTTACAACACTTGGCCAAATGGGGAAAACTACATGTTGTTTATTTTATTCAGCGACCAATAAAATATGCAAATTAATTTGCTAATTTTAGCAGAAAATCACCTATTAATAACTAAGGAAAGGAAAATAAAAGCATTCACATATATAGACGATAACAAACACGTAATAAATTGTCACATAGCAACAAATTCACAGTGAACTGAATACATAGATAAAAGGACACACAGTTGGATTTTCTTAAAATTTTGTTGAACGACGTTGGATCTGAAGTCGATATATGAAGTCAGAGTAATGACTTTTATTTGATGTATAAAAATTGCAACAACTATTCAACTCCAGCGCCACATACCGTTTCTTTTTTGTAGCAGAGTTTTTGATACGTACCAAAAACAAAGATAGCCGGTTCAAAAATACGAATTTTGCAAATAGAACGACTCCGGCGCTATCTATATATAGCGGGAAAAAATTGCCTATATCGGAAGGATGAACTCCCCAAAGGATAAACTGTCAAAATTTGGAGAAAGTTAGCTAATTCCTCACACAAAAACCCACTAAAATTGTATATATCGTCGGTGATACTTCTAAGAGACCGCGTAAGCGACATTTGGGGACCCTGTCATTAAAACCTATTTATTTATTTTCAAGAAAGTACTTTTGCGTTGGAAATGAATTCAGAAAATCAATCTTGATCCGGGTTGTCTTAAAGTTAAATAATTAATAGCTCGAGATGCATATTGGTTTTAGTGATTTTTGGGACCAGCCCCATTTTTGATGAGCTACGTTGCATTATTCGTGCCCCTGCGGGTTAGTGGTTTAGAATTGCTCGAGGTAGGTATACCGGTCGTAAGAGGCTAATATGCACACGTGCTAACTCGATAGTTGATCTACGGATGGAGGGATGACATGACCTAGTAGGTTCCAATGTTCACACCAAATCACTCCCGAGACAGTACCGCATGGGAGTACCGCAGCGTACTGGGTTCAGATCCGGCCAAGTACTGTCAATTTCGACATCATTCCCCAAAACCTTTGGGGAGTATCTTTGTCTTAACAACAGCAAAAACTACAACAACACTCGAGTACTCAATAAACTGCGAATATTTAATAAAGGAAACGTTATTCGAATATGTACTTATAAGTTGTAATATTCGAAAATCGAGCATTTGAATATTCGATCAGCATGGAAGTTTTGCAAATTTCAGATTCGATTTCGACCACTTTTCTTCGAAACTCACTTCGATAACATCCCCACCCTACACACCCCGACATTAACAGAAATACACCGCATTTATAAAATCAAACAAACTTATTTTTAAACGTACAAAAAAATGCATCGTATATTTACTGCCATGGTGTTTTTAGATTTTGTGCCTTTAAAGGTTATTTAATTTGATATAAGTTTATTTGCATTCCAGCAGCTATCAAAGGTACGCTGGTTACGTAAACAAAAAACATTGAATGGAATGATGCATCATGAAATTGGATCATTAATTATAAGAACTAGTTTTTAATTTTATATTTTGTAAGTATTTCCTGGTAGAGCGGTTCTGTATAGTAGAGGTGTTACGGAGCTTGGATTACGAATCCGGTTCCGACTGTTTGGCATCGGACTTCGATGTTGATAGTTATGAGGTGAAAGAATTGTATTCAAATTTTATTATCATAGGAAAATATACATACCTATCCCACCATAATACAATTTAAATACAATTTTATTCACTTCAATTTTAAAAATTCCGAAAAAGTTCCCATGCTGTTCCCATCACTTTACTAATATGATAAAATATTGTTTGACCATAGAGAAGTATATCTCACCATAAGATTTTGCTATCGTTTGGTAGAGGCCGAAAATAGGAAACTTGGACTATATAATCGTTTAGAAGCAATCAGCATTGACTGCTGGGAATAAAAAAGACACACGCCGATGGTGTTATTGCAACCAACACACAATAGAGCTACAACGTACAATAAATGAGGGTAAATATTTTGCACTTTATGAATGATAAATCTCTCGAGCAAAAGAATAATCATAAATAAGTTCTTATGGTTATGCATACAGTTGTTTGGTTGTATATATTTTTGCTATATAAATTCTAAAATACAATTTATGAGTGTGAACTGTTTTCTCTTTACAGATAAGACTGTTATAATTCATGCTAAAAATAACTTGCTAGTTTACATAATTTTTGTTATTTCTGGATGCGCAGTTTCAAAATCAGTTAGGAATGAACTAATCAAGACACGCGACCTTCAAGGATAGGATTATTAATTGGAAATACGCTTCACAAAATTAAAATGAATTGCCATTATCACAATATATAAAATGCGTGACGTCAAATCAACAGGCGGCACTGACGACAATCATACAAGTGTAATTAACTGCTGATAACGAGTCCAAATATCTCGAAACTCATGAGTGTCAAGTTAGCTAAGCACCCTAATGCAATCGAGTCGGGACCAGGTGGATAATTTGCCGCTATTTTGCCGGGAAACAATTAATTTTGCCGTGTAATTTTTTCCCGGAATTTTGGGGTACTTTGCTAGCTTGATATCAACTTAGCTAAGCACCCTAATGAAAACGGTGTTAGAGACAAGATATCGAAACCGGACTTGTGGCATAATTTGCCGCTAATTTGCCAGGAAAGAATTAATTTTGCCGGGCAATTATTTTTGGATTTTTTCATATACGAAGTTTCGTGTCAACTTAGCTAAGCACCCTAATGAGAACGGTGTTAGAGACAAGATATCGAAACCGGACTTGTTTCATATTTTGCCGTGATTTTGGAAAAAATTACCCGCAAAATTAATTCTTTCCCGGAAAAATCACGGCAAAATAGGGGCAAATTATACACCTGGTCCCGACTCGATTGCATTAGGGTGCTTAGCTAACTTGACACTCATTCGAAACTCACCACTCATTTCGTTCTTTTCCCTACCACTAAATGTGCTAATTTGAAACTACAAACTTTACATTTGGCTAACCTTTGGAGGAAGTTCAATTGCAGAAATAAAGGAGTGATTAAAAAGACTTGTAAAGGGCTATTAGCAAAAGAGAGGGTGAGAAAAAAAGAGCTGGCATATATCTTTTCATATAAAAAATTGTCTGAATCCGGTTATTATGAGTCCAAATGTCTCGATGGTAAATATAAGGGAAAAGGAGGAGAAATAGGGAAATGGAGCATAGAATACAAAATGATAGCTGGAAAGTTAAAAAGTAAAGTTTTTCTGATCCATGTAGTATTACAGTAATTTACTTGATTAGGAATAACCGACCTAAACTGCGTCGTGTGAATATTCTGCTAAAAATGTTAAGTTTTTAAACGCAAAGCGTCAGGCATATTTTTTTGAACACCTTATCATTGCAAAAAAAAAAAAAATCAATTGAAATCATGCAAACAAAGCGTGCCGGCATTACCATGATTTCAAGCAAATAAAGTATATTTTAAAACGTTTAAGACTATACATTTCATTTCTGAATGGAAGAATACCAGCGATTAGCAACAACATTTCAGACATTGCTTCTCATATACCAAAATTTGTTTATGGGCTTATCAGTATGCGTGGGGAATTTAAAATATAATTAGATAATCATTGAAACGTCGCTAATATTTGATAATGACGCAGTCTAAGATATGTACACTATTTGATAGAAAGAAAAATCATGTATGTATGAGCATTACCCAAATCATTTCTGGGTTTTTGTTTGCTGAACCAACTCTAGCAGGTTCATAAGTATGCCAGGGTTTGTTGATTTATGCGGCTGCTTTCTGATGATTTTGCTTTTCTTACGCACTCTCGGTTCAAATTTGGAAATGGAATTTTCCAACTTTTCTTGTCGCTCGCGTATGGTGTCAAAGTAACGCGAGATGCATAACTTATTTTCATAACTCGTGGACGATTTGGATGAATTTACAGGACTTGTAGCTGTTGCCTCCAATTCTTGCTTTATATTTGATTTTGTTATAGGATCTGCAACTTTGAAATCATTTTCTGCTTTGAAATTTGTAGCGTAGAGTGGTTGAATTTCCGGTTTAAAAGTTTTTATGCTTTGAATATGAGTTTTTGAATCGCGTACCTTCTTCACAGTCTGTAGGCATTGTTCAGTGTTTGCTGACAGGTCAGGTGCAGGCACGGCATGTCGCTCTACTGAGTTTGTTTTAGGTGTATCAGTGGAATTATCAGTCTTAAAATCACTAAATAGCGAGTCGATAAAGCTCACACTTTCTGTGTTATTTGAGTATGTCGCATTTGAGTATGAATTCTGCTCAAAATTTTCAATTTTTACAGAAAAGGATAACGCCTTATTTTCCACAGCATTTGTTGCTAATGAAGCTAGCGGTTCGAATGTTGGAGTTGTATGTGAAAATGTCAGATTACTGTACTCTGCGGCATTAGCTACTGGAGCCAATTTCTCAATTTGATTACTATAACTACCGCCGCCACTACAAAGTAGCGATTCCACAAAGCGTGTACTTTCTGTATCATCGTAATCATTAGTTTGGTGTTTAGAGTCGCCACGGTTATCGTACGATAATTTTGAGGCCGCTACTTCTTGTTGTGATAGCACTCCAGAGTGAGAGTTGTTGCTACCATATAAACTCGTTGGGTGTTGGTGTTTCAATCCCACTTCGGCAGCACCCACTTCAATGTCATCAGAATCCGATAAGTCATTTTCATAGGGATACAAACAGTTTGAGCTTTCGCATTTAACTATTTGCTCATTTAGATTAATAAAGAATTTACGCAAACGATTATTCAGACCAAGCTGTTGACAATCCAAACAAATATCGCCTGGTTGAAATGTGCTCGGTTCCATGACGATGATGATGAGATAACTCAATGAATTAGCTGTTGAGCGAATGAAAAAATGAAGTAGTTTGAGGATGAGTTTCAGCTATGCATGGTGGAAGGGTGGGTGGAAAACACAAGCACAATTCAACCTAGTACGAGTAAAACATGACATTCGGCAAGCCGGAGTTTAGTCTGGAAACGTAGGAGTCAACTATATTATGTGCTCTCGAATGTTGTCGTAACTCTTCCGGAGTTGGCTTTTTATATGACGTTTGATGATTTTTTTTTTACTTTTTTTATTTTTACCTGTATATATATTTTTTTTTATTTTTTTTTTAGGTTTTTTTTTATTTATAATCTTAATAATAATTTTCTTTGGTTTAAATATAATTTTATTTAATTTTTATATAAGGTGTCTTCTCTCTAAATTTTTTCCATAAACACAAAAAAATAAAACGCTATTGTCGAAGTTTCAAAGACTATTGTCAAAATTTTTTTCATGCAACAACAAAATACGTGTGCTTTTTATTCTTGTTGATGTTGCTTGGAGAATAATTTTGACAATTTTTTATTTCTTGTGTTTTTATGAAAAAACTGAGAGAATACCCCAAATTATTTATTTTTTCATTATATACAGCCAGGTTCTGGCAATTCACTTCCGAGTGAAATTTGTGAAAATTTTGTCAAACTACCTGGTAATTATTTTCAAAAAATTTCACTAGGAAGTGAATTGCAGACCTGCCTGATAATGTTATTTTTACTTTATTTGTTTTTTTCTTTATTATTAGGTTTTTATGGTTAAATTTGTTTATTTTTATTTTTTCCTTTTACTTTGATTTAATGGTTTTTTATTTTTTTTTTTCAAATTTTATTTTTTTAATTTTTTTTTATTAAATATTTTATATTAATTTTTACATATTTTCATATTTTCATATTTTTTTTTCTTTTTTTCATTTTATTCTTTTTTATTATTATTTTTTGTTTAAATTAGTTTTTTTTTTAATCAAACAAATTTTAATTTTTTTTTTAAGTTACATTTTTGTTTTTTTTCTTTTACTTCGATTTAATGATTTTTATTTTTTCCTTTTTTTTTATTTCTTATTTAATTTTTTTAATTTTTTTTTTATTTTTGCACTCATTTTATTTTTTTATCTTTACTTCATTAAATTTTTAGTTTTTTTTCTCTTTTTTAATTTTTTTTTTTTTAATTAGTTTTTTTTATTTCGAAAAAAATTTTTTTTTTTTTCTTTTTTTATTTAAATTAAAATTTGTTCCTTATTTTATTTTACCTATTTTATTCTTTTGCATATTATACAAAAGTTATTAAATGTTAAAGTTCAAAACTAGCATTTTTTAAATTGAAGATATGTATGTACTCAATTTTAATACTAAATTTTAAAGTTGGAGCTATTCTGCATTTGTTCCAAAACTAGTATTCCTATTGAGGCGACCAGCATGACAGTAGGATCGCTCTAATCCCAGCATCACCCAAAAGTCTATTTACATTTAATCCAGAAAGAGGGCAAAGCGATGCCATTTATAAGTTCAAATAGTTTTGGCCAATTATGCTCGCATCTTCCTCCGCTCCAGCATTTTAATGAAATACATTTAAACATCACTCACCTGTCCAAAAGTCATACGAAGCGCGTACTGGGCCACACTTGAAGTTCTCATTTTCTGCAAAAATTCCAATTGAATCACGAATTGACAGAATTCCAACAAATAACTGAAGTGTGAAAACATGAAAGACTGATTAGTTAAATGCATAAGGGAGATAAAGTCAAAATAAGATTGGAATAGAATGCATATCTATTAATCTTGCTATAATAACCCTTCATTTGTAACCCTGAAGAAGTTCAAGGGCGCATAGCTGGTTGAGTGAACTTTTTCTACAACTAATCGATAGCTCCGTCTGCAGCAAAAATTCATTAAACAATTCTACGCAGTTGTCCACAAGTAATTCATTGAGTGAAACAAATCCCACACGCACTAGCTCGCCAGCTTCGTTTTTTTAATTAATTCACTTACATAACCAGACATTTTTTCCAATGCAATGCACAGGCGATCAATGAATGTGTAGCTCCACGAGCCCTAGGGCTCAAAAATAATTATCTACGCTTCTGTTTAGTAGCACTTACGTTTGTTTGTATTTTTAATACACGTCTGCTTGACTCCGTTGATGCAAATATGCTGCAATCACTTTCGAGTTTCACAAATTATATAAAAAATTAAACTTATCGTTTAATTTCTAGCAAAATGTGTTCGCGTGCAAGTCGCAGAAAATCACCACGAGAAAAGAGACAAATTCAACAGAACAGGGTTGCACGTTTGCAAAAAAAATTACTTAGTCCAGAGTTGCAATCAAAAGTATACATGTTGTAATCGTAAGAGTATCGGATTCAATACAACAATCGATACTTCCATAGAAATTTTTTGCAAATTTTTACGGCTCATTTTAGTAAAAAAGCCGGTAATAGCTAAAATTATTGGAGGGGCCTCAAAAACCGGTTTTGGCCTCAGGATCAAGAATCCGGAAGCGCATTTTTTGCTTCTGTGAAGAGATAGTTGCAATCAAAGTTGCAAGTTTTCATGTGATTGTTGTACTTGCATTAGGCTGTCCCTAAAAATATGCAAAAAATAAACGCCGGGAATACCACGCACCTGGCATGGCGTAGCCCAGGCTTATTTTTAAAAGCGCAGCCGAAGTCCGCCAACTCAGGAAGGTGTTCTGCACACAAATACCATGGATCCCGCCCCGAAATTGGGATCAGACCCGATTTCTTATATCGACCCGGCCAAGAGCAATACATTCGGAGTGACCCTGTCTGACATTTAGGCAGGGCTACACCTCGCTACAACAACAACCAAAAAGCCTGCTAATCACCTCCCAAGATATGCAAAAACTCATTATAAAAAAATGCTGAAATTTTCTCTGCGTCAATTTTTCTTCAACCAGCAGTTTTGTGTTATTGCCTTTAAGAAGTGATGTTAAGTCGTGATGTAAATATAAATCAGCTGATTTTGGCCGTTTTGTATCAAAGCACACCAGTCATTCCTTTTTAGCGATAACTGATGCCAATTGGAAACCCCAAGGGAGTTCAAGTCATCCTCCACTGGTTGTTTCCCTCTCAGTCGCTGCCTCCCCCTTTCTCTGTTACCGAATTCGGGTGTCGATAGGAAAACCTTCTGTGCTGGAGCCTCCTTGTCCATTCGCATAACATGACCCAGCCAGCGAAGCCTTTGGGCTTTAATTCGCTGCACTATGGTCAGGTCTGCCTAAAGCACATACAGCTCATTGTTAAATTTCCTTGGATACTCGCCGTTGGCATCACGTGAAGGACCATATAACTTAATTTAAGGTCCATTTACGCGGGTCGATTTCCTGGTAAATTTTTTTTTCGTATTGGCTTCACCTTCCCTGCTACAATCCTCTGCCAGGACACAAACAATTCTAAAAATGAAGGACACAAACCCTGCTAACCAGGGGGTTCTATGAAAAGGTAACGTGAAAAAAAAAATTTGTATGAATTTGAAGTTTCTTTTCACAAATTTTGTATGTAAACTCTTTTCATTTAATCCTTTCATAGAACACGAATTTGCCCCAGCAAAAAAAAACTATTTTGAGGCATGGTATAAAAATAAAATAAATAAATAAATTTTTGACGGCTATTGAATTTTTCTGAAGTATCTTTTTCGTAAACATTATGAGTGAGGCTGCCATATTGGACAAATTTAAATATGGTGATTTTTAAATAAAATGTTGGTAATTTTACTTTTAGTTGAAGAAGGGTCAGAAATAATCAATGAAAGTGATATATTATTAAATGGGATGAGAAAATTGGGAAATAATTGGCTCGAATATTTAATACACAGCCTTACACAATACAGCAGACAACCCTGCAAAAATCGTTGGATTATGTGTTCCAATTTTTTGATATTGGAGTACTCCAATAATAACCCTTTGTATACCTCATCGGACCACCTTCAGCTTTTTGAAAGCCGATCATTGCTCGTGCCTTATCGGCGAAAACCACGACACTATCGCTCTGACAGTATATACTCCAAGAAGTAACAACATTGGAGTACATTGCAAAGTACTCTGACTGTAGGTACCCCACGGAGTAGCAGAAACTAAGCGAAGGTTGGAGTAGGTGGTCCAGTCCTAGTACATCGCAATTTTAATTGGAGTACAATTTTTATATGGAAAAAGGATTACATTTGGAGTACTCTGATGCTCAAATTGGAGTACTCTTTGGATAGAAAATAGAGTACTCTCTATTTTTGCAGGGAAGGAGCATTAAACAAAGAAAACCTCGGCTTTTCGAAAGACCAGCGGCTATGTTGCCAACGCCTCCACCACCTATGACTTTTCTGCCACCTTTGGATTTATTCATGCCTCGTAAGGATCTGCTCATATCGTCGTCATCATCACGAAGAGCTCCCTGCAGCAGTCAATGCAGCATTTTGACTGTCGTTGCTGCCTTGAGGTGACGCATTTTTTTTTTTTTTTTTAATTTCGCCTCCAAATTATTGTATACACTTTGGATCGTGTACTCCAAAGTAATCATTTATGTAGAAGCTTTCATATTGTGGCATTTGTTATACGAGGGCACGATTTGTAATCGTCTGGAAGCTTTTGACTACAGCTGCACATCACTGCGATTTTTTGCACCAGAACTTGAGTAGAAGCTAAAATTTTTACAATTTTTTGTTTGCCCAGCAGCATTTTGAATTTGCGTGACTCCACGATTCTACTAAAATTTTTTATTTGTTTTCTCAAACTTCGGAACAATTGCTACTGCTTACTCTGGTAGCATGATTTCAATAAAAATTTTGTAAATCCAGTAAAAGTCAAATGGCTATAGCGTGGGTAGCCTGCCAAGAAATGCCTCAAGAAAAAAAACGAGCATATATTTCTTATGCCTGGTCAAGAAATTTTGACCTTTACGGCATTTTCCATTTTATTGCAGATTACTATTATAAAAATGTTTAAAACATGTGCAGCGAAGTATATACTCATATTTGCCGTGAATCTGCACGTTTACCTCAAGAAATGGTATTAGTTTCCTTTAGGGGTCAACTGCTAATAAATTAGCTAAAATTATGGGAGATAGCTCAAAAGACGGGTTTTGGCCTCAGGATCACGAATCCGGAAGCGCTTTTTTAATTTTTTGTTTTAGTGAAAAGTTATGGTCAAAAAACCGAAAAATTACCCGGGTCCGATACCAAAATTGGGGCGGAATCCATGGTATTTATGTGCGAAACACCTTTCTGAGTTGGCGGCCTTCGGCCGCGCTTATAAAAAATAACCCTGGGCTACGCCATCCCAAGTCCGGACATGTGACATAACCGTGGCTACCGCCACGGCGGGACTTTTTTTGCACGTTTTTAGGGACAGTCTAATAATATTACAACAACCACATGAAAACTTGAAGCTTTGATTGCAAATATCTCTGCAGAGAAGCTAAATATTAAAAAAGCGCTTCCGGATTCGTGATCCTGAGGGCGAACCCCGTCTTTTGAGCTATATCACATAATTTTAGCTAACTTATTAGCAGTTGACCCCTAAAGGAAAGTAATACCCAAGAAATATATACGAGCATATTTATTTTTTGAGGTAAACCTGCGTTGCCAGCCATCGAAAATTGTAGTATTTTTTCTTATGAGCTGAGTATTAGCTCAAGAAAATCTGACGTGTGAAAACAGTGCTTGACCATTTCTTGAGCGTTTTTTTATATGGAGTTTGACATTTCTTGGCAGGTGAGTAGCCCGCTTAAGTGAATCTACCCCTATTTTTCTACAATGCTTTGAGGGAATGCTAGAAGAGGACGTACACATCGGCGTTCCTTGTAGGGTATTATACATTTGTGTATAGTACATCAATGGCTGGCAACGTGATTTCAAACCATAGCCAACTTCTCTCGAAACTCAGCTGTTTTGCCCTTGACAAATTTTGTACAAAATAGAAAACTCGTGTAAAATATTTGAGGTACTAAATTGCAGTTTTCTTTATTTTCTGTGATTGTTGCTGCATTTTAACTAAACCCCACTGCAATGGCTTTGTCACCTGGTGTTAAGGAACGTTTGGAAGTTGTTTATGATGTCGCGAAGACTACATTCCATTGGGGCTTCATTCCGATGGTGCTCTATCTGGGTAGGTTGCATGTTCGAAAAGCATTACATACGAAACATTTTAAATTGTAATAAAATAAATTTCTCTTTCTGTTCAGGTTTCCGCAAAGGCGCAGAGCCCGGTATGCCACCACTGTCATTGTTAAGTTTACTATGGCAGTAGATGGGTGTCATAATTGCACATCAAATGCAAATTATTTAATAGGTTAGCATAAACACTATTGCTTATAGCTATGAGCTTAACTATGTTTTAAAATAAAATTTGTTGATTAATTGGATGCAACAGCTTTTAATCAGCGTTTCCTGAAGCCAGTAATAAGTCGGAATATGCAGCATTTGGTTATGTAACCTATTTATTAAAATGACATTGTAGCGGGAGGAGCCATTTTGATCTGCTTCTTGATACCAGAAAGTGTAGATTTTATATGAATATTTCATACGCACTAGCTTTACAATATCGCACTTGTTACGTTAAAGTGTAACAACTCAAAATTTGAACGAAAAACCGTTACCGTAAATATTAATAATATTTTACAAAGAAAAAACAATGTAATTGCACGAAAATATCATTAAAAATAATATAACCGTTGTTTCATTCTTATTTGTTTAGTATTTACACGAAAATAACAAATTTTTGAGTTATTACTCTTTTCCTGAAATTTTTTTTATATACATAGCATGATATAAATACTTATATTATTATTATTATTACTTATTATTTATATCATGATACATAGTGGTATTATTTTGAGTGACAATTCAAAATGTTACACTTTATGTGATACACTAAGGAACCAATTTGATAAAACACTTGGAGACAACTAGAAATGCAACTCTTTACTTGAGTCGAAAGAAGTCATTCTGAAAATAATGAGAGTTACAACGGTTTTTTTTAACAAAGGCTAGACAAATCACTAAACGATTTTTACAGTGGGTAGAGATGACCACTGCACATTATTTTCTTGCAAAAAAACTAAAATTTGGAAATTTTGAGTTGTTACACTTTAACGTAACAAGTGCGATATGTACTATATTTTAAACTAGCTGAGCCGGCAGACGTCGTGCCACAAATTTATTTCCCTGCATGTTTCTCTAAGCCATAACATTACCATACCACTCTAACCCTATCCCTTGGATAATGAATGAAGTTATGAATATCAGATTTACCATCACGTTCTTTACGACAATATGACAAAACTGATGGGTGCTGTATCCATGTCCGCAGGATTTTTCGGGAATTTTATTGGATATTCTTCTATTCTGGCCAGAGATCAATCGGAATTGGTGTCAATCATCCAAATCGGTGCAGGCGTTCTTGAGTTATACGGCCGATACATTAGCGCAAATTCCGAATTAACTCCGCTTTTGGGAGTTAACTTGAGCATAATCTTCATAATAAACTCCCAAAAATTAAGAAGATTTGAGCAGATATCATAACGATTTGACCGCTACTGTCACCGCTATATAAACAAAAATAGCAAGGACAACTACCAAAATTACGACTACGACTTTACATGCCCTGCGGGTTAGGGGTTTAGAATATGCCCGAGGTAGGCATACCGGTCGTAAGAGGCGACTAATATGCACATAGGTAATTGACGTGCTACTCGATGGTTGATCTACGGATATGATGCCTCTCACCTCTCATTACCCATCTCCTTCCTCATGGATGGAGGGATGCTATGACCTAGAAGGTTCCACTGGTCATACCAAATCGCTACCACGACAGTCGGGCAGTACCGCAGCGTACCGGGGTCATATCCGGCCAAGGACTGTCAACTTCGGCATCACTCCCCAAAACCTTCGGGAGTGTTTTGCTGTTAACAACAACAACAACGACTTTACCACTACTGGACACTAGAGTCACCAAAAAATAAACAATCCTCAGCGACATCTAGTTTTAAACGGCAAGTTCTACAACCAAAGCACTTGATAGCGCCGATTGTTAATCTTCAATTTTGTGTGTGTCAGGGTAAAATTTGGATCTGATTAAAGAAGATTTATTGCACGTAATCTCCGTGTGTGTATCCATAGCATTATAAGCGTTTGTACTAACGCCACTTTCTTTTATTCTTTTATATATATATATATCTATTAATCTAATAATATTGACGCGAGTATAGCTGAGGTATCACTGGGAACTGGTAGGTCTGTTAAAATGTCAGTGGGCTGAGTTTTTCCCAATTCAGTTTGTTTCATTCTTTTTGCAGTTGCTCTATCACGTATGTTTTTCAATCGCCGTTCCCGTTGTTCTGAACTTTCCAAAGCTCTTTTCTCAGCCACTCTTCTGCGTTGGTATTCCAAACGTGCCTCCCTTTGTTCAGGAGTTTCGGTAGCTCTCCTTTGAGCCTGTCTCTCCCGTTCTATCCGTAATCGTTCTTGGTGCTCCTCTTCAGTTTCAGCCGCTCGCTTTACACTTTGATAACGCTGATATTGGAGGCGTTTTTGTCGCTTTTCCTCACTTTCGGTGGCTCTCCTATGGGCACTCCTGCTTTGTACGTTTAGTAAACGCCTTTTCCGCTCTTCATATGATTCATTTGCCCTTTTTTCTCTGTTTCTTTCGCGAGCATATTTCAATCGTGCTTCGCGTTGCGCAACCGTTTCGGCAGCCCTTAAACTTGCCACTTTTTTACGTTGGTATTCTAGACGTGCTTCTCGTTTTTGCTTAGCTGCAGCAGCTTTCGCTCTTCTTACCTCTTGCCGTTTGGTTTTCTTATCAACAGCTTTCACATCTTCATCTTTGAAACTTTCCTCAGCTGTGTCCCTTTGTGGTTGAACAATATTTTTTTCCTCTTTGGCAGTTTCTTTATTTGATTGTTCAGATTCCGCATTTTCGCTTGGTTTAAAAGTTGATTTTGTTCGGCGATTTAGGGCAGATCGGCGTGATTGGGTCAAACTGTTTATCTGTAGATTTGGTTCGCCCAACTTTTTTGTGGCCATCTGCGCCTGGCTTCTACTCCGCGTTTTAGTAAACATGTTTCATTAAAGATAAACAAATCAACTCCGCTGGTAAACAAAGGATGCACAAAAAATTATACAAATTTCCAGAGTTGGGTGCTTTATAAATACTCGATATCAAATATCGACACGAGTTTGACAAACTGTCAAATATCGGCCAACACTAAAGACCGAGTTACAAAAAATTTGTGAAACTTTGACAGGTGCGCGCCTCGGCTTTGAACATTTGCCAAAATCTCGCTTCTCTTTACGTTCCACAAACTTTGGACGAAGTGCAGAATACATACATTTGTCCAAAAAAAGAGGGGTTTACGCTGAATTTAACGGTACTTTTCTTTTTTGGTGCACTCGAAGGGTTAAAAAGATATTCAAGGTCAAAGGTCAAACATTTTTTTTTTCATTTCAAAATATATTGCAAACTGGTGAATGGATTTTTAAAATTGTTTGTTCCTAAATTTTCTCTTCGAAATACCTTTCATTCAATGTATACTTTATTAACCCTTTGACACACTATGTACTAAAAACGAACAAAAAAGCAAATTTCGTTCAAAAATGATCAAATATTTAATTTTCTTTTAGAATGGCCATTACGATGGCTACGCCATGCCAACTCCGGGTGGTTGCCTCTATGGGCGGGATTCATGATATTTATGTGCAGAACACCTTTCTGAGTAGGCGGCCTTCAGCCGCGCTTATAAAAAATAACCCTGGGCTACGCCATGCCAACTCCGGGTGGTTGCCTCTATGAGCGGGATCCATGGTATTTATGTGCAGAACACCTTTCTGAGTAGGCGGCCTTCAGCCGCGCTTATAAAAAATAACCCTGGGCTACGCCATGCCAACTCCGGGTGGTTGCCTCTATGGGCGGGATCCATGGTATTTATGCGCAAAATACCTTTCTGAGTAGGCGGCCTTCGGCCGCGCTTATAAAACATAACCCTGGGCTACGCCATGCCAACTCCGGGTGGTTGCCTCCATGGGCGGGATAAATGGTATTTATATGCAGAACACCTTTCTGAGTAGGCGGCCTTCGGTCGCGCTTATAAAAAATAACCCTGGGCTACGCCATGCCAACTCCGGGTGGTTGCCTCTATGGGCGGGATCCATGGTATTTATGTGCAGAAGACTTTTCTAAACCACTTTTAGTCCCTGTTTCTTACTCCAAAAAAAATTAACCCTGAGCCGATTACTTTTTTTACCTTTTTATAATGGAAATACACCATTTTCATATAGCAATATGTGTATAAAATGAAAGCTTATTGCATTATCTACAATATTTTACCATCTAATAATACCGTTAACGGGACATTTTTTCGTTTTTTAAACAGTTTTATTCATTTCCATTCGTTTTTTTTTATAAAAAACATAGTTTTTATATAAAAATTTTACATAAAGGTGGGAGTGTTATACATTAAATGAAAGGTATTTTTATTACCTAAATATTGGTATTTAAAATTTTCTAATCCGATAAGTAGTTTGAAAGATATTTCGATTTAAAAAAAATTAAAAATTGCCATTTTACGTGGAATTACCCCTAAAGTTTTTATTTGCACCAAAAAAAATTATACGTTTCAACTTTTCGCAAATACCGCTATCGATACATATAAATATTTTTTTGATTTGCGAAATGTATGTATTCTGCACTTATGCCCAAACTTTGTATGAAAGTGGAACCTGCAAAGTTTTATGTCAGAAGACCTTTGTCTTTGGTGTAAAGCGGGCTACCCACCTGCCAAGAAATGTCAAACGCCATATAAAAAAACGCTCAAGAAATGGTCAAGAACTGTTTTCACACGTCAAATTTTCTTGAGCCAATACTCAGCTCTTAAGCGGGCTACCCACCTGCCAAGAAATGTCAAATTCCATATAAAAAAACGCTCAAGAAATGGTCAAGAACTGTTTTCACACGTCAAATTTTCTTGAGCTAATACTCAGCTCACAAGAAAAAATACTACAATTTTCGATGGTTGGCAACGCCGGTTTACCTCAAGAAATAAATATGCTCGTATATATTTCTTGAGGTAAACGTGCAGATTCACGGCAAAGATGAGTATATACTTCGCTGCACATGTTTTATACATTTTTATATTAATAATCTGCAATAAAATGGAAAATGCCATAAACGTCAAAATTTCTTGACCAGGTATAAGAAATATATGCTCGTTTTTTTCTTGAGCCATTTCTTGGCAGGTGAGTAGCCCGCTTAAAACGAGGCATACACGACAAACATGCTTTCAATGCATTTTTCGGCAACCACGCCACACACCACGCACATGCTCGCGCGCCGATCGGCAAAAATCAAATCACACACGAGAAATTTTAAGATGTTGGTCGTGTATGCCTCGCTTTAAAACGGTTTGATTCTGTATCTATACAAAAAAAGTGACAGAACATATCGGGGTATATCAGCTATTCCGTCGGAACGGAAAACTCGATAGAAATCACAAAATTTGTCGGAATTCGTTAAAGCAGGGTATACACGATCAAAATGTTGTCCCACGGCGGCCACACACGTGCGAGCGGCGCATAAACGGCTCGCCGAACATCATTGTGAAGTTGGGCTAGAAGAGTAAACATGTCTAGTAAAAGCGCTGGTGATGCTGTTGCTGTTGCGTCCCAGCGTCGACACAAAATGAGATTTTGTTGTTGCTTTCAATGCATTG
This sequence comes from Campiglossa producta, assembly GCA_964058755.1. Lineage (NCBI taxonomy): Eukaryota > Metazoa > Arthropoda > Insecta > Diptera > Tephritidae > Campiglossa > Campiglossa producta. Next base: position 88,089,057 of record CAXKVI010000004.1, on the reverse strand, counting down.
TTCGGCATCCTCGCCACACACCACGCACTTGTTTTTTTTTATTTTCGACGAGCGGCGCGCCAACGGCTCTCCAACCACGCCGCACACGAGCAATTTAAAGCTACGTTTACACTGCACCAAATGTGTTACTTTTGACCAAGTTTTTTCAAGGCCGTTCATCCGCAGATTGAATTTGATCACCAAATTAGGTCAAATTAAATTAAATTCATATAATTTGGCAAACAAATTCATTCTGCGGACAAAAATTCTCGAAATAACTTCGCCAAATGCGACGCATTCGGTGCAGTGTAAAGCTGATGACCCAATGTACGCTTGCCTTGCTTGCCTTGCTTACCTAGGCTTACCTTGCTTTCCTTTTAAAGCTTCTATTGCCCAATAGAAGCTACAAAAGTTGTCAAATATACAGGATGAGACAAACAAGACAAACAGCGAAGCGTGTGAGGCGCTGTCAAATAGTGATTTGGGCTATTCGACGCTTTGAAGCGTGTCAAGCAAGCAAAGTAAAGCTACGTTTACACTGCACCAAATGCGTCACTTTTGGCCAAGTTTTTTCGAGACCGTTCATCCGCAGATTGAATTTGATCACCAAATTAGGTCAAATTAAATTAAATTCATCTAGATTGGCAAACAAATTCATTCTGCGGACTAACATTCTCGAAATAACTTCGCCAAATGCGACGCATTTGGTGCAGTGTAAATGTATCATAAGGCTGCCACTGGGCCAACTTTCATACATTTCAGTATAGTTCAAAAAAATTTTGACATTTCTCGAGGCAAAGCCAGCAAAGCAAGCGTGCATTGGGCCATCACCTAAAAAGTATCATAACGCAGAGTTCCAACATGCTCGCGCTTGTGCCCTGCCTAAGCAATTTCGATAAATCTATCGAATTTCACTTTACGACGGAATAGCTGATAGGCACCATCGTGTAATAGTACATTTACACCGCACCAAATTTTCCATACAAATCTCATTTTCCAAAATTGGACTTCCATTGTATTTGACCTCATTTGCCGAACAATACAATCCACAGTTCTTCAAAATAGCAACCCTGCCGGTGTTCCACATTAAGGATCGCCCAGCAAGAGCCATAATGGGTAATTGAAGTGTGATAACTTTTGCACCAAGCACAACTGTAAATAACAATTTCGACTAGTTTTTTTAAGAAAAAGGGCCAATTCTACCAGGGAATTCTTGACTCTTCTTCTATTATTACTCTACATGTGTTTAAACCATCGCGGTAATGCATTTGCTTTCGGTGGCTTTTTGTCCTGGTAGAAGATTCTTGCGGGGAAGGTGAAGCCAAATGCAAATTTCTAATGTAAACGGTGTCGAACTGATTCCTTTGGATTAGCCAAATTTGGTGCACTGTAAATGTACTATTAGAGTGAGTTTTCAAAATTTCACATTTACACCATTTAAAATGTATGGGGAAAACTGTACATTTCAAAACTCATAGTTAGGAATCCACGCCCCGGTGATGATATTTTTACATTTTCGACCTTTGGCCGTGTGCCAAACGGTTTAATAAAGCAAATTTTGACAGAGCGATAGTAAATTCTGACAGTTATCGTGATGAAATTTTGACAATCAATAATGTGAGCCCAGGGATACATGTGCTGTGAACATTCATATTCTTTCACATAAATTTATGTTCACACGCGTTATTTAACACTAAAATATAATGAGGCATATTCATAATCAAAATAAAGTTGGAACTTGAAGTTAGTTGTTAGCTTTATATAAAAGTTGGAACTTCAAGTTAGAAGTTAGCTTTTTGACATATTTTCGAATGGATTATCTGCCAAAAAAGCTGAGGCTAACTTTATGTACATATTTAATTTTGACTATAAATATGCCCCAATATAACCAGCGGACCCTCATCAACTTCGCTGGGTGAAAGAAAAAGAGAAATGAAAGTTGTTCTTTGTTTTTTTCTTGTTTTATAATTTAATTCATGGTCGGCCATTATTATGTGACTTATTCTAATTACAATGTTTTATTTATTTTACTCTAATTATTGTAAACTAACAACTTATTCTAAAGCCTTCTGATACACAACATTTTTGGTTTTATTTTCATGCGGTGTATAAATATACAGTAACGATGGTTTCCCTACTTATATCTCTATCCTAATTTTCAGCCACCTGCTTTAACCCCATTTAGAGACATTCAACCTCAAGAAATTAGGTTGGTGTGGGAGGGGCCACGCTCCCTTTTCACATAATCCCTACTTACGGTTTTGATATCCTATAGCTCTATAGCGATTTCCAGGTCCTTACCTTAGACCCTTTCACAGATATTCTGCTTGAAAATTTAGTTGGTATAAGAGGTGCCACGCCCCCTTTTCTGATAACACCCCTTTTTATGTGTGAGAATGCTTTTGATATCATATAGGTCTATACCAATTTTTTAGGTCCCTATCTTGAACGCTTTCGCAGATATTCTGCCTGAAAAATTTAGTTTGTATGGGGGTACCACGCCCCCTTTTCTGATAACCCCCTTTTTTATGTGTGAGAATGCTTTAGATACCATATAGCTCTATAGCGATTTCCAGGTCCTTACCTTAGACCCTTTCACAGATATTCTGCTTGAAAATTTAGTTGGTATAAGAGGTGCCACACCCCCTTTCTGATAACCCCCTTTTTGAGAATGCTTTTGATATCATATAGGTCGATGTCAATTTTTTAGGTCCCTATCTTGAACCCTTTCACAGATATTCTGCTTGAAAAATTTAGTTTGTATGGAGGTACCACGCCCCCTTTTCTGATAACCCCTTTTTTTATGTGTGACAATACCTTAGATATCATATAGGTCTATACCAATTTTCAGGTCCCTACCTTGAACCCTTGCACAGATATTCTGCTTGAAAAATTTAGTTTGTATGGGAGGTACCACGCTCCCTTTTCTGATAACCCCCCTTTTTATGTGTGAGAATGCTTTGATATCATATAGGTCTATACCAATTTTCAGGTCCCTACCTTGAACCCTTTCACAGATATTCTGCTTGAAAAATTTAGGTTGTATGGGAGGTACCACGCCCCCTTTTCTGATAACCCCCCTTTTATGTGTAAGAATGCCTTTGAAATCATATAGGTCTATACCAATTTTCGGGTCCCTTCCTTGAACTATTTTACAGATATTCTGCTTTAAAAATTTAGTTTGTATGAGAGGTCCCCCTTTTCTGATAACCCCCTCTTTAGTTATAAACCTTCTCCACATGTGTCTCTTCAATGTGGCAAAGATTGGTTAAAATCGGTTCAGCCATTCTGCGTAAAGTTCATTACAACGCGGAAAACGGTTTAATTTTTATATATAGAGATAGAGATAATATAAAAAAGATGTAAATTGAAAATTAATTCACAAAGCATCTGCTTTTGCACGTGCTTTTTCCATACGTCAAAATTTACTACTGTCAGAATTTAAATTTTTGTTTAGCACAGCAAAATGGAAAATTTTTGTACACCATAGGAAATTTGTTCACCTCATTTTACTCTGACGAAAAATGTTTTGGATTGCGACACAGCCTTTGTTTGAGCTTGTTTTCACCATGGCTAGCGTTGGTTGACAGGAAAAGGTATTTGTTTCCTTTAGGGGTCAACTGCTAATAAATTAGCTAAAATTATGTGATATAGCTCAAAAGACGGGGTTCGACCTCAAGATCACGAATCCGGAAGCGCTTTTTTAATATTTTGCTTCTCTGAAGAGATATTTGCCATCAAAGTTTCAAGTTTTCATGTGGTTGTTGTAATTTTATTAGGCTGTCCCTAAAAATGTGCAAAAAAAGTCGCGCCGTGGCGGTAGCCACGGTTATGTCACACGTCCGGACTTGGGATGGCGTAGCCCAGGGTTATTTTTTATAAGCGCGGCCGAAAGCCGCCAACTCAGAAAGGTGTTTCGCACATAAATACCATGGATTCCGCCCCAATTTTGGTATCGGACACGGGTCATTTTTCGGTTTTTTGACCATAACTTTTCACTAAAACAAAAAATTAAAAAAGCGCTTTCGGATTCGTGGTCCTGAGGCCAAACCCCGTCTCTTGAGCTATCTCCCATAATTTTAGCTAATTTATTAGCAGTTGACCCCTAAAGGAAACAAATACCAGGGAAAATATATTTATCGCAGTTCGGTAGACTGTTTCGAAAAGTAACGTGATGTCTTTCGAGTTTTTCGTTTCGGCTGAATTACTGTTCAAAGTGAGTCTGAGTACGAGGGTTGATAGTTATTTTTACATCTCTATATATCTCGATGTGGCAGCACATGTTAAATGCATAAAGAAAAATGTCAAAACATTTAACAGAGCTGCCACATACTAAAATTAACATACATGTTTTTTCAAACAACATCATATTTAATTAATATACTTTTATTTTAGCATTAATTAACATGCGTTTTAATTCAAATAACGGTCATAGCGTCATTATAAAAGTCGCAGTTTGCTTTACTATTTATTGCGCTTGCTTATTTTCTTCTGTTGCAGCTGTAGCACGACATGGCAACGCCACACTTTTCTCGAGTTTGTTTCGGCTGCAGCACCAATTCCGTCGTTTTGTATATTTTCGCGCAAACACTTGCAATAAAATTTCGCGTAAACATGCTAAAAATTAAGACAAATCTTGTGTTGAAAAATTATTGGTGCCTGCGCTTACATTGTTGTAGGTTTTAATTAAATGCAAAAAGTGAAAATCACGTGACAAAAAAGGTTGCAAGACAGGCTTTTGCGGAGTCGCAGGCAAGCAAAATTTTTTCCAATTAGAAATAGAAGATGATGTGCTAGTCGTTGCTCAACAAAGTGAAAAAGTGTAAAGAAAATGATAAAGAAATTAATGTAAAGAAAATATTGCAAAAATATAAAATATTGATAAAGTGCTAACAAAAAGCATTGCACGCATATAAAAGCGTAATAAATATGTGCAAGCGAGGGATTTTAATTAATTTCTCAAGTGAAACGTGTGGAAATGTGATAAATGAATGTAGCCAGCTTAACGCCGCTGTTTGAGCCGCCACCCATTTTGGTGGAGCGCCGTTCACCCCAACTGCCCATTTACACAATATCAAGTCGACGTTAATAAATTGAAAGAAAAAAGGAAAATTCCAAAAACGCATGTTAAAATAAATTTGCTGTAAAGGACGGTTGTTTTGTGCGAATTCACAAAAACAAAAAAGTGTAGTTGATATTGTACAAGACTATATTTGTGGAGGGGATTTGCCGCTTGTGCAGGTAGAGAGGTAACATTATTTTCAACAACACTTAAAAAAAAATGTCGGAACGTCGTCGTCGGCGTCACCAATTACCCCTCCTCAACTTGGCAAGCTTGGGTAAAACGTTGAGGACGCAAAAAAAATCACCAATTTGTGGTCCGCTATCTTTGATAACGGTTACACTAACTTTGCTGTTACTCATACTGGACTTCAAACTCACTCTTGTGCATGGTAAGTAGTACGACAAAACATAACTCGTTACACATTCTGTTCTAAACTCGTATTCTTCCCAGCCACACCGATTGAAATAGTGCTCAATACTACGCGTAATTCACAACATGTCGATGCGGGCGCTAATAAATGGTTGTCACCAGGATATTCATCTGCATATGATAATAGTTCTACAAAGCGTAAGGATCGTCACGAGGATAATACGATAGAAGAGTTTTCGCCTGCATCATCATCATCATCATCACCATCATCTGCTAAAGCTTTAGGGTCATCTTCAAATGGTTTGAGTAATAATACAACAAAAGCTGGCAGCCATTCGCAGGATATGTTGCCATTGGTTTTGGTACCAAAGCAGACCACTGCAGCAACGCCACCAACGCATTTGATAAGTGGACACAATAGCAACATTAATAAGCGAGAGAGTAAGCAAATGTTGGAATCAAAATTATTATTAATTATATATTTCTCCTAAGTAGTTAAAGAAGATAACGATGATGATTAGCGGCTATTCATAAGGTGGTTATGTGTTTTAAGAGTTCAAGTTTCCTTCGGAAGCCTTGATTGTTTTTATATGTACATGATGTATCCAAGAGCCCATTAACTGCCCGATTTTGTTGTTTTCCACGCAGATTTTGGGAAGTGTTGTCGATATTCACAGTTCTTTGCCGCATATAAACCGGCCACACTCCAGTACTCCCTCGAGGTACATGACCAACTTGTTATGAATGGTGAAACCTTGTAGTTCATCTCACCCCTGAGATGAATAAGAGATCAGAGGCATAATATTCGCAGATTAGCTATCATTTTGCCATCATAACTTTGTAAGGCTTTACTCGCTTCTTGCGACGGGCATGCCTTATATTCTAAGCCCCGATCGTGCTCTGAAAACCTATCAAAAAAAAACGTTTCACGTATTGCCGGTTCTGCGAGAACGGTATTTGTACCTGTACAATACCCTTCGTACCGAAACGACCCGGTTTTTTTTTATAATGACTCGGCCAAGAGCAATACATTTCGAAGTGACCCTGTCTAACGCGTCACGATTCCCTCACCTATTGTCATCCCCGGAACAGCCCCTTGCAGCACGGCTGCTCCTTATTCTCTTGATCCGGGCTGGCATTGAGCCAAATCCTGGCCCAAGAGAATGGTTCTGCTGCGTTTGTCGGAAGAAAATATATCAATGGCATTTTTTTAAGTTATCACAACCCAAGACCAGAGACGATTTAATATATGTAACTAAGCTGCTCTTAACGCGACACTTAAGGTTCGGGATAGTAAGATTATTATAAGATTTATATGGAGAGATTGGAGGCAGTATATCCGGTTATTCTCGCAAAAACGAGGAATTACCCAGACTACTAAAAAATCGGATAACATATAAAAAAGGTTGTTTCATTTATATATCGCCTTAGCGAAGCACCACCTACCCTATCTAGGTATACTCCATTTCTTTGCTTACTTTCCAAATAATCCCAAAAAAAGACTCTTTGAGGACCATCACTTCGAACACCACACTACTCCATGTAGCATAAGATTACGTTCTTATTCTTTGTTTATGTTTGCTTATGTGGAATGTTATAATAAACAATATTTGTCGCGCGAGGAATGTCAAAAAATAGAGATAAGATTAGAGAAGAACATCCAATATTCTTGGGATATTGACAGTAGGAATAAAAGAGTCACATGCTTTTATTATTGTCTTAACATGAAGCTAAAACAAAGCCATGTTTTATTAATTAATATCGAAACTAGCCTAACAATTTCTCTTCAGATGTCAACACAAAACAACTATTGTTTCTTATTGGAACTTAGCTCGAAAATTGTTTATACCTGCTGTACTTTTTACTAGTACTAGGGTATTCTAATTTTTGATGTTACGAAATTTTTTTATGAATTTTGATACTTAGAGAAAATTGACAAAGATTTACACAGCGATGGATACCATGACGCGTTTCGGAGTTTCCAGGCTCCACATCAGATGGATTTTCCGACACAGAACTACTGTGTCTGCACCGAAGCGGTTAAAGCAATTGCTTGTAACAAATCAGCTACGATGCCCTGTCTATGTCTAAAGGGGGTTGGGGTCAAAATTCTGCTTTTTTGGAAATTCTGCATTCATAATTCCGGAAGTCGAAACACCGGAAATCAAAATTATGGAAGTCAATATTCTGGAATCCAAAATTCTGGATAACGAAATTCTAAATTGCAAAATTCTGGAAACAAAAATTCTGAAATTCAAAATTCTGTAATTAATGATTAAAAATGCGTGTGGATAACAAAAAAAGTGCGCACTTTTTTTGTTATCAACACGCATTTTTAATCATTAATTACAAAATTTTGCCTTTAACATTAAACTGGACTTGTTCTGAAGGAATTAAAAACAAATGTACCGTGCCGATTGTCACACAATTTCATGGCTGTGAACATGTTATATGAAAGTGAAATGAACATTCTCATAGTCCATGTGCGCATAAAAAATCGGTTGCAGAAACAAATAATCTGGTTAAAAATATGGTTCGCTCGAGTTTTCTGCAGCCTAGCCAAATAATTCAGCGTACGGTATCTATGACAGAAAAACACATTGGACATTATCTGCCATCAAGAGGTGCCCTTAAGTTAAAAATTAGAAGACAACGGAACAGTTTAAAATGTTTTAAAGAGCCAACTTGTGTTGAAAAAATAGACATTCCTTTATTATCACTTTATGTTTTGAAAGGTCAACTATTTATTTTAAGTAAGAAAGTTATTAAAGTTATGGCGAATGCATTCTTCTTTTTGGAACAAAATCTTCGCTGCAGTTGTTAAATCAGAGCGACTGCTGGATTATGGACGGTAAATTTGACGTTGTTCCAACGATGATGAGGCAGCTATTTTCCATACACGGCTGAGTAGAAATACAAATTGTTCCGCTGGTTTTCTGTCTTCTGACCAAAAAATCAAAGTCAATGTATATTTCTTAAATATAAGCACAATTTATTAAAATACTCGATTTTGCTCAAATTTTGGGGAAAAAATTTCCAGAATTAATTCTGGAAAACGTAAATTCCGGAATTATGAAAAACCAGAATTTTGAAATACAGCCAAAAAAGGCGAAGGAAGTGCGGAATTCCGATTTCCAGAATTTTGTCGACCCAGAATTTTGATTCCGGAATTTTGACTTCAGAATTTTAATTTTAGAATTTTGACCGTTTCCGGTCTAAAGGTATGAAATTGGCACGCTTATAAGAAAGTTGACTTAGAAATACTACAGGGCATCGTAGCTGATTTGTTACAAGCAATTGCTTTAACCGCTTCGGTGCAGACACAGTAGTTCTGTGTCCGAAAATCCATCTGATGTGGAGCCTGGAAACTCCGAAACTATTGTTTTTATTTTGCATATTCGAACGTGCTTGCCTAATGTGAATATCCGTCTCGGTGCATACCTGCTTCCTTTGGCCGTGATAATACTATAATCTCAATCTATAGCTAACCAACTGTTTGGTTAAATTTAAATTCTATTCTATGGAAAGCTTCATTTGTTTATGCACAATTTTATCAGAGATATTAATTATATAAACTAACAAAGGCATATCAATTTATGGATGTGCGTCTACTCTCCCCTTCTGATCCATATTCCGTATCATAGCTGTTTTCTTAAAATAATAACTTTTTATCTAAAGATGTATAAGATATTAGCATTTTAGTACATGCCATCACCATTGATAAACATTAATCGCATATAAAATTGAAGTGAGCTCTAAAAACAAGTACCCTCTTCTTTTTGTAAGTAATTTGAAATTTTAAGTCCCTCTACCTTAAGCAACTGTGGTGAGACTCGCGAGCAAGGTTTTCGGCTGTATAGAGAGAAGCATGGCAGGATAGACATTTTTAATCCTATATCTCAACTCATTTTATATGGAATGCGCCTCCTATTTTTAGGAATTTGTTATTGTATTATGCCGTTTATCATTTATCATTAAGGAATTAAGCGTATTTGCGTTGAGGGCCTTATTATTGCTTTGTTTTGCAAATTTTAAACTGTAAAATGCTTCAACTTACAAAGTGTACCGAGAACTCAAGCGTTACCCACTAAATTATTTATTTGTAAATCTGATATATTATTAAACATACAAACGTACATGCATATGTGCAACAAGAAAGTTACAAAGAAATTTAAATTAACAACAGCTAGCGTGCATGCAAACCTACTTACAAATGTTTATACTGCGGCTTTCACATGCTTTCGTCTATTAAACATGTGCATATCGTGGGCATGCAATACTACTTATGAACGCGCCTATAGGCATTACTAATGAGCAGTGTCAATCGTCTTCTAATTACTTAGTTTGCAAAAGTTCTCTGGTTGTTTTTATATTTTTTGTTTATTTTAAATTTTCCACTTGCAATCAAAACATGCACTCATATACATTCATATGTGTGAGTTGTTCCATAACAAAGCGACTGAAGTTTATTTTACCTAAAACACATCTTCAACATTTTATCATAAACTTTCTTAACTCATATCCGAGCATAGGGCCTCACATCTTGTTAAATTTTTATAAATTATATTTGATTTTTTTTTCTTTTTGGTTTTATTTTTTTTAATTTAATATAATTTAATTAATTTTTATTTTACTTTTTTATTATATAACTATTTTTATTTTATTCACCTGGCATTTCTGAAGAGGAGCGTCATCTTCCTCGAGAGACAAGGGTCACTCCGGCTCAATTACGCTCTGGATATTGTAGCAGGTTAAACTCCTACATATCTAGACTGAACCCTGATGTGCCGAATTCATGTCCGGCATGCGGCTCGTCCCCCCACAATACCAATCACTTATTTTCTTGCTCATTTGAGCCCACTCTTCTAACACCCATCTCTCTTTGGTCCAACCCTATTGAAACTTCTAGTTTCCTTGGACTCCCGTTAGAAAATATTGATGACAATTTAGGTTAAGGAAAAATACGCGTTGGGCAGGACTACACCTCGTTACAACAACAACAACACCCCTTAATGTCGCAAGCGCTGCCTTCTCTGGACTGATGATAAGTATCTGTTGTCATCAAAGAAAGAATCGGGGCACCTGCGCCTTGGCAGCCACCGTCACCGTTGATAGCTACAAATTTGAAACGGTGTGGGACTTCCTCTATTTGGGAATCAGCATTAACACCGATATATACATATCAGTCTAGAAATCCAACGAAGAATCACTCTTGCCAACAAGTAGGCAATTGAGAAGTAAAGTGCTCTCTCGACAAACAAAACTTAAGCTCTATAAGTCTCTCATCGTACCTGTCCTGATGTAACTATGGCTCAGATTCATGGAGAGTGTCAAGAGAAGATGAGATGGCCCTTGGCCCAAATCGCTACCACGACAGTCGGGCAGTACCGCAGCTGTCATTTTCGGCATCACTTCGCAAAACCTTCGGGGCATTCTTCGGGGAGTGTTTTTCTGTTAACAACAACAACAAGGAAGGAGGAAGGGGATGCCTGGACTGAGACCGAAACACCAAGTGGACGATGACTTAAACTCCCTTGAGGCTTCCAATTGGCGTCAGGAATCGCTAAAAAGGAATGACTGGCGTGCTTTCAAAGGCAACGGCCAAAATCGCTAAGGCGCGATTAAGAATGAAGATGATGAATTTAATTTTTAAACATTTTTTTTTTATTTTATCTCTAATAAGTCAAAAGGGTGCCATTCCGATTAATATCAGCCCTAGAATGGCCCTATGTAAATATATTTTTGTACATTTATGTATGTTTGTATAAAATATTTGTTATTCGATTTGAAATGCTTTGTTTCCAATGCTTTTGTTGTTGTTCTCTTTACTTTGTGGTGTTATAATTGTTTTCAATTCAATAAGAGCGGGTATTATTTGCTGATTCGATGATATAAATATATAAACATTTGTACATACATATATCTACGCATTCGTATGGATTTATGAAAACAGCACAAACAAAAGTAAATAAACCATCCCTCTCATCGCCGCCAACAACTCTTCTCCAATAGCAAGCAACAGCGTTCGGAGTAAATGATTTTTTTCATAGTACATTCGAGGCAAATTTGTAGAATGTTCAGAGTTTCGGTGTTCTAAAGTGGAGCTAAGGGGAATTAATCTTAGAGGAATAAAACATGGTCCCCAACATAATACTCTAAGACCTAGTAAGTGCACTCTAAATTTTGTAACCAGTCTGCTACGAAATGAAAGAAAATATATTTTGGCAGATCACAGATCAGATTTTGCAATCAAATTAGGTAGTTGTAATAAAAATGCGAAAATATAGGTGCAATTTGCCGGCGCAAACGTACCAAATAGTGTTTGGTGTAGTGTTTACGAACTGCGGTTAAAAATTCATAATCTCCTTGGATCGATGACCAGTAAAGGTGATGAAAAATTACCAATAATACAATACAAAGTGGTTTGACAAGACCCTTCAACAAGTTCGAAATCACAATCATCGTTGTTGTTGTTGTTGTTGTTGTAACGAGGTGTAGTCCTGCCCAACGCGTATTTTTCCTTAACCTAATTGTCATCAATATCTTCTAACGGGAGTCCAAGGAAACTAGAAGTTTCAATAGGGTTGGACCAAAGAGAGATGGGTGTTAGAAGAGTGGGCTCAAATGAGCAAGAAAATAAGTGATTGGTATTGTGGGGGGACGAGCCGCATGCCGCACGCGTCACGATTCCCTCAGCTATCACAATCATCGTAGTTGGTATTGTTTGTGTTTGTAGCATTTTCCACTTATTTTTCGCCAAAAACTCAAAAGAATAATTTTATAAAAAATATTCGACTGGTCAAAAGTCCACAAAGTTTTCAAAAAATTAGGTAGTTTTTCGCTCCCAAAAAAAGTACCAGATATACTAGTATTGCCGTAAATTGTGAACTCTTATAATACAATCGCGATCAAACTGTCTGCGCTTTAGCGGTAAAAGAAAAACAAAAACACCAAAAAAATATTAAGGCGAGTAAGCGTGATATATACGTACATACATGTATGGTCATCACTACAGATGATAAGCTCAATGGGTCCGAAAATACAAATTATCTAATTAACTCGACACCAACGGTACCAACTTCTGATAGGAATTTGATAAGAATACACCCCGGTTTGATTTTTCGCCTGTTTATTAATTTTTCGCTGAGCTAATCATGCCCTTCGAGCGAAAAATTAAAAAAAATTGTAGCAGATAGCGCAAAAATGAAAAATAATAATAAAACAATAAATGAAAAAATATATAGACGGTGTTAGTACATAATAAAAAAAATAATCGAAATAATACAAAAAAAAAAATTAAACAAAATTATTTGAGGAACGGGAAATTAAAATAATAAATAGAAAAATAAAAAATAATAGAAAAATAAAAAAAGTAAAACAAAATTAAAACAAAAAAGAAAAAATAATATAAAACAAAACAAAGAAAAAAAAAGAAATAAAATATGTAAAAAACTAAACTAACATGAAATAAAATAAAGATAGATAAAAGCAAATAAAATAAAAAAGAAGCAAAAAAGAAAGATATGATAAAAAATGAAGTTAAATCAAAGAAAATAATGAAAAAGATTGAGAAAAATAAAATAAAGAAACAAAAAAAAAAATAAAGAAAAAAAAAATAAAGAAAAAATAAAAAATAAAGAAAAAAAAAATAAAGAAAAAATAAAAAATAAAGAAAAAAAAAAATAAAGAAAAAATAAAGAAAAAAAAAATAAAATAAAGAAAAAAAAAAAAAGAAAAAAAAAATAAAAAAAAAAAGAAAAAAAAAGAAAAATAAAAAGAAAAACAAAACAAAAAAAATAAAAAAAATTAAAAGGAAAACAAAAAACATGAAGTTAAAAAAATGAAAAAAAGATATAATATGCGAGAGAAATTTGGATAATGGGGCATTCCGTCGTGACTCCTGGGACATTTGACTCGAGAGCTTAGTCAACTTTGACTTAATAAACTGACATTGGGATTTCAATTGCTATGAAATATATTTATCGACATGGATAAATATCCAATACAATAAATGCATTAAAAGAATTGGCGAAATAACAACAAATAGCTTTATAACTACTCAGTAAGTGAGTGTGACTCCTGGGAAACGGAAAAATCACTTTGTTGCACCTTTGTGAGCACGACAACGAATTTTATCTTTACAGTTCAACTTTGAACTACAATTTGTATATGATCGAAAGTACATTCTTTAAAAATAAGATCAGTATTAGCTTTTAGAAACTTTTTACAAAGGTTAAAGAGTGTGACTCCTGGGACATTTTCCTGTCTTTTCGTGATACAATTTTTAAGTTTTTTCAGTATTATCGATGCAGTTCCCTAAAAATTTAGCTATGCAACTAGCTACCCCTAACCCGTGATAATAAAAAGACCTTTATTGTAAAGTTCTGTCAGAGCAGTGGGAGTTTATGGTATTTTAAAAATTTGGTACTTTTCCTCTTTTGGGTGGAATGTCCCTAATAAAAAAATTAAGAAAAAAATAGTTAGGAAAATATTTAAAAAAATTTAGGTATAAAAAAAAATCATTAAAAAAAAATTAAAAAAAGTTAAAGGAATACTAATAAAATAAAATCTAAAAAAATAAATTAAGTACGCTTTTGAAAAATTATCTCAGAGGGTCTTTCTCCAAGAGATATCTTATATAACTCGTTCATGAATCCCCATTTGGGGTGATCCCCCAATCAATCGTCCATTTGTACTTTAATTTTCGACTGACAGCTTTTTTTTTTGCTTTTTGTAAATTATTGGACTTCGCCCTTACACTCCCACAAAAGAACAACCAGTTCTTAGGTAATGGGATCATCAGCAAAAATTGTTTACGTCATTTGCAGTTGTTTACAACCACAACATGTAAATACCCTGTAGGGAATATGAACTGCAATCTGTAGATACTCTAAGCTAACCATGTCAACAACTGCAATTTGTTGACATTTAACATGTGCTTGTTACACATGTTGAAGAGCTTGTCATTGGAAGTCCACCAGTCTCCTTTCTGAGACCGAGATGCGTCTCTTGCTACCTCTGCAGTTTTATTTTTTGCCATTTACTGTTTTTTTGTTTGTGCTGAGAATGGAAAACGATGCCATAGAGTAGACACCTCGTTGACAGTGTCCTAGAGTAATTCACCACAGTAGTCGACACACAAATGAACTTGATATCACATGTAGTATGAATGTGCCCTTGATTTATTTTTATTTTCACTTTATCATAATCAATACTCAATCATTGTGAATCTAACCTTCTTTCCCTTTTTTATTATTTCGACCATTACAGGACCGCTAAAATGTCATTGCGATATATGCAAGGATAACAACTACATTTGTGAAACAGACGGTTATTGCTTCACTTCGGTAGTCAAGGATGAAGGCAAAATAATATTCAGTTACAGGTAAAGTTTGACGTGCTTCCAAATATATTTATATTTTATTTTAGGTATTTGTTTGTCATAGATGGGCACTACTTTATGTGAACAATAAAAAAATACAATGCAAAAATTACAAATTTTCATCCACAGTAAAAATAATTTATTCTAGAATATTTTCCATAATCAGTAAAATTTCACTATGAATGAAAGAAAATAGGAAAACAATTACTACAGTATGTCCATCTATGATATTTCTATATAGTAAATATTTTAATATTTTATTTAGTCCTAAGCAACAATTACTATTGATTGGCTCAACCTAAAAGCATTTTTTATAATTTTTTCTTTAATGCTGTGCGCGTCCAAATGACTTGCACATTTTGTTTTATTTTTAATTTTTTGTTCGCGTTTTTTTCGTTTACTAGGTGCCTTAATATGGAACAAAGTTTTCCACCGGGCCGTTTTATTTGGTGCAATGACGGCAGTCATGGTGGGCCTACAGCACGCCCTGTCGGTAAACGCGGCGGGCATGGCTGTTGCAAGGATCGCGATTTTTGCAATTTAGACTTGCGCCCTATTATCAAATATTATGCTACAAATTCGCAGCAAACTTACGAAGGTGCGACAGCTCAAGAATGGGCCCAACCTAAGCCTTTTTTGCTAGAGTGCAGCAGTGCAGGAAGAAGTAGGATTTTATAACTAGTTTGTGGTATCTTTTTTTCAAAAAACACTAAAAAATTCATATTAAAGAGGAAACAATTTAACAAAAGAAACCTCTACTAAAAAAATAAAAACAAAAGACATTTAAAAAAATTGTATTAAAACAAAAACAAATTAAATTAAAAGAGATTAAAAAATAGAAAAAAAATTAAATTAAAAAAATTAAATTAAAACAAAAGAAATTAAACCAACTTGTGTTAATAAATTAAATTAAAAAAATACTTTAAAACAAAAATAAAATTTGATAAAAAAAGTTAAAAAATAAATTAAAAGAAATAAAAAAATAAATTAAAAATAATAAAAAAAAAAAAAATTGAAAAAAAATAAAAAAAATTAAAAAAAAAATAAAAAAAATAAAAAAAAATTAAAAAAGATTTAAAAAATTTGAATTCAACCAAAACAAAAAATTCAATTGAAAAAACAAAAAAAAAAAAAAAAAATTAAAAACAAAATAAAAACAAAAAAAAATAATACAAAATGAAATGGAAACAATAGAAAATAGAAACAAAATACAAAATAGAAAAAATGGCAATTGACACAAAACATGACAATAAAAATAAAATAAAATAAAAAAAAATTTATTAAAAATATGTATGTATGTATGTATCTATTACAAAAAATTGAGTTTAAACAAAAAACTTAAAAAAGGTAAAAAAAATAAATTGAAAAAGGTTAAAAAAATTAAAAATAAGGTTAAAAAAATGAAAGAAAGGTTAAAAAAAGAAAATTAAAAAAGGTTACGAAAACAAAATTAAAAAAGGTTCAAAAAAAAAAAATAAAAAAAAAAATAAAAAATAAAAAATGTTAAAAAAAAAATAAAAAATGTTAAAAAAAAAATAAAAAAATTAAAAAAAATAAAAAAAAATAAAAAAGGTAAAAAAAATAAAAAAGGTTAAAAAAAGAAAATTCGACAAAAAAATAAAATAACATTAAAAACAAATAAAAAAATCTTAAAAAAAAATTTATATTTAAATGAACCAAAAAAGAATAAAAAAAATTCAGTAATTCTAATAAAACTAAAAACAAAATATTATAAAAAAGTGAGCCAAAGTAAACAAAAATGTAAGCGATAACGAACAGGGATAAACAAAAATTTACTTAATACTCATTCAGAAGAAAACCCCAATATTCCAAACTGCTGCACTCTGCATTTGACCCTCGAATTCTTCTAAACCAAATTGCATTTTTACTGGCTGCCGCTACTAATTTTCAATTCAATACCTGTTTTGTAATGTCCGTGACATTGTTTCCCCCCATAAAACGTTTGCCCACCCATGCGCCCACTAAAAAACCAAAAAAATCTACGCCGCTGCGTTTCTGCGCCTAACATTGTTTCTTGTTTTGAAAACGTTTTTCTGATTTGAGTTTACTAAAAATGGCAAGCGTTACTGAGTTTGAAAGTTTAATTATTTATTTTTGTTACAATTTTACCTGTTACCGAGTTAAAAACTAACCAAACTTTTCTAAATGCTCGACATTGTTTCTACTAAAAAAGTTAAATTGAAATTAAAATTAAAATTAGCTATATTTAAAAAAATTGTATTATTTATTTACAAACTATGCTACAAAACATTTCAACAAAAATTCCAATAAAATTATAAAAATAAATATGTAATAAATATATTTGTGTAAAAACCAACAACAATACGTATATAGGTGCCTAGAAAAGAAGTATGATCTGCAGCGTGAACCGCTTGAATGCCTGACTAGCCGTGAGAAACAGAACGTTTATAGAGTTAAGTGTTGTAGCGAGGACTTCTGCAATAAAGATGAATTATTGAAATTGAGTTTTGGGACAGGTACGACAAGTGGATACATACAATAAAATACAGAAAAAATACCGTATTAGTTGCTACCACATATGTATATACAATTTAATCAATCTCCTGCTAAGTAGTTAACAGTTTACTATTAAAATTTGTATCTGAAGTAGTAATCTCTACAAAAAAAAAATGCAACAACAGCACACTATTTCTCAAATTACAATCACTACTATTTTTTTATTGCTTAACAAATTATATTTACAACACTGTTACTTACTTTGATTGGTTTACTTATTAATAACGCAATAATATTTTGTAAACTTTATATTTATGACACGTTTTCTTTATTTGAGAATCTTATTTAGAGCTGGTAGCTTTCTAAATATCTTAATTTTTTTTTTTTTAATTTTTGGTTGCATTCATAAGCAGTTACTACGCACACATACACAAGCGCACACAAACACATGCACACGAACATGCACAAGCTCTTTTCTTATCAATACTTTTCGAATTCTTCAGCTATTATTTACAGTCAGTCAAAATAAAAAGGACGGCCAATTTATAAAAAAAAAGAAAAAAAAGGGGAAAAATTTTATTGGAAACATATTTAAATTCAATCTTGAAAAAAAATTCCTGTTTTTGAAATTTTTGAAAATAGTTTGGTGCTTAAAAAGGATTAAAAATTTAAACAATTCTAAAATAAAGTTGGTTTTTATTTTTTTTTTTACCTAAAAATACATAAATATTTGCTAGTTTCGCTTTTAATCCATTGGAAAAAAGTCCTCAAAGACGAAAAATAAAATAAATATAATAGTCGTAAAGATAATGATTTTTATTTTTTTTTATAATTATTTAATCAATTAGAAAATAGTTTCTAAAAATTAAATAATTAGAAAAAATTAAAATAGTCGATTTACAGACGTAAGATTATTTTTATTATTTTTTAAATAATAAAGTCATAAATTTGCTGATCAATTAAAAAATAATTAAAATTAAAATAATCTTAAAAAAATAAAATAATCCTAGAAAAATCAAAATAATCCTAAAAAAAATTTAAATAAAAAAAAATTAAAATTAAAAAAAAAAATTAAATGAAAAAAAAAAATTAAAATTAAAAAAAAATAAAATTAAAAAAATTAAAATTATAAAAAAAAAAAATTTAAATGAAAAAAAAATTAAATTTAAAATTAAAAAAAAAAGAAAATTTAAAAAAATAAAAATTAAAAAAATGAGAATTAAAAAAAAAAAAGAAAATTAAAAAAAATGGTAATTAGGTAAAAAATAAAAATTAAAAAAGAATAAAAATTAATAATCTTAAAAAAATATTCCGAAAAACTGTCCGAAAAAAAAAATTAAAAAAAAAAAAAATTAAATAAAAAAAATTAAATTAAAAAAAAAAATTTAATTAAAAAAAAATAATAAATTAAAAAAAATAAAAATAAAAAAAATAAAAATTAAAAAAAAAAATAAAACTAAAAAAAAAAAATAAAAATTAAAAAAAAAAAATGAGAATTAAAAAAAAAATGAGGATTAAAAAAAAATTATGAAAATGAGAATTAAAAAAAAATTATGAAAATGAGAATTAAAAAAAAATAAAAAAAAAAAAATAAAAATTAAAAAAAAAAAAAATAAAAAAGAAAATAGAATTAAAAAAAAAAAGAAATTAAAAAAAAGAGAAATTAAAAAAAAAATAGAAATTAAAAAAAAAAAGAAATTAAAAAAAAAAAAATAATTAAAAAAAAATAAAAATTAAAAAAAAAAAATAAAAAAATATAACTTAGAAAAATAAGAAATAAAAAAAAATCACCCAAAAATTACTTAACCAATAATCAATAAAAAAAATCATTAAAAAATAAAAATAATTATTTAAATCATTACATTACAAAATAATCATTGAAAAGAAATTAATAAAAAATATTACTAAAAAATTATTTATAAAAAATAGTCATTAAAAAAGTCCCTTAAAAAATAATCAAAAGTTATCATTGAAAAATAAACATCTAATATAAATATTAAAAAATAATCAGAAAATGGCAATTTTTGTTTTATTATTTCATTTATAATAATTATTTTCCAATTGATTAAATAAAATCTCTAAAATGGTTATTGTTTTTGTAAATTTACTTTGAAAAAAAAAACCAAGAATGCATGTACATTAGGGTGGTCATTATAATCAAATGTAGTATTTTATCCAGGCTCACCCCCTAGATCGGTTGCACCACGGTCAACTATATCGCAGACAATTTTCTATCCCGATTGGAGATGGTTTAGGCCTGTCGCACGGGGGCCTTACGCGTTTCCCATCGTGGCCAGATTTTGCATGTGATATCTCCGACCATAGTGGTACCGATTTCGAGTATTAGATAAAAAGAAAAATCATTTTATTTTTTGAGTCTCCATATAGCAATCTGAACTTTAACTCCCCTGCGACACGCCTAAACCATCTCCAATCGGGACAACATTTTTTGTGTGATATCTTCGGCTATATTACTATCGATTTAGGGGTTGAGCCTTTGGAAATCTGATGATAAAATTGTCTCCATATAAATAAGGACCACCCTAGTGTACCTACAGTACGGTGGATCGACAAAAAAAGTTTTTCCAGTCCACCCCTAGAATTAAAGATATTTTGAAGGCGATCCCAAAAAAATTTTTTTTTTTGCCACGCCCCCCCGATGGGCTATTTACTTTTTTTGACACTAAGTCGCCATTTTAAGCCCGATTTTAAAGAGCCATACACCGTTGTTCATGGCTTGGAAGCCGCCACAATTCTTACCTTAATCATTTTTTACCCCGAGTTCAAATTCTAGTACGGTATTTCGTTTCACATCATCACATCACATCATATGATGTGAAACGAAATACCGACAGTCACTACTAGAATTTGAACTCGGGGTAAAAAATGATTAAGGTAAGAATTGTGGCGGCTTCCAAGCCATGAACAACGGTGTACGGCTCATTAAAATCGGACTTAAAATGGCGAGGTAGTGTCAAAAAAAGTAAATGGCCCATCGGGGGTGGGGGGTCTTTGGGTTGCGTGGCAAAAAAAATTTGTTTGGGATCGCCTTCAAAATATCTTTAATCCTAGGGGTGGATTTACTTTTGCATTTAGCGCTGACATGCTGAGTACAAAACATATTTTTTATGTTTTTTGCATAGGCAGTTTTTCTAGATAACGGTAAGTTTGTGTGTTTACCAGGAAGCCATGAACACAAGCATTACCTTTTTCGAAAGGAAATTAAAATATGCTTCTAACGACATAAAATATGTAGGGACGGACCAAACCATCACTGTGCAATAACTTGCCAATGGAAAAGTGGGACGCTCTCGCGTATTGAACCTAAGCTATTTCTTAGCGATTTGGCGGCCGCCGTGGTGTAGCGGTTAAGTGTTCGGCCTTCTACACCAAGTCGTGGCGGTTCGATGCCCGGCTAAAGTAACATCAAAATTTATTTAGAAAAACAATTTTTCTAAACGGGGTCGCCCCTCGGCAGTAGTTTGGCAAACTCTCCGGGTGTATTTCTGCCATGAGAAGCTTCTCAGCAAAAAAATTCATTTGCTTTGCAAGTGCCGTTCGGAGTCGGCAAAAAACTGTAGGTCCCGCCAACATGTGTAGGAAAACTCAAAAGCAA
The DNA here is from genome assembly GCA_964058755.1 of Campiglossa producta. Taxonomy (NCBI): domain Eukaryota; kingdom Metazoa; phylum Arthropoda; class Insecta; order Diptera; family Tephritidae; genus Campiglossa; species Campiglossa producta. The sequence continues at coordinate 88,068,168 of CAXKVI010000004.1, read as the reverse complement.
CACACCACAAGTTGGAAAGAGAAGCTCGGCTAAAATCTCGTTGGAGGTTTTGATAACCTGTTGGTATATCGCCGCCATTAATTGTTTTTTTTTTTTTATTGCTTAGCGATGGTTTGGTCAATCCCTAAATGTTTTATGTCGTTAGAAGCGTATTTCAAATTCCTTTCGAACAAGGTAATGCTTGCGTTTATCGCTTCTCCAACATTGGCGAAAAGAATTTTTGATTGAGGTGGCATCTGAAAAATAATAAAATTACCGTAGTCTCGAAAACCTGCCCATACAAAAAAATTTAAAAATATGTTTTGTGCTCAGCATGACACCCATATATATGCATTTTTATTTACTAAATAATCCTTAAATTAATTTACAAGAAAATCAATTAAACCGATTCTGCGTAAAATCCTAAACAATTATTTCTAGAACTGTGTCCTTTTTTGACTGCGATCACTGTACAATCTTTATTGCTATTTTTTTGGTTCCCCTGACTTTTCAGCACACTTTTTCCATGATTTTCTTTGCCACCCAAACTTTGCACTTAACACAATAAACGGTTTATACTACCCCACAGCGTAAACATTTCTACACTTGGTTTTGTGCTAACATTCTTTTTGAATTTTTTTTCTATAACTTTTCCGCTTAATTATTTACTTTTTTTGTAAGCTATTTTTTTTTTTATTATTTATTTCACACAGATCAGTCCACTTGTACACTGAAAAAATTAACCCTTAAAAATTAAAAATTCTTGTTGCACTCTGCAAGTATCTTGTTTTGTAACGGTTATGAAGTTGTAGCATGCTCAATTTTCTGATTTCTAATTATTCAAATAAATATATGCATTAATAATATACAACCACTGTAAAATATATATCCTTTTATGCAACGTTTTTTTATATTTTTGCATCCCTTTCTAGCATATTATTAGATAAAATAATACTTATAAATAGATTTACTTATCTGGTTGTGGCTCTAATTTTTAGCTTACCAATTGTAGTCAAAACTTAAAGGTAATATTATGCATATTTGAATTATTCTAAGTAGAGCAGAAAAAAAAGTATTAAAAAAAAAAATTATGTTAAAAATATGTTCCTTTTCAATTCTAGTTAAACAAGAAAACTAATTTAGTTTTAATTATTTAAAAAAAAAAAATAAAAAAACTTCAAAAATATAAAAATACCACACAAAATTTCAAATAGTTGTTTTCAGGCAAAATTAAATTTTTTTATAATCAATTCTATGCCAAATAGTCAAATTGGTATACTCGGACTTCCGATTTGAATTAATTTTGGTGCAAAGTTTCCTTCCAATTTTTAAAAATTATTGAAAGTTCGCCATAAAATTTTGGTCTAAGTCGTTTTTAGTTTAAAAATACATTAAAAGAAAAAAAATTGTTGAAAAAAATTTTATAAAAAATTTAATAAAAAAATTTAATAAAAAAAATAAAAAAACCAAATAAAAATAAATAAAATTAAAAAAATAAAAAAAATTAAAAAAGATTTAAAATTAAAGAAGGAATAAAATTAAAAAAAAAAATAACATTAAATAATAAATAAAATTGAGAAAGAAATGAAATTAAAAAAAAAAAAAATTAAAAAAAAAATCAAATTGTATAAAAAAATAAAATGTGTTTTTTGAGAAAAATTTACCCACGCGCTGCGGGAACACAATGCCGGGAAGAAAAGTCCATGAAGAGATGTAATTCCAGTATCATCGAAACATATGTCGGCTTGTCTGGTTCCTGCAGCGCGTGGGTAAATTTTTCTCAAAAAACACATTTTCATACAATCCCGAAAATTGCTTCACAATACCGTCGGTATTTACAGCAATAGACTACAAGTTTGTTGCTTAAAGAGTTTAAAAAATTAAATTGTAGAAAAAATTAAAAAAATGGTAAAAAAATAAAGAAAATTGTTTTATAAAAAAATCAATTAAGTTTCATAATAAAATAAATAAACTTTTATAATAAAATATATATGAACTTTTATAAAAAAAAATAAAATTTTATAAAAAAAATAAATAAAGTTTTAGAAAAAAAAATAAAATTTTACAAATAAAGAAGAAATAAAATTTAATATAAAAATAAAATTTTATAAAAAAAATTAATAAAATTAAAAAAAATTAATAAAAATAAAAAAATGAATGAAATTAAAAAAATTAATAAAATTAAAAAAATTAATAAAATTAAAAAAAATTGTATAAAAAATAAACTACTAAATATTAAAAAAAAAATTGAGGAAAAAGAGTATAATTGAATTTGGTTTTTTTTAATTCAACCATAAATTGGCCTTTTAATAATTTTCAGTAAAAATTTCAGAGTGGTCATTTAAACGGTTGTTGAGTTATACGAAGTTATGTACATTTTGGCCTACCCTGCGACCAATAGATAGATCTAACATTCATTAGGCCAGTCCTAAAATTTGATCAAATTCCGTCAATTGGTTCACGAACTAGAAAGTAATGAAAAAATTCAATTTTCAAAATGCCTAAAATTCAAAAATTCATAACTCAAAAAATTAACCACTATGGGTGAAATAAAAAAATAGGGGTCGACTTATTTTCCATTCTCAGCAGAAAAAAAAATATAGTGAGCATTTTTAAATTTTAGTGCTAAATTTCATATGGAATGACCCACATATAAAAAAAAAGTTAAAAAAATCATATTAAAAAATTAATAAAAAAAATAAAAAAAAAATAAAAAAAAAAAATTAAAAAAAAAAATAAAAAAAATAAAAAAAAAAAAAATTAAAAAAAAAATTAAGAAAAATGTTTGAAAAGTTTTTAAAGAGTGTTATAAAAAAAATAAAAAAATGTATAAAATGAATGTAAAAAAAAAATTATAAAAAAATGTACATATAAAAAAAGTTTAAAAAAATATGCAAATTAAAAAATTTATAAAAAAAATTTAAAAAATGAAAAAAAAAAAATGTTTGAAAAGTTTTTAAAGAGTGTTATGAAAAATTAGGTTTCTTCATAAAAGGAAACTACCCACCGAAACTCATTCAAAGCGTTTTGACATAAAATGACTCAAGTGCATTTTTGTCGCGTTTTTAAAGCTTCCTTGAATAAAAGGCCTAACAAAATATATTGTGAATTTAGGAATATATCAAATAAGCAAAAATAATGTTGCATATTGCCGTTAAAAGTTAACCCCCGAAATCCGTGCTGTAAAGCATGCATCTATCTTTAAAATGTGCCACAAAGTAGGAATTGCTAAACAAATGTCGACATAACGAATCACCCACAACCACTTCAGACTATCTAAACGTTATGAGTACTTGAGTCGGTTGGGACAAGAGTGCACTACAACTCCATCAACGTCATCATCGAATTATTATTCCTGCTGCGCTACATTGTGACTACCAACCAAGAAACCAAATATTGCATTCATACTTTTAACGCCTTTGTCATCGTTCGTAGTCGACTTGTTAGTATTGCAAGCTGTTGCGGGTCAAACAACCCTCTTTTGAGGACGCTTTTTTTTTTTTTGGTTTACCTGAGACAGTCTAGCAGCACAAGAGTCAGTACAGAAAGTCAGTCATGGCCTTTAGCTCTATTTGCTGCTTGTTTACAAGGCTGTCTGGTCTACGCTGCTTGCTACTGCGTTGTCTGCTGCTGCATTTATTTGTGTTAATTGTGTGTGTGCTTGTGCGCAGTGTGGTTGCTGCATAAGGTCGTTACGGTTGTTAGTTAGTTACTTGCTACGCTATAGCATACATGGCGTATGCGTAACATTTTTAGTATTGGGGTAGGCTATGGTACAAGCTATGTAGAGTAGATATGTATGCATAAAATATACATATATTTATTGATTTTTTCCAGCTCTCGCTGTGATTCTAATTTGCACACGAGTTTTCGCTTTTTATTTACATATTTTATTTACTAGCTTTTTTGTTGTGTAAATTGAAATCGAAGTTGACAGGAAAAATATTTTATGCATTTTGTAGAGTATTAAACATGCTAAGAACGGGTGAAAGTGAAATAGTCAGTTTTGGCCTTTATTCCCCTTCCTTTGCTTTACATCTGTTTTTATTTAACTTTTTTTATTTTATTTTACTTTATTGTATTAAAGCTTTTAATTTAATTTGATTTGTTTTATTTTTTTATTTTTCTATTTTATTTTATTTCATTTCATATCATATTTTTAATCTATTTTTTTTTATTTATTTTTTTTATTTAATTTTTTTTTTATTTAATTTTTTTTATTTAATTTTTTTTATTTAATTTTTTTTATTTAATTTTTATTTTATTTTTTTTAGTTTATAATTTTTTTTTAAATTAATTTATTTTTTTAAGTTTATTTAATTTTTTGTAAATTTTATTTTATTTTATTTTTTGTTCACCTTTTTATATTATTTTATTTCAGTTTAATTTTTATTTAGTTTAATTTAATTAAACTTATTTTTAATTTAATTCTTTTTAAATTTTTTAAATTTTATTTTATTCTTTAATTTTTTTAGTTTTTTTTTTAATTCTTTTTTTTTTTTAATTTTATTTCTTTTAATTTTTTTTTTTTTTTTAATTTTACTTTTTCAAGTTGATATTTTGCTGAGCTATAGGCCAGTTCAAACCCTTCAAACTTCTTTTTTATAAATATCGTTCAATAAAAAAAATTTGAATAATACTATAAAAAAGAAGTTTTATTCTAACCCTGGCCTATAGCTCAGCAAAATATCAACTTTACTTTTTTTAATATTATTTTTTTTAAATTTTTTTTTTTTTAAATTTTTTTTTTTTTTTAATTAAATTTTTTTTTTTAATTTTTTTTTTTTTAATTTTTTTTTTCAATTTCTTTATTTAATTTTTATAATTTTTTTTAAATTTTATTATTTCTTTAGTTTTTTATATATTTTTAAGAAATTTTTTTAATTTTTTTTTTTATTTTTTTTTTTAAATTTATTTTATTTTAGTTTTTATACCCAGCGTACTAGTACGAGTACAAGGGTATATTAATTTTGTTCACATAACGGTAGTTTGTAACGGCACAAAATAATCGAGATATATATAGAGTTCCATATATGAAAGTTCTTAGGCTGAAAAGAGGAGTTCAATAAGCCATGTCCGTTCGTCTGTCCGTCCGTCCGTCCGTCTGTGTACACCATAACTTGAGTAAAAATTGAGATATTTGCATGAAATTTTGTATACAGGTTACTTTCTGGCCAAGGTAGGTTGCTATTGAAAATGGGCGAAATCGGATGATAACCACGCCCGCTTTTTCGATATCGAAAATCATACAAATTGACATATCTCGGCAGCTGAAAAGGCTAAAATGATATAATTTTATAGGTAAATCCCCCTGGTCATTCTCTTATGATTTTTCCATAAATTTTTTGGTGTGGGCGTGGCACCGCCCACTTTTAAGGGAGGCATTTTTGAGAATTTGACCGGTCGTATCTCTTAAACTGATTACGATAGAACGATGGAATTTGGCACAAAGCATACTAGTATCGTTGGGAGTATACCTAATGAAATTGGATAAAATCGCCCTCCAACCACGCCCACTTTCGATATCGAAAATTTCGAAAATCACCGAAATTGACATAATTCGGTAACGGAAATGGTTAAAATGATATAATTTTTTTTAATAATTCTTCAAAAGTATGCGTGGCCCGCCCACTTTTAAGGGAGGTATTTTTGAAAATTCGACTGGTCGTAACTTTAAACTGATTAGTGTACAACGATGAAATTTGGCACATAGCATACCAGTATCGTTGGGAGTATACCTGATGAAACTGAAAAAAATCGCTCTCCAACCACGCCCACTTTCGATATCGAAAATTTCGAAAATCACATAAATTGACATAATTCGGTAACGGAAATGGCTAAAATGATATAGTTTGGTAGGATGAACCCCCTAGTCATTCTATTATGATTTTTTGATAAATTTTTAAAAGTAGGCGTGGCATCGCCCACTTTTCAGGGAGGAATATTTGAAAATTTCACGGGTCATAACATTTAAACTGATTACAGTAGAACGATGGAATTGGTACAAGCATACCTGATGTAATTGGACGAAATCGCTTCACGACCACGCCCACTTTCGATATGGAAAATTTCGAAAATCACATAAATTGACATAATTCGGTAAGGTAAATAGCTAAGATAGTAAAAACTTTAGGTAAATCCTCCTAGGGCCTATTTCATTGTTATCCCGTTCTGAAAATTGTCGCTGGGTATGTAATGTTCGGTTCACCCGAACTTAGACTTCCTTACTTGTTTTAATTTTATTTTATTCTTTAATTATTTAAATTTAATTTTTTTTTAATTTTATTTTTTTATTTTTTTTTAATTTATTTATTTTATTTTTTTTAAATTTATTTTTTTTTAATCTTTTTTTTTAATTTTATTTTTTTTAATTTTATTTTTTTATTTTTTTATTTACTTTTTAAAAATAAAATTTTTTTTAACTTTACATATTTTATTTTTTCTTTACTTTTAAATTTTTTTTTTAATTTATTATATTTTAGTTTTTTAATTTAATTTTATTCTTTAATTTTTTAAATTTTATTTATTTTTTAGTTTTATTTCTTTTTTTTTAATTTTATTTTTTTTAATTTAATTAATTTTTTTTTATTTTATTTTTTTATTTTAATTTTTTTTCATTTTATTTATTTTTTTTATTTTATTTTTTTAATTTTATTTTTTTTTAATTTTATTTTTGTTTTTAATTTTATTTATTTTTTTTTCTTTACTTTTTAATATTTATTTTTAAATTTATTTTATTTTAGTTTTTTTATTTTATTTTATTTTATTTTATTTTTGTTATTTTTTATTTAATTTTTTTATTTTTTTTTAATTTTATTTATTTTATTTTTATTTTATTTATTTTTTATTTTATTTAGTTTAATTTAGTTAAATTTGATTTGGTTTAAACTTTAATTAAATGAACAACCGTTAGTAGGAAGTAGTAAGGTAGAATGGGGTAAGGTACATATGTATAGGCAACCCTTCGCTCGCTCGCTTCAGCTGCTAGTTTAGATACTATTTTTTTTTTTTTTTGTACTTTACCCTTTTCTTCTATTACTACATTTAAGTTTTCCACTGTGTTAACAAACTAAAATTAAGCTAAGTCAATTTATATTACTACAATTAAATCTAAAATTTTGCACGTTTGTTTTAATAATAATAAAAAATGACACCTTTGCACGTATGTATCTACAAACGCTCTTGCCACCATCGCTCGTCACTGCAATCAAAATATCAACACTACTACTACCACTACCAACACTTCTACACAAAAATAACAACCAACCACCCACCCGCTGGCTTGGCGTAAGTGACAACAATTATTTTTCGGTTCAAAATACTTTTGCATCACTCACACGCGCTATAGATGTATGAGTAAAGAGAATTATATACCACCTGAAAATCCGGTTTGGTGTCATGAGATTACGCCAACCTATTCCACGCAATGTTGCATTGAGGATTATTGTAATACGAAGACAAATTTTACGGCTACAATGCCAGCGGCAGGTGAGAGCATTAACGCAAAAAGCTATGTAATCAATGAAAGGATATTTTGAAAAAAAAAATCTCACAATCTGAAACATTCGTGGCGTCAAAAATGTCAACTGCACATTCGTTCCATCTACATAAATACATGCTTATCTTGAAACGTGTATTAAAAATGTCATATTCATTATTTTGCTTTGAAAAAGGTTATAATAAATTGCCTCCATACATAAATATATTTCCATATGTATAACTCCTCCCTTCAAATATGTTTCTGTAAGTCCTTTAACCGTCATTCACCAGATATGGAATATGTATGTATGTTTCATCACCAATACCTGTTGTATTATAAAAAAAGTATTATAAAAATTATTTTTTTAAAGTTTATTATTCTTTTGAGTTTTTTGTTTTTTTTTTTTTGAAGAAAACAAGTTGAAAATACTACAAACACAAACAATACCAACTACGAGATAGCAATTTCGACCTTGTTGAAGGGTCTTGTCAAACCGCTTTGTATTGTATCGTTAGAAATTTTTCATCACCGTTACTGGCCATGGAACCAAAGAGATTTAACAGCAATGCGTAACCCCATTACACCAAACACTGCTTTGTATGTTTGCCGGAAGATTGCATTTCGTTGTTGTTATTTTATTTTTCATTGTTATGCTTATACGGTGTTTTCACCAAAAGAAAACACCGTGTTTTCCTAGCGTGTTTAGAAGCAAACTAAAAACCATTCGAAAATTTCATACAAATCACAGAACCCAAACTCATTTCGAACCCCTTTTCAAAGCGTGTTTGCTTTGGGTTTGCATACACTTGCGGCTTTTTCAAACCCAAAACCTGCAAATACGGTGTTTTTGTTTGGTGGAAACACCATATTAAGCGCCACGCTTTCCTGGAAACTAATTTACTACTAATTATGTCGAATTTTCAACTTATTCCGCCAAACTTTCCCCGATTGGCTCCGCTAACTTAAGTCTTATTTTAGCGCAGAATGTCATAGAAAAAGTAGAGCTACAGTTTTCTTAATTAGCAATAAATTAGCCACTAATTATGTCAAAATTTCAAATGATTCCGCCAACCTGTCGCCGCTAAAATAAGGGACGTCTTCAACAAGGTCGGAATTGCAATCGTCGCAGTTGGTATTGTTTGTTTTTGTAGTATTTTTAACTTATTTTCGCCAAAAGAACTTTGATGAAAATTATTCGACTGGCCAAAAGTACACAAAATTTTCAAAAGTTCAAATATAACTACAAAATTTAAAAAAAATATCATAGAAAAGGGTTATAAAAAAAAGCAACAGTGTCAAAATTCCAAGATTCTACCTGTTAAATTACAGGAGTTTTAACCCGATTGTATGAGGGATGTGTGAAATATTAATCGAGTCTGAATGATTTTCAACAACGATATTGCTCATGCAAAAATAGCGATAGTTACAAAATTTCACGTTCCTACCTGTTTAATTACAGGAGTGATAGCCCAAAATCCGTTTATCGGAAGTATCGATTGTATGGGGGCTATGAGAAATATAAATGGAATCTTAATGATTTAAAAAGAGTTATATAAAAAAATTATGAAAAAATTAAAAAGATTTAAAAAAAATTAAAAAGTATTATAAAAAAAATAAAAAATATTATAAAAAAATGTCATAAAAAAAATTATAAAAATATATTCACCCCTATTACGGTTGTCAATACTTCAATGAATTGAGGTGACGTTCTTAAATTGGTATCGGCGTTGTCAAAATCGATAACATTTGACTATGGTCGATGCTTTTTTGGTATCGGCTAAGGCAATTGTGACACTGTGTTGACATGTATTGACAACCATTTTGTCGACAAACTTTTGTGCGACGACAAGCGTGTCGACGTGCTGCAAATTGGTAAAATAGTTTTGTTTTGTGTTTTTTTTTTAATATCCAATTGTGTTCAAATAAAGAAAATGGTTAAAATAACCAACACAAAACAATTTTAGCCTTTGGGCTTTAATCCGCTGAACTATGGCAGGTCTGCGTAAAGCTCATACAGCTCATCGTTAAAGTTTCCTTTTAAAGCAACTAGTTTCAGATCTGGAAAATAATCCCACCTTGCCAAAGGGTTTAAAAGGGGGACAGTTCCTGTTGATTTTAAAGGGTAAAATCTCCTTTTTTCATCACTCGAGTCCGATAAAAAACATTTTTGTGCATGAATACAAAATGTGTATTAGAAAACTGGTAATTGTCTAGTTTAGCTGTCAACTGCTAATAAATTAGCTAAAATTATAGGAGGGGCTCAAAAGACGCGGTTTGGCCTCAGGATCCCGAATCCGGAAGCGCTTTTTTAATAATTTGCTTCTCTGAAGAGGTATTGGCAATCAAAGTTGCAAGCTTTCATGTGGTTGTTGTAATTACATCACACTGCGCCAAAAAAAATGAGTAAGGTGGCATGTTGCCGCGGTTCAGGCAACCACCCGGACTTGATATGGCGTAGCCCAGGGTTATTTATTATAAGGTCGCCAGCTCAGAAAGGTGTTCTGCACATAAATACCATGGATTCCGCCCCAATTTTGGTATCGACCCGAGTCAATTTTCGGTTTTTTGACCATAACTTTTCACTGAAACAAAAAATTAAAAAATCGCTTCCGGATTCGTGATTCTGAGGCCAAACCCCGTCTTTTGAGCCCCCTTCCATAATTTTAGCGAATTTTTTAGCAGTTGACAGCTAAACTAGGCAATAACCATCCAAAGTCAAAATCACTCCGTTGCTGTCCTTTTTCAGGAAAATCTGCAGTTAAGATGAAAATACTATGAATTTTTGTAAAGAAAATTAGTTAAACGCTCGCAATCGGTAAATTTTTAATTTTTCGTGACAATAAAATTCACGACAAACTGTAAAGATCGCAGTTTTTTTTGTAAAATTATCGATAACACGTCAACATCAATACATTGCTTTAGTAAATACCCATTTTGCCGTGTGTTGATGTCGATGTCGATACAAAGTGGTGTCGACAAAGAATTGACGTCGAAGTTAGCATTGACGACCGTAATAGGGGTGATTATAAAAAATATTATAAAAGTTATAAAAATAATTAACCATAAAAACAAATGCTATAAAAAAAAAACATGTTTAAAAATAATTGAAAAAAAAAATTATAAAAATTATTTTAAAAATTTAAATAAAAAAAGAAATAAAAAAACTAAATAATAATAAATAAATAAGTTCAAATTACAAAGAAAAAAATGAGAATTTAAAAAAGATTCTGAAAATACAACAGAAAAAAGTGAAAACGAAAAAATTAGAAAATTAAATCGAAAAGAGTTTCATCAGATATGTGCGAATATAAAAACACGAGGAAAAAAATTTGATAACAAACCAGGGGTCGGAAACATTCACTCTCCTTCACTCACATTCACGAACATGAACATTAAAAAAAAAAATTTGCATTCGCGTTTGTGAATAAGTACGTATAAAAAATCCACACCATTCACGTTCATGAATGCATTCGTGCATCATTCATAAATGCCTTCTCGAATCTATATATGCACTATATATGCACGTACTTCTTGCCGTTCATCTTCATAAATGTATGCATATGTGACGTGAATAATTCACGAATGTATTTAAGAACGTGCATTGAATGCATATTTTGTATGGCATATTCGCAGAAGGTTGTAGCAGAAAATTTGAAAAATGCTATTGCGAGTATACCGACAGGAATGTGAACCAAAAAAAACTTTTGACGGGACTTCTAGGTTTTATTCAGGGATATGAAGGACCTTCTTAGGGGCCATTTCTATAATTTTTCGGGACCATTTTGGAATTGTTTTCGGGACCATTTCGGGATTATTTTCAGGACTTTTCGCTATTGTCTTCGGGGATTTTTCGGGATTATTCCGGGAATTTTTCGGGATTGGTTTTTCAATCATTTCGTGATAATTTTGGGATTGTTTTCGGATCATTGCAGGATTGTTTTTGGGACTTTTCCTAACCATTTCGGTATGATTTTTGGGCCATTTCATGTTCATAGAGTTCTTAACCTTTTCAAGAAAAAATTTCCGGATGCAGTTTTGTGCAAGCACACTACCTTAAATTATCATCATCTGCATGCTTACATATGCACATTTGCAAAAAAATTTTACGCGAGATTTTTCGGATACACACACATTCATTCCTACCTATATACAACACATGCTATTGTTCTACTAACTAGCGACAATGCCTTGTGGTTTTCCCACACACAAAACAAATACAGAAATGCGAGCGCTGTTAAGGCCATCCGACACAGTAAATTTACTTATTCACGAACGCGAATGCAAATTTTTTTTTTAATGTTCATGTTCATAAATGAATAATTCCGAACCCTGTAACAAACTAACAAAACGGAAAATTACCAAAAAAAGAACATAATAAAGCAATATAAAAATAAAAAAACGTAGACAAAAACAAAAAAAAAAAATAAAAATAAAACAATGATACAAAAATTAAAAGCCATAACAGACTTTAAAAAAATAAAGTGAAAAAAATATCTGCAAAAAAAGATTATGAGAAAATTTTTTTAAAAAATATAAGAAAAAAAAAATTATTAAAAATGTATAAAAAAGTTTTTTAAAAACAATTTAATAAGAAAAAAGTTTTTAAAAAAATGTTTGTGCAAAAATTTTATAAAAAATATATTAAAAAACTTGAGAAAAAAAATATATAAAAAAAATTAAAAAAGGAAAATCTTAGGATAACAAAAAAATAAATTTAATAGAACGGTTAAAAAACAATAGAATAAAATTTGTTAAATTAAGTGTTAAAAAGTGCAAAATATTTTTCAAAAATAAATCCCTCACGAAACAGGAAAACATCGTTGTTCGAAACCTTTTTTTCAGGTTATTCAACAGATTCTCGTCCTTTAATAAGTCAAATTTAAAGCAAAGCTTGACTTGAATATTATACAATAATGAAAACATTATTTTTATACCTTTCATGAACATGAAATGGTATTATAACTTTGGTCCGATGTTTGTAAATATGAGAAGAAGAAGAGATAGACCCATCAATAAGTATACCGAAATGATCAGGATGACGAAATGAGTTGATTTAGCCATGTCCGTCTGTCCGTCTGTCCGTCTGTCCATCTGTCCGTCTGTCTGTTTGAACGCAAACTAGTCCCTCAATTTTTGAGATATCTGGCTGAAATTTTGTATGTGGCCACCATTTTGTAATATAGGAATCATTTGTCGGAACTGACAAGATCGGACCAGTATAACATATAGCCCCCATACAACCGATTGTTCAGATTTAAGGTTTTTTGGCCAAAACTTCTGCAATTAAAAAGTTAGGACCGTAAAATCTTGCAACTCGAGTACTTTCTGTTTATTTAGTGTATATAGTGAAAATCAACAAGATCGGGCAAATGTAACATATAGCCCCCATACAACCGATTGTTCAGATATAAGGTTTTTTGACCAAAACTTCTGCAATTAAAAAGTTAGGACCGTAAAATTTTGCAACTCGAGTACTTTCTGTTTATTTAGTGTATATAGTGAAAATCAACAAGATCGGGAAAATGTAACATATAGCCCCCATACAACCGATTGTTCAGATTTAAGGTTTTTTGGCCAAAACTTCTGCAATTAAAAAGTTAGGACCGTAAAATCTTGCAACTCGAGTACTTTCTGTTTATTTAGTGTATATAGTGAAAATCAACAAGATCGGGAAAATGTAACATATAGCCCCCATACAACCGATTGTTCAGATATAAGGTTTTTTGGCCAAAACTTCTGCAATTAAAAAGTTAGGACCGTACAATTTTGCAACTCGAGTACTTTCTATTTATGTAGTGTATATAGTGAAAATCAACAAGATCGGGCAAATGTAACATATAGCCCCCATACAACCGATTGTTCAGATATAAGGTTTCTTTGCCAAAACTTCTGCACTTAAAAAGTTAGGAACGTAAAATTTTGCATCTCGAGTACTTTCTATTTATGTAGTGTATATAGTGAAAATCAACAAGATCGGGCAAATGTAACATATAGCCCCCATACAACCGATTGTTCAGATATAATGTTTTTTGGCCAATACTTCCGCATTTAAAAAGTTAGGAACGTAAAATATTGCACCTTTAGTACTTTCTACATATGTAATGTGTATAGTGTAAGTCAGTATAATTGAACACGTACAATATATAGCCTCCATACAATCGATTGTTCCGATAACTCGGATCCTATTATTTTGTAAGTTTTTTTAAATTATAACAAAGATGTGTAATGTGTATAGTAAATATAGTTAAATTTACACAGGCTGTACTGGGGATCGAACAGTGAAAATCGTGACGCTTATTCATGAAAGGTATATAGCCTTCGGCACAGCCGAAGACAGCTTTCCTTACTTGTTTGTGTTATTTTTATTCTATTTCTAAGCAAATTCACTAATTTTGCATATCATCACAGTTTTTGCATTCATTTCCCTTCAGCATGCATTGAAATCCGTCATCAATCAAACAGCAAAACTTTAAGTCATTGACACTTCTAAAACTATACACGATATTAATATGAAGGAATTCGCTAGTGACATACATATGTGGATCTACAGTTATTTTTGTTTTCAACAAAACCAACTCACACCTTTCAAGTATTCCTGAATGAAAAACAAATTGACTCACTCATCCCTAACTCAACATGCAGCTAAGTTCATTCCATTATATTTTTATTAAACTTTTTTTGCTCATTGTGTTTTGTAATCGTCCATATTTTTGTTGTTGTCTCAGAAATTTTGTTTTGTTCTTTGTCTATAACGCGTTTTGTTTACATAGACATAAATCAGAGCTGGGCGATAAGGATTATGACGAAACACGATTACGATTAGGATAATTAATTAAAAAAATG